>CM049575.1:34260359-34271051 GCA_027123335.1 Amphiprion clarkii | reverse complement strand
GATGGATAGATAGATAGATAGATAGATAGATAGATAGATAGATAGATAGATAGATAGATAGATAGATGGATGGATGGATGGATGGATGGATGGATGGATGGATGGATGGATGGATGGATGGATGGATGGATGGATAGATAGATAGATAGATAGATAGATAGATAGATAGATAGATAGATAGATAGATAGATAGATAGATAGATAGATAGATAGATAGATAGATAGATAGATAGATAGATAGATAGATAGATATGAAAGGAAAGCTAGTGAGCTCCACATCTCCTCCCATCTGAGCTGCAGCTCACATTCTGCCGCTTTTAAGCTTCAGGTCAGCTGGAAAACACAACAACACACTGAAGTCACAATGAACACACACATTATTGTTTGTTTCCTCGTTCATGTCAGACAAACTGTAGATCAACTGTTTGTTGTCAACGCAGATATAGGAATGTTACTTTTTTCTTTAACCCTCCTATTGTCTTCATTTACGGCAGTGGTTCTCAATTTTTTTCTGTCGGGCCCCCCTTCGGAGGACAAAAAACTTTCGTGCCCCCCCAAAAAAACTTTGTGCGTATATATATATATATATATATATATATATATATATATATATATATATATATATATATATATATGTATATATATATATATACATACATACATATATACATACATATATACATACATATATATATACATACATATACATATATATATATATATACATACATATAAATACATATATATAACTGTGAAAACATGAATATGCAGGGCTGTGTTATTTTATCTGATTCCATTTTGTTGTTTTTCACAGTAAAGATCAGGGGTGTCAAACTCATTTTAGTCCAGGGGCCACATAAAGCCCAATCTGATCTCCAGTGGGCCCCACCAGTAAAATCACAGCATAATAACCTATAAATAATCACAACTCCAACTTTTCCCCTTTGTTTTAGTTCAAAAAAAGTACATTCTGAAAATGTTCACATTTAATGAACTATCTTTTTACAAAATATTATGAACCTGAAATATCTTAAGGAAAACAAGTTCAATTTCAACAGTAGCTTATTATGCCTCAGTTCATCATTTACACATGCATTGTAACTGCCAGATAACAGTTTATCTACAAAAACATTCAGTCACAGGTATCTGGAACTGAACAATGTAGTATTTTACTTCATGATCAGAGCAACTTGTCAAGTTCTAGAAATTATTTTAAATTTACAGTTTTACAAATTTACAACTTACAGTTAATGTTGTTGAAATTTTTATCATTTGTAAAGTCGTCCCGCGGGCCGAAATGGACCGTCTGGTGGGCCGGTTTTGGCCCACAGGCCGTATGTTTGACATTGCTGATAAAAATAATCGGAGGAGATGAGCCGAGTACGTGACGTGATCGAGTACGCTGGTGTTCCGACTGCACATTAACGATGCGTTCTCCCGTTGTCGGGAGTCTGTACTTCGGAGTCTGAACGGCCAGTGCATATACCATAGACATATAGAGAAGATCATTATTATTTATTTTTTTTCTATATCTATGGCATATACAGTTTATGGGGTCAGCACAATTTCAGTATTGTTGTACGCCGCGAAAAACAGGCCGACGTTAAAACAATAGTTCAGCTAATTAGTTCCGTGTCGAAGGACCTTTTCCTCCCAGTCTCCCGCGCCCCCCTTGACATGCCTCTGCGCACCCCCAGGGGGGCGCGCCCCACTATTTGAGAAACACTGATTTACGGGAATCAAAAAATATTGTTTCCTTGTCTGAAAAAAATCCAAATATCCAGTAAAAAATTCCCCAAATTTCTGAAAATTTGCAAAACCTTCAGGAAGAAAATTCCAATAATTCCTTAAAAGTTTCCCTTAAAAGTTTTTTTAAAAATAAATAAAAAAAATAATAATCAACCAAATTTGGCAAGAAAATTCTTGTAAATATTTCAAAAAATCTGTAAAAATCTTCCAAAAAAAATCCTAAAAATATCTAAAGTGATTACATGTATATCAGTAAAACTTCTAAAATTTTCTTTAAGAACATTCACATAAAAATCAACCAAAATCCAGTGAATTTTGCTGGATTTTGGTTGATTTTTTTGTGAATGTTGTGAAGAAACTTTTTTAACATTTCTCTTTTTCCACCAAAAATTGTTCAATAATTTCCCAAAAATGTTGAAAATGTGGACATCAGAAGTTTCACTGTGAAAATATTTGTTTTCCCCACATTTTCAAACTTTAAAATGGGTCCATTTGACCCGCAGGACGACACGAGGGTTAAATGTTGGAGCCAAACACAGATAATGAAGGGTACAACAGTGTAATAATATCAATAATGTAGTGGTATGTTGTTATTAAGTTACTTCTGATTACAGGAGGCCTTCAGTTTTCGATGTCCTCGACCTACAGCGTTTCGTGGTTACGTCGCCGTCTCCCATGAATTTATTAAGAAAGTCTTGGTCCATCATTTCGACGTATGCCATTTGTGACATTAAAACAAGTTTCGCGCTGGAACTAGGTGGCGAGCAGAGCGGATGAATACGTCGCCACGAGGCGCTACACGAGGAAGACGACTTTGTTTACATTTGCTGGTTGTATGCTCATAGATTGTATGCTGTATAAGTTCTGACTTACGACAAAAATCGAGTTATGTTACACAGTAAGAACAGAATTCTGATGTAAGTCGAGGACCCCCTTTATAATTTTGCACTCAGTGATAGAAAACATATTTAACATAGTTCTTTGTTTTGGGGACTCACCTACTTTCAGACACATTTTCATTTTGTACACAGAAAACAATGTAGAAAAGCTGAAAATATCTAGTATCCCAAGGACATTTTTATATTTGCCTGTAGGCATGTCCCAAAACCAGAAATGTGTTTGTCAGTTCCAGTGAGTGCTGGCCAGTAGAGCTGATGCAGTTTTCATGATAAAAATATTTCCTTTTAATAGATATTGATGATTTTTTGGTAATTTAATGACCTTTTTAAATATAGAGTAAGAGGATGACTTAACCAAACCTCGTTCAACATCATCATCAACAGGCAAAACTACAAAAACCTAGAAAAAAGTCCAAACTAATAACAGTGGTGAAATCTAAAAAAAACTTCTGATGAATAAGTGAACTATAATAACAAAACGCGGTACTCATGAAAGGGGGAATCAACCTAAAGGAGCAACAGAACAGAACAAAACAACAGAAGATGTTCAGGACAGTCTTGAGGTGAGTCAATATTTAAATAAAATAGTCCCAAAATAGAACCCAGTCCAAGAGGGCAGCACAGAAGCCTGGTCAAAAAACTAGAAGAGTCCAATAAACAGAAAAAATCCAAGGTGCCGACCCTGAAACAGGACTAAAACTAAAATAAAAAGTCCACTAGCGGGAGGAGCTGCTCTGGAGGATGGCAACAGAGATGGAGCCCTTCATAGGGCCAGGCAGGATGCTGATGGCAACGGGGAAGCCAGAAGCTCCTGGAGAAGCTCCTCAGACTCCTGAGGAGGCTTTGGGTGAAGTGTTGACACGCTGAAAAACAGACTCAGGACCAGGGTCTGAAACAGGTTAAACTTTCCCAACCCAGACTCTGTGACAGTCTGATTAGTGTCCTTGTGCTAACCTCAGGAACAGGTAAAGCTTTGGCCGACTCAGACTCGACTCCAGGCTCAGAAACAGGCAAGATGTTCAGGAATAAGTGAGGTATTGGTGGAGTCAGACTAAGGACCAGGCTCAGGCTAAGATACAGGTGAGGCTTTAACTAAGGCTCAGAAACAGGTAAGATGTAAGTCGACTAAGACTCGGGAAGATGCTCAGGAATAGACGAGACATTGGTGGACCCAAATCTCAACTCTGACATTTGACAGTTGTTGTTTTTAACTCGTGTTTGGTGAGTTTGTCAGATGTCATTGCAGTTATGAAATCAGTATTTTAGAGTTTTATAGTGCAGAGATGAATTTTAAAAAGCTGGTTAACATGCCATTTTAATGAGCTGTGTTTAGTCACTATTAGACATGCTCTTGCCATCAGTTCACTGAGCTCTCTGCTGAGACTAGAGGGACCAAAACAAGGCCAGGCCGGACACCAGGGAGGAGGCTGCCATCAGGGCCCCTGTGGAGGTGAAGGTGGGACTTCAGAGGTGGATCAGTCAGATACTGATGGGTCTCAAAGGAAATATGTTCGTTTGTTGTTTCATTGCAGGGAGATGAAAACTTGGAGCTGGTGTGCTGTTGCTAAAGTACGTCCACAACAGTTCAGACACACTGCATTGTTCTGTCCTGTTGACGGTGATTAAGGCCTTGCTGACCAAACCCTCAACCTGCAAAACTCTGAAAAATAAAAAATTTTGAAATCAAAAAACAATAGATAGGATCAAACACAATATAATCTCGTAATTTATTTTTGCATTACTGCCCTCTGCAGGTGGTCCAGGTAAAAGCTTACAGCACCTGGTATTCCCAGGCGGTCTCCCATCCAAGTACTAACCAGGCCCGACCCTGCTTAGCTTCCGAGATCAGACGAGATCGGGCGTATTCAGGCTGGTATGGCCATAAGCAACCAACACAGCAACAAACACACTATTTATGGAGGCAAACTGTCGTCTTTACTTTGGATTCTCCTTCATTTCACACTGACTTTATTAATATCTCACTTCATCTGTCAACACACCAAAATAATATCATATTAATGTGTCATACATGTAAGTTTATACCATCAATCAATCACATCATGGACAAAATCAAACACAATAAATGTCACAATAAAACATTCCACTAAACTTTTTATCCACTTGTCAGGTTTGTTAAAGTCAAAACTAATTTGTCAAAGTGAGCTAAATAAATAGAAATGATGCATTAAAGTGATGATTGTAGGTGAAACGGAATCAGATAAAAGGTGTTAAGATGCGTTGAGAAAGACTCTTTCCCAGACAGTGAAGCAACAAGAGACAAAATGTGGAGTTTAGTTTCATTTAAAAAGCTTGTGTGAAGCGTTTTCTGTCGCTAACTGTGCAAACTACTGTACACAATTGAAAGGTTGCACAGAATTCACAGAGATCGGTTGAATTCATGTGAATTGGTGCGACTGTAACATCGCGAATTCCTGGAGGGACTGAATAACACAGAAATTAAATACATTTTGTCTTTCATGTTTGAGGGAATAAGATAAGATATGATCTATTTTTTTCCTCAGAATTGAGTGATTCCATAATTTCTTCCCTCTCCTTGATCTACCAAAGCAATTGTTACTGACTACCACAATTTTATTTCTTGATTTCTTTTAGTGTTTCTTAAAGCCAGATAGTTTCCATTTTAAATGACTTCAGTTCTGTGGCAGGTCTGTGATCTGCTTTTTTTCTACAACATTAAACAACTGAAGGAACGTCCTCCAAGACTGGTGATTCCATTATTGTTGCCAGGGGTTGTAGAAGTGTTTGTGTGAAGTGTCTAGAAAAAATAAAAATAAATAAGAAAAATAAAATAAGATACCACAAGTACAAGATGTAAACTTTATACTAATAATAACAAGAAAGTTAAACAGGAAATGAAGTGATGTAGGAGTAAACATGAGTCTACTAGGAAACAGTCTGATGATATTAAACATGGAAAAGTTTGTTGATTCTGTATCACTGCTAATTGAAGTTCTAACCTTTGAATTTCTATGGTCAGACATTTGCTTTTAACATCAATGCATTTTGTTTTGTATATTTTTTGTGTGTGTTTTTTACATAATTTAGAAATTCTACGGTATTTCCTGGGTAGAGTTACCATTAGATAGTTGATAAATGAAATGGCTCCCTCTGCTGGTGAGAAAATGAGACATCAGCTGTTGATCATTAACTGACAAGGAAGTGAAATAAAACCGAAAGTTCACTTTGTTTTTGTTGAATGGAGGTGAAACGCCATTACGGAATATCTCAGCTGGAAAATGAACTAGAAAGACTGTAAACTGCAATTCTACAACACCAGGGTTTGGTGATTCTGACTGTTGACGGAGAATTCATTCAAACACCAGCATCTAAAGGAGACACCATTAACTAACTTTTATTTAAATCAAGTCCACCCACAAGACAAGGAAACACAAGTTAAAGTTTACGTTGCTGATCAGAGCGGAGACGTTTTTACTTCTGTACCGAAGAACAGGAACTAGGAGGACCGGAAGTCAAAGGGACTGTGTTTTGGTGAGTCTTGTTATTGAAAAGAAATCTGGAAATCAGTGGAAATGGCTGAGAACACTGCTCTTTTAGAAAGTTTCCTGAGTTGCCATGTGTGTTCAGAGACTTTCAGAGATCCTGTTTCTCTGAGCTGCAACCACAGTTTCTGTTCAAGCTGCCTGCAGAAATTCTGGGAACAAACTGAAAACAAAAACTGTCCGATTTGTAAAAGAAAATCCTCTAAAGATCCACCAGTGAACTTTATACTGAAAGAACTGGCTGATTCCTTTGCTGGGAGACAGAAAACTGGATCATCTGAAGCAGAAAAAGTGGAGAAGAAAGTGGAGGTGGTGTGTATTAAACATCCAGAAGAACCTAGATTGTTCTGTAAAGATGAAGGTAGAGCTGTTTGTCCTGTCTGTGAGTTTTCTCTCCACCAGAATCACAAAGTGGTTCCTATAGAAGAAGCAGTCAGTGACCTGAAGGAGCAGCTGAAATCTGACTTAAAGTCTCTGCAGGACAAGAGGAACAAATACAAACAAGTGGAAGAAACGTACAGTGAAATGAGAGAACACAACAAGAAGCAGCTGTTGTCCACAGAGAGGCAGATCAGAGCAGAGTTCAACAAGATCCAGCAGTTCCTGAAGGAGGAAGAGGAGTCCAGACTGGCAGCTCTGAGGGAGGAAGAGGAGCAGAAGAGGAAGACTATCAGCAGAGAGATGAAGAGGATCCAGGAGCAGATCTCCTCTCTGTCAGACAGCATCTCTGCTGTTGAAGAAGAGCTGCAGAAACACAACGTATCGTTCCTCAGTGGTTATAAAGACGCTCAGACCAGAGCCAGAGCCCAGAGATCACTGTCAGATCCACAGCTGCTCTCAGGAACTCTGACAGATGTGGCCAAACACCTGGGCAACCTGTCCTTCAGAGTCTGGGAGAAGATGAAGGAGAAGGTCCACTTCAGTCCTGTCATTCTGGATCCAAACACTGCAGCCTACTGGCTCTATCTGTCTGATGATCTGACCAGTGTGAGACGTGGAGACACACAGCAGCAACTTCCTGATAATCCAGAGAGAAACACTAAGTATACAAATGTTCTGGGCTCTGAGGGCTTCAGTTCAGGGAAACACAGCTGGGAGGTGGAGGTGGGAGATCATCCTCGCTGGAATGTGGGTTTGGCTAAAGAGTCAGTTGACAGGAAGGGAGAGAGAAATGCTTCACCAAAATATGGAATCTGGTGTTTATGTCATGGTGATGGAAAATACTTTAATGTTGTTGGTCAGACTGTCAAAGTGAAGAAGAGTCTCCAGAGGATCAGAGTCCAGCTGGACTATGACATGGGGGAGATTTCCTTCTACAACCCTGAAGACACGACTCAGATCTGCACTCATAGAGACACTTTCACTGAGAAACTCTTCCCATATTTTTATATTGGAAAGTCTGGTGATGCCAAAACTACTGACATCAAAATCTGTCCCTCTGAGATTTCTCTGTGATGATCAGGAAAGTTAGTTCATCGTCCAAACTCTCATCTTAAAACCATAAAAATAACTCCAGGTTTATTTCACTCTTAACTCATCGTCACACTTTACAGTCAAACCTTCATTCTTGACCTTCAGATTGTTCATTCTGTCTTTAAAACACATTTGATGTCACTTCATAGTTTCTATCACTGAAATCTGTTAAACAACCAAAATGATTTTCATCAACAAAACTGTTAAAACCTGTTAAAAAGTTCTGAAATCACATTTTATATACTTTGAATTCAGTGTCTGTTTAAATGAGATGAGAAGAAGAAGTAAAAGATCCACTAAACACTGAAACTGGATCCCATCATCAGTTTAAAGGTGAAAATGGTTCAATCTGTACAAAGTGAGGCTGATGATTTAAATGTAGATTATTATCCTGGTTAGCAGCATCTGCTTGTTTCTGATTGTTTCACTTTTTCTTTTATTGTCATCAGTCGTGTTTTTTATTTGTGAGTTTTCTTCATTTATTGTTCAGTTATTTTAGTCTTGGAAATGTTTTCATGTGATTTGGAGGTGGAGTTGTTTTCATTTCATTTTCATTTTCAATCATTTTTTAAAGACTTGAGCCTTCAAGGATTTAGTTCTTTTCTTTAGTAACAGTTTATTCAAGATGTAAACTCCTGTTTTTATAATAATCTGACTGTAGATGGAATTCTCCAGAATATTTCCTCCTGTTGTTCAATAAATCCTCTGATGGTTTGGAATCTGACTGATGCTGCTTTATTGGACTTTAACTCATGTGTTGAGTGTTTGCAGTCAGTTGTGTCACTTCTTAGAAGAAGATTAATCCACATGAAACTGAGTCACATCAGCAGGAGAAGAATTTACAAATCAGAGATGTTCATGATCCTGATTATCAGCATCTTCATTTTAGTCCAACAACATTTAACCCTGGTGTCGTCCTGCGGGTCAAAGTGACCCGTTTTAAAGTTTGAAAATGTAGAAAAAAATGCATTTTTACAGTGAAAACTTCAACATTTTCAACATTTTTGGGGAATTTTTGAACATTTTTGGTGCAAAAAAAGAAATGCTAAAAAACTAATGTTTCTTTAAGAACATTCAGAAAAAAATAGATTTTTTTTTTGAATGTTCTTAAAGAAAATATTAGAACTTTTACTGATATATATGGAATCACTTTAGATATTTTTAGGATTTTTTTTCAAGATTTTTATTCTTTTTTTTTTTTTTTTTACATTTTTTTATTTTTAAATTTTTATTTCTTGCTAAATTTGGGGATTTTTTTTTAAACCAACAAAACTTTTAAGACAAACTTTTAAGGATTTTAAAAAATTTTCTTCCTTAAGATTTTTCAAATTTTTATAAATTTCAGGATTTCTTTTGCTGATTCTTTGGATTTTTTTTTCAGACAAGGGAACAACTTTTTTTGGTGCCCATAAATGAGGACAACAGGAGAGTTAAACATCTGCAGAAAGTCACCACAAGATGGAGACAGAGATTTGTTCACAGTCTGCTCATTTTCAACTGAATCTTTTCATTCCTCTTTCTGACTCTTTTCTATGTTGTTGTTCTCTGCACAGGTTGATGGAAAGCATCGAGGCTTTACAGTTTCTTAGACGTAGTTCTTCAAAATAATCAGAATAATCAGAAACCAGTTCAGTCATTTCAAAAGAAATATTCATGTTGAATCCTCTCTCTGATACGAGGCTTTTCTGATGTTATTTATTATAAATGTTTTTTTCTCTGTGCAGCCTGAGAGCTCCTGTAAGTTCTCCATGTTCAACAAGTCATGAAGCTCCTCCTCCAGGAAGCTGATGTTATTTCAGAGATTCTGGCAGCTCCTCCCATTCAGGTTGTTCTGGTTAAACATTAAATCCTGATTCTCTGATCAGAGCTTCTTCAACTTACTTTGTGTAAAGCACCAGTTCCACCGGCAGCATCACGGCCCCAGAGCATGATACTGCCACCACCATGCTTTACGGTAGGTTTGGTGTTGGGCTTCAAGGCTTCATCTTCTCTCCTCCAAACATGTTTCTAAACAATGTGGACAAATACAAACACAGAAAGTTTGTCCGTGTGATCAGCAGCAAACTTCAGTTGGACTTTAAGGTGCTTCTTTGAGAGTTTTCTGCTGTTTAAGGAACTTTGCAGCACTTTTGATGGATGCTGCTTGATATAATGTGTAATGAAAACATCACAGTTATCTTCAAAGAAAACGGAGTGTGTGACACTGTTTCCAATGTTGGGGAATTTTTATATCTTCATAATATATATATTAAATTAAACAAAGAACAAACCACACAACATCAATTAGCAGCAGCCAGATGCTGGTTTAACATGAAGTGGTTGGTAGATTTAAGGCACAGAATGATCATTTACTATTGAATGAATCACATTTGGACATATCTGTCAGTGGCTTGAAGTTAATTTCACTTCCTGACACACACCTGTTCACACACGCTCACGGCTTGTCACATAAATTAACAAGACAAGCATTTAGAGCACAGCACTCCCCCTAGACTGTTCATTCCCTGACCTTACGCTGAGCACAGGTGTGTGTTATTCATGTGTACGTTATGTACGGATACTGAATCACGTGACCTAAATATGTAGCAGGAATTGATGAGACTCAGAAACACCCCACAATTTAATCAGATGTTCCTTGTATCATTTCCCATAAGTCCACATCGGTGGATTTGTAGTAGGATCACAATCATTTGATCATCAGCAGGCAGCTGACGTAGTGTTCACTGGTTGTCATGGTTACATTGATGCTGTACTGCTATCTGGCAATGATACAGAAATCTTTAACCAATCCGTGGATCCAGATTATAAGCTGCATCACTGCCAAAATCTAATCCCTTGGTCCTTGTGTCATTTCTGACCTTCCCTGAAAATTTCATCCAAATCCGTTTTTGTGTAATGTTGCTAACAGACTAAAACATTACACACTGCTGATGGAGGCAGCCATGTTTGTAGTCCTTTCGTTGTCCAATATATATGTGAAACATGTTGGAAATCTGTCTTCTACATAAAGTTCTCTCGTGTGTGCAGTAAACCAGCAGCAGCAGCGCCCT
>CM049575.1:34240783-34260349 GCA_027123335.1 Amphiprion clarkii | reverse complement strand
GTGCTGCTTTGTAGATCATCTTCAGATCTTTTTTAAAACACTCTTGGTCCATGTTGTGGCTTGTTGTCGGCCTCCAAACACTCGCTGTCTGCGTATCACAGTAGCCTATTATTCAAATGTCATTTATGCTGTATATAACTCTGTAAATGTCGAAATAAAAAGTTTCCTATAAAGAAAACTGTATTTACGGACAATTCTTCAAATACAGACACATCAATTTAATTATGAGGGTTATATTTACATATTAAAGACGTTAAAAGTGCAGAAATACTTCCAAGTTTTTCCAATACTGACAGATGAAAACAACAAATATTAAAGTCTCATTTTGACAGTAATGTTTTTTATACAAGAAATATTACCATAATGATGATGTTTACTATTGATATGGGACTTTACACTGTCTAATCTAAAAATAAAACAAAAATAATCTCTATGAATATGTGAATTATTCCATTAGAAAAATGAGACCAGTAGAAGACATTTAAAATGTCTGTTCATGTCTTCCTGGTGCTTGTTGTATCTACTTTTAGATTTCACATGGAAGTTTGATTAACTCAGTAATATGGTAGATGACCAGAAAACTCCATATAATTAGGGTCCGAGCACTAATGCTGATTTTTGAATTGCAATTTTTGCGGCCTAAAAACACTTGAAAACGTGAAAATTTGCACACACATCAGCACTGGCAAAAAATGTTATATTTTAGGGGATTTGCATAGGTGTGACCCAAAATGGCTCAATGGCGCCACCTGCAAAATTTCAAACGGGAACTACAGCCAGGACGTGTCACCTACAGCCATGAAATTGACGAAATTATTGGCACCCCTTGAATTTTTACAGAAAATGCACCATTTCTCCCAGAAATTGTTGCTATTACAAATGTTTTTGGTATACACGTGTTTGTTTCCTTGATGTTCATTGGAAAAACACAAAAAGAAGAAGGAAAAAAGGCAGAATTGATATAATTTTACACAAAACTCAAAAAATGGTCCGGACAACATTGTTGACATCCTCAACTCAGTATCTGGTTGCACATTTGGAAGAAATAACTGAAACCAGTCGCTTCCTACAACCATCAACAAGCTTCTTCCACCTCTCAAATGGAATTGTGGATTTGGACCACTCTTCTTTTGCAAACTGCTCCAGGTCTCTCAGATTTGAAGGGTTCCTTCTTGCAACAGCAGTTCTGAGATCTCTGCATAGGTGTTCAATGGGATTTAGATCTGGACTCATTGCTGCCACTTCAGAACTCTCCAGAACTTTGTCTCCAACCATTTCTTGGTGCTATCTGAGGTATGTTTCAGGTCATTGTCCTGCTGGAACACCCATGACCTCTGATGCAGACCCAGCTTTCTGACACTACGCCCTACACTGCTGCCCAAAATATATTGATCGTCTCCAGATTTCATGATTCCTTCACACCATCAAAGTATCCACAGTCTGTTAGACTGGATGCTGGCAGCTGAAGGGTCCCGTTCCCATACAAAGCTTTAACAAAGATTTTCATACCAAAAACAAGGAAGTGAATTCGGTGACGTTTGCACTGGGGACTGCTATGATTGGTGGAACTCATGGGAGGCGGGCCAAAATTGTGGAATAGTTGCGGTGATTGGACAAAATTGAAAGGTCGCACAGAATTCGTGGAGATCGGTTGAATTCACATGAATTGGTGCGACTGTAACATCGCGAATTCCTGGAGGGACTGAATAACACATAAATTAAATACATTTTGTGTTACATGTTTGAGGCAATAAGATAAGATCTACTTTATTCATCCTGGAGGAAATTATTTTTCCAGAGTACAACAAACAATAAACAAAGGTTAGTGGAATAAACACAATTACACAGAGGTTAGTAGTGAAATAGAAATAACAAAGAATACAAGTTTCTAAAAGTGCTTGTGTGTAGTGTCTAGAAAAAATTTAAATAAAAATAAATAAGAAAAATAAAATAAGATACCACAAGTACAAGATGTAAACTTTATACTAATAATAACAAGAAAGTTAAACAGGAAATGAAGTGATGTAGGAGTAAACATGAGTCTACTAGGAAACAGTCTGATGATATTAAATATGGAAAAGTTTGTTGATTCTGTATCACTGCCAATTTAAGTTCTAACCTTTGAATTTCTATGGTCGGACATTTGCTTGTAACATCAATGCATTTTGTTTTGTATATTTTTTTGTGTGTTTTTTACATAATTTAGAAATTCTACGGTATTTCCTGGGTAGAGTTACCATTAGATAGTTGATAAATGAAATGGCTCCCTCTGCTGGTGAGAAAATGAGACATCAGCTGTTGATCATTAACTGACAAGGAAGCGAAATAAAACCGAAAGTTGACTTTGTTTTTGTTGAATGGAGGTGAAACGCCATTACGGAATATCTCAGCTGGAAAATGAACTAGAAAGACTGTAAACTGCAATTCTACAAGACCAGGGTTTGGTGATTCTGACTGTTGACGGAGAATTCATTCAAACACCAGCATCTAAAGGAGACACCATTAACTGCAGTTTTATTTAAATCAAGTCCACCCACAAGACAAGGAAACACAAGTTAAAGTTTACGTTGCTGATCAGAGCGGAGACGTTTTTACTTCTGTACCGAAGAACAGGAACTAGGAGGACCGGAAGTCAAAGGGACTGTGTTTTGGTGAGTCTTGTTATTGAAAAGAAATCTGGAAATCAGTGGAAATGGCTGAGAACACTGCTCTTTTAGAAAGTTTCCTGAGTTGCCATGTGTGTTCAGAGACTTTCAGAGATCCTGTTTCTCTGAGCTGCAACCACAGTTTCTGTTCAAGCTGCCTGCAGAAATTCTGGGAACAAACTGAAAACAAAAACTGTCCGATTTGTAAAAGAAAATCCTCTAAAGAAGATCCACTAGTGAACTTTACACTGAAGGAACTGGCTGATTCCTTTGCTGGGAGACAGAAAACTGGATCATCTGAAGCAGAAAAAGTGGAGAAGAAAGTGGAGGTGGTGTGTAGTAAACATCCAGGAGAAACTAGATTGTTCTGTAAAGATGAAGGTAGAGCTGTTTGTCCTGTCTGTGAGTTTTCTCTCCACCAGAATCACAAAGTGGTTCCTATAGAAGAAGCAGTCAGTGACCTGAAGGAGCAGCTGAAATGTGACTTAAAGTCTCTGCAGGACAAGAGGAACAAATACAAACAAGTGGAAGAAACGTACAGTGAAATGAGAGAACACAACAAGAAGCAGCTGTTGTCCACAGAGAGGCAGATCAGAGCAGAGTTCAACAAGATCCAGCAGTTCCTGAAGGAGGAAGAGGAGTCCAGACTGGCAGCTCTGAGGGAGGAAGAGGAGCAGAAGAGGAAGACTATCAGCAGAGAGATGAAGAGGATCCAGGAGCAGATCTCCTCTCTGTCAGACAGCATCTCTGCTGTTGAAGAAGAGCTGCAGAAACACAACATATCGTTCCTCAGTGGTTATAAAGACGCTCAGACCAGAGCCAGAGCCCAGAACTCACTGTCAGATCCACAGCTGCTCTCAGGAACTCTGACAGATGTGGCCAAACATCTGGGCAACCTGTCCTTCAGAGTCTGGGAGAAGATGAAGGAGAAGGTCCACTTCAGTCCTGTCATTCTGGATCCAAACACTGCAGCCTACTGGCTCTGTCTGTCTGATGATCTGACCAGTGTGAGAAATGGAGACACAAAGCAGCAACTTCCTGATAATCCAGAGAGATTCACTAAGTATACAAATGTTCTGGGCTCTGAGGGCTTCAGTTCAGGGAAACACAGCTGGGAGGTGGAGGTGGGAGATCATCCTCGCTGGAATGTGGGTTTGGCTAAAGAGTCAGTTGACAGGAAGGGAGAGAGAAATGCTTCACCAAAATATGGAAGCTGGTGTTTCCTGCATCGAAATGGAAAATACTTTAATGTTGTTGGTCAGACTGTCAAAGTGAAGAAGAGTCTCCAGAGGATCAGAGTCCAGCTGGACTATGACATGGGGGAGATTTCCTTCTACAACCCTGAAGACACGACTCAGATCTACACTCATAGAGACACTTTCACTGAGAAACTCTTCCCATATTTTAGTATTGGAAAGTCTGGTGATGCCAAAACTACTGACATCAAAATCTGTCCCTCTGAGATTTCTCTGTGATGATCAGGAAAGTTAGTTCATCGTCCAAACTCTCATCTTAAAACCATAAAAATAACTCCAGGTTTATTTCACTCTGAACTCATCGTCACACTTTACAGTCAAACCTTCATTCTTGACCTTCAGATTGTTCATTCTGTCTTTAAAACACATTTGATGTCACTTCATAGTTTTATCACTGAAATCTGTTAAACAACCAAAATGATTTTCATCAACAAAACTGTTAAAACCTGTTAAAAAGTTCTGAAATCACATTTTATATACTTTGAATTCAGTGTCTGTTTAAATGAGATGAGAAGAAGAAGTAAAAGATCCACTAAACACTGAAACTGGATCCCATCATCAGTTTAAAGGTGAAAATGGTTCAATCTGTCAAAGTGAGGCTGATGATTTAAATGTAGATTATTATCCTGGTTAGCAGCAGCTGCTTGTTTCTGATTGTTTCACTTTTTCTTTTATTGTCATCAGTCGTGTTTTTTATTTGTGAGATTTCTTCATTTATTGTTTGGTTCTTTTAGTCTTGGAAATGTTTTCATGTGATTTGGAGGTGGAGTTGTTTTCACCTGGAAATCATTTTTTAAAGACTTGAGCCTTCAAGGATTTAGTTCTTTTCTTTAGTAACAGTTTATTCAAGATGTAAACTCCTGTTTTTATAATAATCTGACTGTAGATGGAATTCTCCAGAATATTTCCTCCTGTTGTTCAATAAATCCTCTGATGGTTTGGAATCTGACTGATGCTGCTTTATTGGACTTTAACTCATGTGTTGAGTGTTTGCAGTCAGTTGTGTCACTTCTTAGAAGAAGATTAATCCACATGAAACTGAGTCACATCAGCAGGAGAAGAATTTACAAATCAGAGATGTTCATGGTTCTGATTATCAGCATCTTCATTTTAGTCCAACAACATTTAACCCTGGTGTCGTCCTGCGGGTCAAAGTGACCCGTTTTAAAGTTTGAAAATGTAGAAAAAAATGCATATTTTCACAGTGAAAACTTCCACATTTTCAACATTTTTGGGGAATTTTTGAACATTTTTTGGTGCAAAAAAAAAGAAATGCTAAAAAAGAAGGTTTCTTTAAGAACATTCAGAAAAAAATAGATTTTTGTGAACGTTCTTAAAGAAAATATTAGAAATTTTACTGATATATATGGAATCACTTTAGATATTTTTAGGATTTTTTGGAAGGTTTTTATTCATTTTTGAAAATATTTAAATTTTTTATTTAATTTTTATTTCTTGCCAATTTATTTTTTTTTAACTAAATTTTTAAGGGAAACTTTTAAGGAATTTTCTTCCTGAATATTTTGTAATTTTTTATAAATTTGGGGAATTTTTTGCTGAGTTTTTTGATTTTTTCAGACAAGGGAACAACTTTTTTTGGAGCCCATAAATGAGGACAACAGGAGGGTTAAACATCTGCAGAAAGTCACCACAAGATGGAGACAGAGATTTGTTCACAGTCTGCTCATTTTCAACTGAATCTTTTCATTCCTCTTTCTGACTCTTTTCTATGTTGTTGTTCTCTGCACAGGTTGATGGAAAGCATCGAGGCTTTACAGTTTCTTAGACGTAGTTCTTCAAAATAATCAGAATAATCAGAAACCAGTTCAGTCATTTCAAAAGAAATATTCATGTTGAATCCTCTCTCTGATACGAGGCTTTTCTGATGTTATTTATTATGAATGTTTTTTTTCTCTGTGCAGCCTGAGAGCTCCTGTAAGTTCTCCATGTTCAACAAGTCATGAAGCTCCTCCTCCAGGAAGCTGATGTTATTTCAGAGATTCTGGCAGCTCCTCCCATTCAGAGCCACTAAAACATTATACACTGCTGATGGAGGCAGCCATGTTTGTAGTCCTTTCTTAGTCCAGTATCAATCAGCCAATCAGCCATGAGACAGGAAGACTAAAGATAAGACCCTCCAACATATGAAATACGTTGGAAATCTGTCTTCTACATAAAGTTCTCTCGTGTGTGCAGTAAACAGCAGCAGCGCCCTCTGCAGGTGGTCCAGGTAAAAGCTTACAGCACCTGGTATTCCCAGGCGGTCTCCCATCCAAGTACTAACCAGGCCCGACCCTGCTTAGCTTCCGAGATCAGACGAGATCGGGCGTATTCAGGCTGGTATGGCCGTAAGCAACCAACACAGCAACAAACACACTATTTATGGAGGCAAACTGTCGTCTTTACTTTGGATTCTCCTTCATTTCACACTGACTTTATTAATATCTCACTTCATCTGTCAACACACCAAAATAATATCATATTAATGTGTCATACATGCGTGTTTATACCATCAATCAATCACATCATAGACAAAATCAAACACAATAAATGTCACAATAAAACAATCCACTAAACTTTTTATCCACTTGTCAGGTTTGCCAAAGTCAAAACTAATTGAGCTAAATAAGTAGAAATGATGCATTAAAGTGATGATTGTAGGTGAAACAGAATCAGATAAAAAGGTTTTAAGATGCGTTGAGAAAGACTCTTTCCCAGACAGTGAAGCAACAAGAGACAAAATGTGGAGTTTAGTTTCATTTAAAAAGCTTGTATGAAGAGTTTGCTGTTGCTTACGGCCATACCAGCCTGAATACGCCCGATCTCGTCTGATCTCGGAAGCTAAGCAGGGTCGGGCCTGGTTAGTACTTGGATGGGAGACCGCCTGGGAATACCAGGTGCTGTAAGCTTTTACCTGGACCACCTGCAGAGGGCGCTGCTGCTGTTCTGCACACAGAACACACTAGAATACTAGAACCTGCAACAAGGCTTCATTAACATCATCAGTGACAGGTGTGTAGATTTGTCCTGCTGTTCGAACCACTGTAACATTATACACTGCAGCCATGCAGCCGTTTTTACAACATGTTTGAAAAATCGCATTTTTTTCGACATAGTATAGTAAGGCGTTTTTTTTGCGCCAAAATTCATGATGATTTCTTTTTTTTTTCAAAGAAAACCTTTCTGGAGTGTTTTTCACGGCCTCCTTTACATTATTTCATCATATGGCACGTTTTTACAACATGTTTGAAAAATCGCATTTTTTTTCGACATAGTATAGTAAGGCGTTTTTTTGTGCCAAAATTCATGATGATTTTTTTTTTCAAAGAAAACCTTTCTGGAGTGTTTTTCACGGCCTCCTTTACATTATTTCATCATATGGCACGTTTTTACAACATGTTTGAAAAATCCATTTTTTTTCGACATAGTATAGTAAGGCGTTTTTTTTGCGCCAAAATTCATGATGATTTTTTTTTCAAAGAAAACCTTTCTGGAGTGTTTTTCACGGCCTCCTTTACATTATTTCATCATATGGCACGTTTTTACAACATTTTTGAAAAATCGCATTTTTTTTCGACATAGTATAGTAAGGCGTTTTTTTGCGCCAAAATTCATGATGATTTTTTTTTCAAAGAAAACCTTTCTGGAGTGTTTTTCACGGCCTCCTTTACATTATTTCATCATATGGCACGTTTTTACAACATTTTTGAAAAATCCATTTTTTTTCGACATAGTATAGTAAGGCGTTTTTTTTGCGCCAAAATTCATGATGATTTTTTTTTCAAAGAAAACCTTTCTGGAGTGTTTTTCACGGCCTCCTTTACATTATTTCATCATATGGCACGTTTTTACAACATGTTTGAAAAATCGCATTTTTTTTCGACATAGTATAGTAAGGCGTTTTTTTGTGCCAAAATTCATGATGATTTTTTTTTTTCAAAGAAAACCTTTCTGGAGTGTTTTTCACGGCCTCCTTTACATTATTTCATCATATGGCACGTTTTTACAACATGTTTGAAAAATCGCATTTTTTTTCGACATAGTATAGTAAGGCGTTTTTTTTGCGCCAAAATTCATGATGATTTTTTTTTCAAAGAAAACCTTTCTGGAGTGTTTTTCACGGCCTCCTTTACATTATTTCATCATATGGCACGTTTTTACAACATGTTTGAAAAATCGCATTTTTTTTCGACATAGTATAGTAAGGCGTTTTTTTTGCGCCAAAATTCATGATGATTTTTTTTTTCAAAGAAAACCTTTCTGGAGTGTTTTTCACGGCCTCCTTTACATTATTTCATCATATGGCACGTTTTTACAACATTTTTGAAAAATCCATTTTTTTTCGACATAGTATAGTAAGGCGTTTTTTTGCGCCAAAATTCATGATGATTTTTTTTTCAAAGAAAACCTTTCTGGAGTGTTTTTCACGGCCTCCTTTACATTATTTCATCATATGGCACGTTTTTACAACATTTTTGAAAAATCCCATTTTTTTTCGACATAGTATAGTAAGGCGTTTTTTTGTGCCAAAATTCATGATGATTTTTTTTTCAAAGAAAACCTTTCTGGAGTGTTTTTCACGGCCTCCTTTACATTATTTCATCATATGGCACGTTTTTACAACATGTTTGAAAAATCGCATTTTTTTTCGACATAGTATAGTAAGGCGTTTTTTTTTGCCAAAATTCATGATGATTTTTTTTTTCAAAGAAAACCTTTCTGGAGTGTTTTTCACGGCCTCCTTTACATTATTTCATCATATGGCACGTTTTTACAACATGTTTGAAAAATCGCATTTTTTTTCGACATAGTATAGTAAGGCGTTTTTTTTGCGCCAAAATTCATGATGATTTTTTTTTCAAAGAAAACCTTTCTGGAGTGTTTTTCACGGCCTCCTTTACATTATTTCATCATATGGCACGTTTTTACAACATGTTTGAAAAATCACATTTTTTTTCGACATAGTATAGTAAGGCGTTTTTTTGCGCCAAAATTCATGATGATTTTTTTTTCAAAGAAAACCTTTCTGGAGTGTTTTTCACGGCCTCCTTTACATTATTTCATCATATGGCACGTTTTTACAACATGTTTGAAAAATCCCATTTTTTTTCGACATAGTATAGTAAGGCGTTTTTTTTGTGCCAAAATTCATGATGATTTTTTTTTTTCAAAGAAAACCTTTCTGGAGTGTTTTTCACGGCCTCCTTTACATTATTTCATCATATGGCACGTTTTTACAACATGTTTGAAAAATCCCATTTTTTTTCGACATAGTATAGTAAGGCGTTTTTTTGTGCCAAAATTCATGATGATTTTTTTTTTCAAAGAAAACCTTTCTGGAGTGTTTTTCACGGCCTCCTTTACATTATTTCATCATATGGCACGTTTTTACAACATGTTTGAAAAATCGCATTTTTTTTCGACATAGTATAGTAAGGCGTTTTTTTTGCGCCAAAATTCATGATGATTTTTTTTTTCAAAGAAAACCTTTCTGGAGTGTTTTTCACGGCCTCCTTTACATTATTTCATCATATGGCACGTTTTTACAACATGTTTGAAAAATCCCATTTTTTTTCGACATAGTATAGTAAGGCGTTTTTTTTGCGCCAAAATTCATGATGATTTTTTTTTCAAAGAAAACCTTTCTGGAGTGTTTTTCACGGCCTCCTTTACATTATTTCATCATATGGCACGTTTTTACAACATGTTTGAAAAATCGCATTTTTTTTCGACATAGTATAGTAAGGCGTTTTTTTGTGCCAAAATTCATGATGATTTTTTTTTTCAAAGAAAACCTTTCTGGAGTGTTTTTCACGGCCTCCTTTACATTATTTCATCATATGGCACGTTTTTACAACATGTTTGAAAAATCGCATTTTTTTTCGACATAGTATAGTAAGGCGTTTTTTTTGCGCCAAAATTCATGATGATTTTTTTTTCAAAGAAAACCTTTCTGGAGTGTTTTTCACGGCCTCCTTTACATTATTTCATCATATGGCACGTTTTTACAACATGTTTGAAAAATCGCATTTTTTTTCGACATAGTATAGTAAGGCGTTTTTTTTGCGCCAAAATTCATGATGATTTTTTTTTCAAAGAAAACCTTTCTGGAGTGTTTTTCACGGCCTCCTTTACATTATTTCATCATATGGCACGTTTTTACAACATGTTTGAAAAATCGCATTTTTTTTCGACATAGTATAGTAAGGCGTTTTTTTTGCGCCAAAATTCATGATGATTTTTTTTTCAAAGAAAACCTTTCTGGAGTGTTTTTCACGGCCTCCTTTACATTATTTCATCATATGGCACGTTTTTACAACATGTTTGAAAAATCCATTTTTTTTCGACATAGTATAGTAAGGCGTTTTTTTTGCGCCAAAATTCATGATGATTTTTTTTTCAAAGAAAACCTTTCTGGAGTGTTTTTCACGGCCTCCTTTACATTATTTCATCATATGGCACGTTTTTACAACATGTTTGAAAAATCGCATTTTTTTTCGACATAGTATAGTAAGGCGTTTTTTTTGTGCCAAAATTCATGATGATTTTTTTTTCAAAGAAAACCTTTCTGGAGTGTTTTTCACGGCCTCCTTTACATTATTTCATCATATGGCACGTTTTTACAACATGTTTGAAAAATCGCATTTTTTTTCGACATAGTATAGTAAGGCGTTTTTTTTGCGCCAAAATTCATGATGATTTTTTTTTCAAAGAAAACCTTTCTGGAGTGTTTTTCACGGCCTCCTTTACATTATTTCATCATATGGCACGTTTTTACAACATGTTTGAAAAATCGCATTTTTTTTCGACATAGTATAGTAAGGCGTTTTTTTGTGCCAAAATTCATGATGATTTTTTTTTCAAAGAAAACCTTTCTGGAGTGTTTTTCACGGCCTCCTTTACATTATTCCATCATATGGCACGTTTTTACAACATGTTTGAAAAATCGCATTTTTTTTCGACATAGTATAGTAAGGCGTTTTTTTTGCGCCAAAATTCATGATGATTTTTTTTTCAAAGAAAACCTTTCTGGAGTGTTTTTCACGGCCTCCTTTACATTATTTCATCATATGGCACGTTTTTACAACATGTTTGAAAAATCGCATTTTTTTTCGACATAGTATAGTAAGGCGTTTTTTTTGTGCCAAAATTCATGATGATTTTTTTTTCAAAGAAAACCTTTCTGGAGTGTTTTTCACGGCCTCCTTTACATTATTTCATCATATGGCACGTTTTTACAACATGTTTGAAAAATCCCATTTTTTTTCGACATAGTATAGTAAGGCGTTTTTTTGCGCCAAAATTCATGATGATTTTTTTTTCAAAGAAAACCTTTCTGGAGTGTTTTTCACGGCCTCCTTTACATTATTTCATCATATGGCACGTTTTTACAACATGTTTGAAAAATCGCATTTTTTTTCGACATAGTATAGTAAGGCGTTTTTTTGTGCCAAAATTCATGATGATTTTTTTTTCAAAGAAAACCTTTCTGGAGTGTTTTTCACGGCCTCCTTTACATTATTTCATCATATGGCACGTTTTTACAACATGTTTGAAAAATCGCATTTTTTTTCGACATAGTATAGTAAGGCGTTTTTTTTGTGCCAAAATTCATGATGATTTTTTTTTCAAAGAAAACCTTTCTGGAGTGTTTTTCACGGCCTCCTTTACATTATTTCATCATATGGCACGTTTTTACAACATGTTTGAAAAATCGCATTTTTTTTCGACATAGTATAGTAAGGCGTTTTTTTTGTGCCAAAATTCATGATGATTTTTTTTTCAAAGAAAACCTTTCTGGAGTGTTTTTCACGGCCTCCTTTACATTATTTCATCATATGGCACGTTTTTACAACATGTTTGAAAAATCGCATTTTTTTTCGACATAGTATAGTAAGGCGTTTTTTTTGCGCCAAAATTCATGATGATTTTTTTTTCAAAGAAAACCTTTCTGGAGTGTTTTTCACGGCCTCCTTTACATTATTTCATCATATGGCACGTTTTTACAACATGTTTGAAAAATCGCATTTTTTTTCGACATAGTATAGTAAGGCGTTTTTTTTGCGCCAAAATTCATGATGATTTTTTTTTCAAAGAAAACCTTTCTGGAGTGTTTTTCACGGCCTCCTTTACATTATTTCATCATATGGCACGTTTTTACAACATGTTTGAAAAATCGCATTTTTTTTCGACATAGTATAGTAAGGCGTTTTTTTTGCGCCAAAATTCATGATGATTTTTTTTTCAAAGAAAACCTTTCTGGAGTGTTTTTCACGGCCTCCTTTACATTATTTCATCATATGGCACGTTTTTACAACATGTTTGAAAAATCGCATTTTTTTTCGACATAGTATAGTAAGGCGTTTTTTTTGCGCCAAAATTCATGATGATTTTTTTTTCAAAGAAAACCTTTCTGGAGTGTTTTTCACGGCCTCCTTTACATTATTTCATCATATGGCACGTTTTTACAACATGTTTGAAAATCGCATTTTTTTTCGACATAGTATAGTAAGGCGTTTTTTTTGCGCCAAAATTCATGATGATTTTTTTTTCAAAGAAAACCTTTCTGGAGTGTTTTTCACGGCCTCCTTTACATTATTTCATCATATGGCACGTTTTTACAACATGTTTGAAAAATCGCATTTTTTTTCGACATAGTATAGTAAGGCGTTTTTTTTGCGCCAAAATTCATGATGATTTTTTTTTCAAAGAAAACCTTTCTGGAGTGTTTTTCACGGCCTCCTTTACATTATTTCATCATATGGCACGTTTTTACAACATGTTTGAAAAATCGCATTTTTTTTCGACATAGTATAGTAAGGCGTTTTTTTTGCGCCAAAATTCATGATGATTTTTTTTTTCAAAGAAAACCTTTCTGGAGTGTTTTTCACGGCCTCCTTTACATTATTTCATCATATGGCACGTTTTTACAACATGTTTGAAAAATCGCATTTTTTTTCGACATAGTATAGTAAGGCGTTTTTTTGCGCCAAAATTCATGATGATTTTTTTTTCAAAGAAAACCTTTCTGGAGTGTTTTTCACGGCCTCCTTTACATTATTTCATCATATGGCACGTTTTTACAACATGTTTGAAAAATCGCATTTTTTTTCGACATAGTATAGTAAGGCGTTTTTTTTGCGCCAAAATTCATGATGATTTTTTTTTCAAAGAAAACCTTTCTGGAGTGTTTTTCACGGCCTCCTTTACATTATTTCATCATATGGCACGTTTTTACAACATGTTTGAAAAATCGCATTTTTTTTCGACATAGTATAGTAAGGCGTTTTTTTTGCGCCAAAATTCATGATGATTTTTTTTTCAAAGAAAACCTTTCTGGAGTGTTTTTCACGGCCTCCTTTACATTATTTCATCATATGGCACGTTTTTACAACATGTTTGAAAAATCGCATTTTTTTTCGACATAGTATAGTAAGGCGTTTTTTTTGTGCCAAAATTCATGATGATTTTTTTTTCAAAGAAAACCTTTCTGGAGTGTTTTTCACGGCCTCCTTTACATTATTTCATCATATGGCACGTTTTTACAACATGTTTGAAAAATCGCATTTTTTTTCGACATAGTATAGTAAGGCGTTTTTTTTGCGCCAAAATTCATGATGATTTTTTTTTCAAAGAAAACCTTTCTGGAGTGTTTTTCACGGCCTCCTTTACATTATTTCATCATATGGCACGTTTTTACAACATGTTTGAAAAATCGCATTTTTTTTCGACATAGTATAGTAAGGCGTTTTTTTTGTGCCAAAATTCATGATGATTTTTTTTTCAAAGAAAACCTTTCTGGAGTGTTTTTCACGGCCTCCTTTACATTATTTCATCATATGGCACGTTTTTACAACATGTTTGAAAAATCGCATTTTTTTTCGACATAGTATAGTAAGGCGTTTTTTTGTGCCAAAATTCATGATGATTTTTTTTTTCAAAGAAAACCTTTCTGGAGTGTTTTTCACGCCCTCCTTTACATTATTTCATCATATGGCACGTTTTTACAACATGTTTGAAAAATCGCATTTTTTTTCGACATAGTATAGTAAGGCGTTTTTTTTGCGCCAAAATTCATGATGATTTTTTTTTCAAAGAAAACCTTTCTGGAGTGTTTTTCACGGCCTCCTTTACATTATTTCATCATATGGCACGTTTTTACAACATGTTTGAAAAATCGCATTTTTTTTCGACATAGTATAGTAAGGCGTTTTTTTTGCGCCAAAATTCATGATGATTTTTTTTTCAAAGAAAACCTTTCTGGAGTGTTTTTCACGGCCTCCTTTACATTATTTCATCATATGGCACGTTTTTACAACATGTTTGAAAAATCGCATTTTTTTTCGACATAGTATAGTAAGGCGTTTTTTTGTGCCAAAATTCATGATGATTTTTTTTTCAAAGAAAACCTTTCTGGAGTGTTTTTCACGGCCTCCTTTACATTATTTCATCATATGGCACGTTTTTACAACATGTTTGAAAAATCGCATTTTTTTTCGACATAGTATAGTAAGGCGTTTTTTTTGCGCCAAAATTCATGATGATTTTTTTTTCAAAGAAAACCTTTCTGGAGTGTTTTTCACGGCCTCCTTTACATTATTTCATCATATGGCACGTTTTTACAACATGTTTGAAAAATCGCATTTTTTTTCGACATAGTATAGTAAGGCGTTTTTTTTGCGCCAAAATTCATGATGTTTTTTTTTTCAAAGAAAACCTTTCTGGAGTGTTTTTCACGGCCTCCTTTACATTATTTCATCATATGGCACGTTTTTACAACATGTTTGAAAAATCGCATTTTTTTTCGACATAGTATAGTAAGGCGTTTTTTTGCGCCAAAATTCATGATGTTTTTTTTTTCAAAGAAAACCTTTCTGGAGTGTTTTTCACGGCCTCCTTTACATTATTTCATCATATGGCACGTTTTTACAACATGTTTGAAAAATCGCATTTTTTTTCGACATAGTATAGTAAGGCGTTTTTTTTGCGCCAAAATTCATGATGATTTTTTTTTCAAAGAAAACCTTTCTGGAGTGTTTTTCACGGCCTCCTTTACATTATTTCATCATATGGCACGTTTTTACAACATGTTTGAAAAATCGCATTTTTTTTCGACATAGTATAGTAAGGCGTTTTTTTTGCGCCAAAATTCATGATGATTTTTTTTTCAAAGAAAACCTTTCTGGAGTGTTTTTCACGGCCTCCTTTACATTATTTCATCATATGGCACGTTTTTACAACATGTTTGAAAAATCGCATTTTTTTTCGACATAGTATAGTAAGGCGTTTTTTTTGTGCCAAAATTCATGATGATTTTTTTTTCAAAGAAAACCTTTCTGGAGTGTTTTTCACGGCCTCCTTTACATTATTTCATCATATGGCACGTTTTTACAACATGTTTGAAAAATCGCATTTTTTTTCGACATAGTATAGTAAGGCGTTTTTTTTGCGCCAAAATTCATGATGATTTTTTTTTTCAAAGAAAACCTTTCTGGAGTGTTTTTCACGGCCTCCTTTACATTATTTCATCATATGGCACGTTTTTACAACATGTTTGAAAAATCGCATTTTTTTTCGACATAGTATAGTAAGGCGTTTTTTTGCGCCAAAATTCATGATGATTTTTTTTTCAAAGAAAACCTTTCTGGAGTGTTTTTCACGGCCTCCTTTACATTATTTCATCATATGGCACGTTTTTACAACATGTTTGAAAAATCGCATTTTTTTTCGACATAGTATAGTAAGGCGTTTTTTTTGCGCCAAAATTCATGATGATTTTTTTTTCAAAGAAAACCTTTCTGGAGTGTTTTTCACGGCCTCCTTTACATTATTTCATCATATGGCACGTTTTTACAACATGTTTGAAAATCGCATTTTTTTTCGACATAGTATAGTAAGGCGTTTTTTTGTGCCAAAATTCATGATGATTTTTTTTTCAAAGAAAACCTTTCTGGAGTGTTTTTCACGGCCTCCTTTACATTATTTCATCATATGGCACGTTTTTACAACATGTTTGAAAAATCGCATTTTTTTTCGACATAGTATAGTAAGGCGTTTTTTTTGCGCCAAAATTCATGATGATTTTTTTTTCAAAGAAAACCTTTCTGGAGTGTTTTTCACGGCCTCCTTTACATTATTTCATCATATGGCACGTTTTTACAACATGTTTGAAAATCGCATTTTTTTTCGACATAGTATAGTAAGGCGTTTTTTTTGCGCCAAAATTCATGATGATTTTTTTTTCAAAGAAAACCTTTCTGGAGTGTTTTTCACGGCCTCCTTTACATTATTTCATCATATGGCACGTTTTTACAACATGTTTGAAAAATCGCATTTTTTTTCGACATAGTATAGTAAGGCGTTTTTTTTGTGCCAAAATTCATGATGATTTTTTTTTCAAAGAAAACCTTTCTGGAGTGTTTTTCACGGCCTCCTTTACATTATTTCATCATATGGCACGTTTTTACAACATGTTTGAAAAATCGCATTTTTTTTCGACATAGTATAGTAAGGCGTTTTTTTTGCGCCAAAATTCATGATGATTTTTTTTTCAAAGAAAACCTTTCTGGAGTGTTTTTCACGGCCTCCTTTACATTATTTCATCATATGGCACGTTTTTACAACATGTTTGAAAAATCGCATTTTTTTTCGACATAGTATAGTAAGGCGTTTTTTTTGCGCCAAAATTCATGATGATTTTTTTTTCAAAGAAAACCTTTCTGGAGTGTTTTTCACGGCCTCCTTTACATTATTTCATCATATGGCACGTTTTTACAACATGTTTGAAAAATCGCATTTTTTTTCGACATAGTATAGTAAGGCGTTTTTTTGTGCCAAAATTCATGATGATTTTTTTTTTCAAAGAAAACCTTTCTGGAGTGTTTTTCACGGCCTCCTTTACATTATTTCATCATATGGCACGTTTTTACAACATGTTTGAAAAATCGCATTTTTTTTTCGACATAGTATAGTAAGGCGTTTTTTTGCGCCAAAATTCATGATGATTTTTTTTTCAAAGAAAACCTTTCTGGAGTGTTTTTCACGGCCTCCTTTACATTATTTCATCATATGGCACGTTTTTACAACATGTTTGAAAAATCGCATTTTTTTTCGACATAGTATAGTAAGGCGTTTTTTTTGCGCCAAAATTCATGATGATTTTTTTTTCAAAGAAAACCTTTCTGGAGTGTTTTTCACGGCCTCCTTTACATTATTTCATCATATGGCACGTTTTTACAACATGTTTGAAAAATCGCATTTTTTTTCGACATAGTATAGTAAGGCGTTTTTTTGTGCCAAAATTCATGATGATTTTTTTTTCAAAGAAAACCTTTCTGGAGTGTTTTTCACGGCCTCCTTTACATTATTTCATCATATGGCACGTTTTTACAACATGTTTGAAAAATCGCATTTTTTTTCGACATAGTATAGTAAGGCGTTTTTTTGCGCCAAAATTCATGATGATTTTTTTTTCAAAGAAAACCTTTCTGGAGTGTTTTTCACGGCCTCCTTTACATTATTTCATCATATGGCACGTTTTTACAACATGTTTGAAAAATCGCATTTTTTTTCGACATAGTATAGTAAGGCGTTTTTTTTGTGCCAAAATTCATGATGATTTTTTTTTCAAAGAAAACCTTTCTGGAGTGTTTTTCACGGCCTCCTTTACATTATTTCATCATATGGCACGTTTTTACAACATGTTTGAAAAATCGCATTTTTTTTCGACATAGTATAGTAAGGCGTTTTTTTGTGCCAAAATTCATGATGATTTTTTTTTCAAAGAAAACCTTTCTGGAGTGTTTTTCACGGCCTCCTTTACATTATTTCATCATATGGCACGTTTTTACAACATGTTTGAAAAATCGCATTTTTTTTCGACATAGTATAGTAAGGCGTTTTTTTTGTGCCAAAATTCATGATGATTTTTTTTTCAAAGAAAACCTTTCTGGAGTGTTTTTCACGGCCTCCTTTACATTATTTCATCATATGGCACGTTTTTACAACATGTTTGAAAAATCGCATTTTTTTTCGACATAGTATAGTAAGGCGTTTTTTTTGCGCCAAAATTCATGATGATTTTTTTTTCAAAGAAAACCTTTCTGGAGTGTTTTTCACGGCCTCCTTTACATTATTTCATCATATGGCACGTTTTTACAACATGTTTGAAAAATCGCATTTTTTTTTCGACATAGTATAGTAAGGCGTTTTTTTGCGCCAAAATTCATGATGTTTTTTTTTTCAAAGAAAACCTTTCTGGAGTGTTTTTCACGGCCTCCTTTACATTATTTCATCATATGGCACGTTTTTACAACATGTTTGAAAAATCGCATTTTTTTTCGACATAGTATAGTAAGGCGTTTTTTTGTGCCAAAATTCATGATGATTTTTTTTTCAAAGAAAACCTTTCTGGAGTGTTTTTCACGGCCTCCTTTACATTATTCCATCATATGGCACGTTTTTACAACATGTTTGAAAAATCGCATTTTTTTTCGACATAGTATAGTAAGGCGTTTTTTTGCGCCAAAATTCATGACGATTTTTTTTTTCAAAGAAAACCTTTCTGGAGTGTTTTTCACGGCCTCCTTTACATTATTTCATCATATGGCACGTTTTTACAACATGTTTGAAAAATCGCATTTTTTTTCGACATAGTATAGTAAGGCGTTTTTTTTGTGCCAAAATTCATGATGATTTTTTTTTCAAAGAAAACCTTTCTGGAGTGTTTTTCACGGCCTCCTTTACATTATTTCATCATATGGCACGTTTTTACAACATGTTTGAAAAATCGCATTTTTTTTCGACATAGTATAGTAAGGCGTTTTTTGTGCCAAAATTCATGATGATTTTTTTTTCAAAGAAATCTCTGAGTTTTCACACAAAGAACGCCTGAACATGTCAAACTGGTTCCATAGTAGAACCCTCATTGCAAAAACATCATAGTATGGTGTGTTGCTCCAAAAACATTAGGACCCGGCTGTCAGGGGACAAACATGTAAGAAACATGAGAACAGAGAGAACCCAACCAGTAGGTCACAGTTTATCATCCCCCAGTCATCTCCTGAAGTCCATATGGTGAGAGACATCAGTATCTGGTTGTTAATTTACCAGAGGATGCTTATAATCATGCTGATGTGGTCTGTACTCCACAGCATTTTAGTGACTCAATAAATGCCTAAGTTGTTTTTTTTAAAATGCTTTTTAGTTTTTAATAAACATTTAACAGCCTATATGTAATCAATAAATGGCCTTTGCCTATCTTAAGAAAAACTCACTCAGAACTCTGATATGTTAACAGTACTAAATAAATCAATAAATACATGCATACACACAGAAATAAGTTAATACATTAACTGTGTTCAGATTTCGATTTTAAAAAAAGTTGTTTTTGTTTTTGCAGAATCCAGTATTGCTCACTGGTTGGTCATTACATTTTGTTAGTTTGATTTCACTGTTTAAAATGATGCCACCTCTTTTCAGACAGGTCCAAGGAACGCTCAGGGAGTTTGTGTTTGCTCAGACTTAGGAAAAATTAGAGGGAACATTGGCTTGGACCATACGTCATCATCTGAATGAGAAGAAGATCTATGGCAGGAGACCGAGGAAAACCCCACTGAACCAGACTGGAGTTTGCAAAAATGTACCTGAGTAAACCTCAGTCCTTC
>CM049575.1:33843568-34240773 GCA_027123335.1 Amphiprion clarkii | reverse complement strand
CTGCAGGTGGTCCAGGTAAAAGCTTACAGCACCTGGTATTCCCAGGCGGTCTCCCATCCAAGTACTAACCAGGCCCGACCCTGCTTAGCTTCCGAGATCAGACGAGATCGGGCGTATTCAGGCTGGTATGGCCGTAAGCAACCAACACAGCAACAAACACACTATTTATGGAGGCAAACTGTCGTCTTTATTTTGGATTCTCCTTCATTTCACACTGACTTTATTAATTTCTCACTTCATCTGTCAACACACCAAAATAATATCATATTAATGTGTTATACATGCGTGTTTATACCATCAATCAATCACATCATAGACAAAGTCAAACACAATAAATGTCACAATAAAACAATCCACTAAAGTTTTTATGCACTTGTCAGGTTTGCCAAAGTCAAAACTAATTGAGCTAAATAAGTAGAAATGATGCATTAAAGTGATGATTGTAGGTGAAACAGAATCAGATAAAAAGGTTTTAAGATCGTTGAGAAAGACTCTTTCCCAGACAGTGAAGCAACAAGAGACAAAATGTGGAGTTTAGTTTCATTTAAAAAGCTTGCGTGAAGAGTTTGCTGTTGCTAACTGTGCAAACTACTGTACACAATTGAAAGGTCGCACAGAATTCACAGAGATCGGTTGAATTCATGTGAATTGGTGCGACTGTAACATCGCGAATTCCTGGAGGGACTGAATAACACAGAAATTAAATACATTTTGTGTTACATGTTTGAGGCAATAAGATAAGATATGATCTATTTTATTCATCCCAGAAGAAATTATTTTTCCAGAGTACATCAAACAGTAAACAAAGGTTAGTGGAATAAACACAATTACACAGAGGTTAGTAATAAAATAGAAATAACAAAGAATACAAAGTACAAAATGCAAGCTTCTACAACCCCTGGCGAAAATGATGGAATCACTAGTCTTGGAGGACGTTCCTTCAGTTGTTTAATGTTGTAGAAAAAAAGCAGATCACAGACCTGCCACAGAACTGAAGTCATTTAAAATGGAAACTGTCTGGCTTTAAGAAACACTAAAAGAAATCAAGAAATAAAATTGTGGTAGTCAATAACAATTGCTTTGGTAGATCAAGGAGAGGGAAAAAATTATGGAATCACTCAATTCTGAGGAAAAAAATTATGGAATCACCCTGTAAATTTCCATTTCCAAAACTAACATCTGCATCAGATTAAATTGGCTCATTAGTCTGCAGTTAAAAAGGAGTTTCACACCTTGGAGAGCTGCTGCACCAAGTGGATTGACATGAATCCAACACCAGAGATGTTAATTGAAACAAAGGAGAGGATCATCAAACTTCTTAAAGAAGGTAAATAATCATGGAATGTTGCGAAAGATGTTGGTTGTTCAGTCAGCTGTGTCTAAAATCTGGACCAAGTACAAACAACATGGGAAGGTTGTAAAAGGCAGCATACTGGTAGGAAGACATCAAAGCGTCAAGACAGAAAACTTTAAGCAATGTGTCTTGAAAACAGAAAATGCAGCAAAGCAAATGAGGAACAAATGGGTGGAAACTGGAGTCAATGTCTGTGACCGAACTGTAAAAAAACGCCTGAAGGAAATGGGATTAAATACAGAAAAGCTAAACGAAAGCCATCATTAACACCCAAACAGAACAAAACAAGGTTACAGTGGGATAAGGAAAAGCAATGGTGGACTGTGGATGACTGGATGAAGGTCGTATTCAGTGATGAATCTGCTCTGGGCAAGGTGATGATGCTGGAACTTTAGTTTGGTGCTGTTCCAATGAGATTTATGAAGACGACTGCCTGAAGAAAACATGTAAATTTCCAGTCATTGATGCTCTGGGGCTGCATGTCAGGTAAAGGCACTGGGGAGATGGCTGTCATCACGCCTTCAATAAATGCACAAGTTTACGTTGACATTTTGGACACTTTTCTTCCTCCATCAACTGAAAGGATGTTTGGGGATGTTGACATCATTTTTCAAGATGATGATGCATCTTGCCATAAAGCAAAAACTGTGAAAGCTTCCCTTGAAGAAAGACACATAAGGTCAATTTAATGACCTGCAGAAAGTCTGGATCTCAATCCAGTTGAAAATCTGTGGTGGAAATTGAATAAAATGGTCCATGACAAGACTCCAACCTGCAAAGCTGATCTGGCAACAGCAACCAGAGAAAGTTGGAGGCAGATTGATGAAGAGTTTCTGTTTGTCACTCGTTAAGTCCTCAGACACTGCAAGTTGTTAGAAAAGCCAGAGGTGGTGCAGCAAAGTACTAGTGGTGTGTTGGACTGTTTCTTTGTTTCTTTGTTTTGCATGATTCCATCATTTTTTTCCTCAGAATTGAGTGATTCCATAATTCTTTCCCTCTCCTTGATCTACCAAAGCAATTGTTATTGACTACCACAATTTTATTTCTTGATTTCTTTTAGTGTTTCTTAAAGCCAGACAGTTTCCATTTTAAATGACTTCAGTTTTGTGGCAGGTCTGTGATCTGCTTTTTTTCTACAACATTAAACAACTGAAGGAACGTCCTCCAAGACTAGTGATTCCATTATTGTTGCCAGGGGTTGTAAATGTGTTTGTGTGAAGTGTCTAGAAAAAAATAAAAATAAATAAGAAAAATAAAATAAGATAACACAAGTACAAGATGTAAACTTTATACGAATAATAACAAGAAAGTTAAACAGGAAATGAAGTGATGTAGGAGTAAACATGAGTCTACTAGGAAATAGTCTGATGATATTAAACATGGAAAAGTTTGTTGATTCTGTATCACTGCCAATTTAAGTTCTAACCTTTGAATTTCTATGGTCAGACATTTGCTTTTAACATCAATGCATTTTGTTTTGTATATTTTTTGTGTGTTTTTTACATAATTTAGAAATTCTACGGTATTCCTGGGTAGAGTTACCATTAGATAGTTGATAAATGAAATGGCTCCCTCTGCTGGTGAGAAAATGAGACATCAGCTGTTGATCATTAACTGACAAGGAAGTGAAATAAAACCGAAAGTTGACTTTGTTTTTGTTGAATGGAGGTGAAACGCCATTACGGAATATCTCAGCTGGAAAATGAACTAGAAAGACTGTAAACTGCAATTCTACAACACCAGGGTTTGGTGATTCTGACTGTTGACGGAGAATTCATTCAAACACCAGCATCTAAAGGAGACACCATTAACTGCAGTTTTATTTAAATCAAGTCCACCCACAAGACAAGGAAACACAAGTTAAAGTTTACGTTGCTGATCAGAGCGGAGACGTTTTTACTTCTGTACCGAAGAACAGGAACTAGGAGGACCGGAAGTCAAAGGGACTGTGTTTTGGTGAGTCTTGTTATTGAAAAGAAATCTGGAAATCAGTGGAAATGGCTGAGAGAGCTCTTTTAGAAAGTTTCCTGAGTTGCCATGTGTGTTCAGAGACTTTCAGAGATCCTGTTTCTCTGAGCTGCAACCACAGTTTCTGTTCAAGCTGCCTGCAGAAATTCTGGGAACAAACTGAAAACAAAAACTGTCCGATTTGTAAAAGAAAATCCTCTAAAGAATTTCCACGAGTGAACTTTACACTGAAAGAACTGGCTGATTCCTTTGCTGGGAGACAGAAAACTGGATCATCTGAAGCAGAAAAAGTGGAGAAGAAAGTGGAGGTGGTGTGTATTAAACATCCAGGAGAACCTAGATTGTTCTGTAAAGATGAAGGTAGAACTGTTTGTCCTGTCTGTGAGTTTTCTCTCCACCAGAATCACAAAGTGGTTCCTATAGAAGAAGCAGTCAGTGACCTGAAGGAGCAGCTGAAATGTGACTTAAAGTCTCTGCAGGACAAGAGGAACAAATACAAACAAGTGGAAGAAACGTACAGTGAAATGAGAGAACACAACAAGAAGCAGCTGTTGTCCACAGAGAGGCAGATCAGAGCAGAGTTCAACAAGATCCAGCAGTTCCTGAAGGAGGAAGAGGAGTCCAGACTGGCAGCTCTGAGGGAGGAAGAGGAGCAGAAGAGGAAGACTATCAGCAGAGAGATGAAGAGGATCCAGGAGCAGATCTCCTCTCTGTCAGACAGCATCTCTGCTGTTGAAGAAGAGCTGCAGAAACACAACGTATCGTTCCTCAGTGGTTATAAAGACGCTCAGACCAGAGCCAGAGCCCAGAGCTCACTGTCAGATCCACAGCTGCTCTCAGGAACTCTGACAGATGTGGCCAAACATCTGGGCAACCTGTCCTTCAGAGTCTGGGAGAAGATGAAGGAGAAGGTCCACTTCAGTCCTGTCATTCTGGATCCAAACACTGCATTCCCCCGTCTCTATCTGTCTGATGATCTGACCAGTGTGAGATGTGGAGACACAAAGCAGCAACTTCCTGATAATCCAGAGAGAAACACTAAGTATACAAATGTTCTGGGCTCTGAGGGCTTCAGTTCAGGGAAACACAGCTGGGAGGTGGAGGTGGGAGATCATCCTCGCTGGAATGTGGGTTTGGCTAAAGAGTCAGTTGACAGGAAGGGAGAGAGATATGCTTCACCAGAATATGGAATCTGGTGTTTATGGCATGGTGATGGAAAATACTTTAATGTTGTTGGTCAGACTGTCAAAGTGAAGAAGAGTCTCCAGAGGATCAGAGTCCAGCTGGACTATGACATGGGGGAGATTTCCTTCTACAACCCTGAAGACACGACTCAGATCTGCACTCATAGAGACACTTTCACTGAGAAACTCTTCCCATATTTTTATATTGGAAAGTCTGGTGATGCCAAAACTACTGACATCAAAATCTGTCCCTCTGAGATTTCTCTGTGATGATCAGGAAAGTTAGTTCATCGTCCAAACTCTCATCTTAAAACCATAAAAATAACTCCAGGTTTATTTCACTCTGAACTCATCGTCACACTTTACAGTCAAACCTTCGTTCTTGACCTTCAGATTGTTCATTCTGTCTTTAAAACACATTTGATGTCACTTCATAGTTTCTATCACTGAAATCTGTTAAACAACCAAAATGATTTTCATCAACAAAACTGTTAAAACCTGTTAAAAAGTTCTGAAATCACATTTTATATACTTTGAATTCAGTGTCTGTTTAAATGAGATGAGAAGAAGAAGTAAAAGATCCACTAAACACTGAAACTGGATCCCATCATCAGTTTAAAGGTGAAAATGGTTCAATCTGTCGAAAGTGAGGCTGATGATTTAAATGTAGATTATTATCCTGGTTAGCAGCATCTGCTTGTTTCTGATTGTTTCACTTTTTCTTTTATTGTCATCAGTCGTGTTTTTTATTTGTGAGTTTTCTTCATTTATTGTTTGGTTCTTTTAGTCTTGGAAATGTTTTCATGTGATTTGGAGGTGGAGTTGTTTTCACCTGGAAATCATTTTTTAAAGACTTGAGCCTTCAAGGATTTAGTTCTTTTCTTTAGTAACAGTTTATTCAAGATGTAAACTCCTGTTTTTATAATAATCTGACTGTAGATGGAATTCTCCAGAATATTTCCTCCTGTTGTTCAATAAATCCTCTGATGGTTTGGAATCTGACTGATGCTGCTTTATTGGACTTTAACTCATGTGTTGAGTGTTTGCAGTCAGTTGTGTCACTTCTTAGAAGAAGATTAATCCACATGAAACTGAGTCACATCAGCAGGAGAAGAATTTACAAATCAGAGATGTTCATGATCCTGATTATCAGCATCTTCATTTTAGTCCAACAACATTTAACCCTCGTGTCGTCCTGCGGGTCAAAGTGACCCGTTTTAAAGTTTGAAAATGTAGAAAAAAATGCATTTTTACAGTGAAAACTTCAACATTTTCAACATTTTTGGGGAATTTTTGAACATTTTTGGTGCAAAAAAAGAAATGCTAAAAAACTAATGTTTCTTTAAGAACATTCAGAAAAAAATAGATTTTTTTTTGAATGTTCTTAAAGAAAATATTAGAACTTTTACTGATATATATGGAATCACTTTAGATATTTTTAGGATTTTTTTTCAAGATTTTTATTCTTTTTTTTTTTTTTTTTTACATTTTTTTATTTTTAAATTTTTATTTCTTGCTAAATTTGGGGATTTTTTTTTAAACCAACAAAACTTTTAAGACAAACTTTAAAGGATTTTAAAAAATTTTCTTCCTTAAGATTTTTCAAATTTTTATAAATTTCAGGATTTCTTTTGCTGATTCTTTGGATTTTTTTTTCAGACAAGGGAACAACTTTTTTTGGAGCCCATAAATGAGGACAACAGGAGGGTTAAACATCTGCAGAAAGTCACCACAAGATGGAGACAGAGATTTGTTCACAGTCTGCTCATTTTCAACTGAATCTTTTCATTCCTCTTTCTGACTCTTTTCTATGTTGTTGTTCTCTGCACAGGTTGATGGAAAGCATCGAGGCTTTACAGTTTCTTAGACGTAGTTCTTCAAAATAATCAGAATAATCAGAAACCAGTTCAGTCATTTCAAAAGAAATATTCATGTTGAATCCTCTCTCTGATACGAGGCTTTTCTCATGTTATTTATTATGAATGTTTTTTTTCTCTGTGCAGCCTGAGAGCTCCTGTAAGTTCTCCATGTTCAACAAGTCATGAAGCTCCTCCTCCAGGAAGCTGATGTTATTTCAGAGATTCTGGCAGCTCCTCCCATTCAGGTTGTTCTGGTTAAACATTAAATCCTGATTCTCTGATCAGAGCTTCTTCAACTTACTTTGTGTAAAGCACCAGTTCCACCGGCAGCATCACGGCCCCAGAGCATGATACTGCCACCACCATGCTTTACGGTAGGTTTGGTGTTGGGCTTCAAGGCTTCATCTTCTCTCCTCCAAACATGTTTCTAAACAATGTGGACAAATACAAACACAGAAAGTTTGTCCGTGTGATCAGCAGCAAACTTCAGTTGGACTTTAAGGTGCTTCTTTGAGAGTTTTCTGCTGTTTAAGGAACTTTGCAGCACTTTTGATGGATGCTGCTTGATATAATGTGTAATGAAAACATCACAGTTATCTTCAAAGAAAACGGAGTGTATGACACTGTTTCCAATGTTGGGGAATTTTTATATCTTCATAATATATATATTAAATTAAACAAAGAACAAACCACACAACATCAATTAGCAGCAACCAGATGCTGGTTTAACATGAAGTGGTTGGTAGATTTAAGGCACAGAATGATCATTTACTATTGAATGAATCACATTTGGACATATCTGTCAGTGGCTTGAAGTTAATTTCACTTCCTGACACACACCTGTTCACACACGCTCACGGCTTGTCACATAAATTAACAAGACAAGCATTTAGAGCACAGCACTCCCCCTAGACTGTTCATTCCCTGACCTTACGCTGAGCACAGGTGTGTGTTATTCATGTGTATGTTATGTACGGATACTGAATCACGTGACCTAAATATGTAGCAGGAATTGATGAGACTCAGAAACACCCCACAATTTAATCAGATGTTCCTTGTATCATTTCCCATGAGTCCACATCGGTGGATTTGTAGTAGGATCACAATCATTTGATCATCAGCAGGCAGCTGACGTAGTGTTCACTGGTTGTCATGGTTACATTGATGCTGTACTGCTATCTGGCAATGATACAGAAATCTTTAACAAATCCGTGGATCCAGATTATAAGCTGCATCACTGCCAAAATCTGATCACTTGGTCCTTGTGTCATTTCTGACCTTCCCTGAAAATTTCATCCAAATCTGTTTTTGTGTAATGTTGCTAACAGACTAAAACATTACACACTGCTGATGGAGGCAGCCATGTTTGTAGTCCTTTCGTAGTCCAATATGTATGTGAAACATGTTGGAAATCTGTCTTCTACATAAAGTTCTCTCGTGTGTGCAGTAAACCAGCAGCAGCAGCGCCCTCTGCAGGTGGTCCAGGTAAAAGCTTACAGCACCTGGTATTCCCAGGCGGTCTCCCATCCAAGTACTAACCAGGTCCGACCCTGCTTAGCTTCCGAGATCAGACGAGATCGGGCGTATTCAGGCTGGTATGGCCGTAAGCAACCAACACAGCAACAAACACACTATTTATGGAGGGAAACTGTCGTCTGTACTTTGGATTCTCCTTCATTTCACACTGACTTTATTAATATCTCACTTCATCTGTCAACACACCAAAATAATATCATTTTAATGTGTCATACATGTGTGTTTATACCATCAATCAATCACATCATAGACAAAATCAAACACAATACATGTCACAATAAAACAATCCACTAAACTTTTTATCCACTTGTCAGGTTTGTTAAAGTTAAAACTAATTGAGCTAAATAAGTAGAAATGATGCATTAAAGTGATGATTGTAGGTGAAACAGAATCAGATAAAAAGGTTTTAAGATGCGTTGAGAAAGACTCTTTCCCAGACAGTGAAGCAACAAGAGACAAAATGTGGAGTTTAGTGTCATTTAAAAAGCTTGTATGAAGAGTTTGCTGTTGCTTACGGCCATACCAGCCTGAATACGCCCGATCTCGTCTGATCTCGGAAGCTAAGCAGGGTCGGGCCTGGTTAGTACTTGGATGGGAGACCGCCTGGGAATACCAGGTGCTGTAAGCTTTTATCTGTCACTGTTTGAATTGCAATCATAAATTTATGAATAATAAATTCTCTATTCAAGAATAAATTCGATCATAGAGATTATAATGTGTATAGTGGTCACATCAAGCTATTTTATTGCTGAAATAGTGTTTTTATTTTTTTGAGTGTTGCAGTTCTTCAGTCTGGCCGCCAGAGGTCAGTGAAGTCCTGTCTAACGTGTAATCATAAATGTATTATTATTATTATTATTATTATTATTATTATTATTATTATTATTATTATTATTATTATTATTATTGTTATTATCAGCAACAATTATAATCTAGCCCTGTGGGTATCTGGATCAAAGAAAAAAATAATCGAATTCTATAAAGCAAAGAAAAAGCAAAGCACCAAATAAGCCTTAATAATAACAATAACTTATTAATAATAATGTAATGTTTTATTGATGATAATTAGAAACCCAAAGAAATAACAATAAGCACTAATCCCACCTTCACAACTGTGCAGGAGTCTGATTTTGTAATTGTTTTTCAGGTAAAATGACAATTATGAAAGAAATAATTATTTTCTTTTGTGTTTTGTCTTGCAGGCTCGGTGGGATTATTTCTCTATATTTATTTCTATTTATTTAACCTTTTTACGTATTTTTACAAAACGCTCGTGAAGTCAAATCCTTTTTCAGTTTTAATCGTTTTAAATAAAAGAAAACAAATGAACACAGCGCTGTTTGAAATAAATTAAGTGTAATTACAAACGGTGGCCACCAGGGACACAGACACTGATTTACGTAAAAACGTGCTTACGTATTACATTACGCGTATACGTACCAACAGCCCGTTTACTTAAAGATATCGCGATACTTCAGGTTGTGGTTTCCCTCAGATTCAGAGCGGCTAGAAGCAGTTTGCTAACTTCGCTTTTCTGGTTCTTCTCCGTCCGTCGGTTCTCTCAGCGGCTCGTCTGGTTCCATTCAACACGGAGAAGAGGCGCTCAGCTCGGCTCTGCTTCTAACCGCCTCCAGCCGTCCAGCTCCGGTTCACGGAGAAGTTCTCCGGTTAAATTAGCAGCTCGGTAGCAGAAATAGGTCAGCGGCGGTTTGTTGACGGTTCGCTCGGTTTGTTTCCTCCCGCCGGTTCGTCCAGCGGCCCCGCAGACGATGGTTCTCCTGAAAAACCTCCATCCTCCCACCGAGGGGGTCCGACACGAGCAGGCCGAGACCACGGCGGTGATGGACGGACAGAGGCTCGGCTGCGGCACGTTGTACGTGGCCGAGACGTAAGTGATGCACATGGCGGCGGGTGTGTTTGGATGCAGGTGTCTTTAAAGTTTTACCCGTTTAAGCCAGAACCGGTCCAGATGTTTTACTTGTTTACATCAGAACCAGTCCAGATGTTTGACCTGTTTACACCAGAACCAGTCCAGATGTTTGACCTGTTTACACCAGAACCAGTCCAGATGTTTTACCCGTTTAGCCAGAACCGGTCCAGATGTTTTACTTGTTTACATCAGAACCAGTCCAGATGTTTGCCCTGTTTACACCAGAACCAGTTCAGATGTTGTACCCGTTTAGCCAGAACCGGTCCAGATGTTTTACTTGTTTACATCAGAACCAGTCCAGATGTTTGCCCTGTTTACACCAGAACCAGTCCAGATGTTTTACTTGTTTACATCAGAACCAGTGCAGATGTTTTTACTTCATCAGTTAATTGTCTTATCTTTGCAGTGATATCTGAATGATCTTGAAGATTTGGGGAATTTTGCTGAGAATTTTTACAGTTTTTAAACATTTTTTAGCTAAATGAAGTCATTAGTTGAGAACGAAAACAATCCTCAGATCCTTCTAGAATTAAATTGATGTCAGTTTCTGTCTCTGACTCAAAAATAATCGCAGAACTTGGGATCTACAGTCATGAAAACTGTTAAAACATATTTAAAAGTATCAACATGTGGTCATATTTCTGCTTCTGTCACATCATCCTGTAACTGTCATGTTTCCGTTCTGTATTTCGCAGCTTCTTCACATTAAGCTGACACCTCTGAGCTGTTTGGTTTTACTTTATTTCAGGCGTCTGTCGTGGTTTGACGGTTCAGGTTTGGGTTTCTCTCTGGAATATCCCACCATCGGCCTCCACGCCATCTCCAGAGACGTCAGCGCTTATCCTCAGGAACATCTGTACGTCATGGTCAACGGAAAACTCAGCGGTGAGGAGAAAATAAAACCAGTCGGTGGGTTTATACAGACTGATGCTGGAGGTTAAAGTGTGACCAGCGTTTGTTTGGTGCTGAAAAGTTTACTGCATGAAACTTATGTTCATTTAGTCTTTGGTGTCATAAATGTGTATAAAATCTCATCCTGAAATAGGTTTAGTTCCAGTTTTTGAGGCAGTTTGTGACATTTTTTGCTTGATTTATCAAAAAGTTTTAGATTATTTACAAAAAAAAATTGCCCCACTTTCAGCAGGTTTTTCACACATTTAAATTCGAGGCTGTTTGAACGACAAAATCTCAGGAACTATTCAGGCTCTAATGTTAGTAGAATTTCATGTGTGATGACTATGGCAAGATGTGGATCCATTTTATTGTTATTTCAACTTCAAAAAATACAAAAATGGCAAAAAAAAAGTCTGAACTCACTCAAAATTTGTCCAAAACAACTTGTCATAAATGAGTACAAAGTAGTCCAAAATGGTAATACGAGATAATTATTAGCCCTTGAAAATAGTTTTGTGGCCTCATAAAGTTCCTGTGTTTATATAAATGGATTGATCCATATTTCTACTAAAATCCAGTCTTTGGTCGACATTTCACCAACTTTTGAGGCTCTAACATCAGTAGAATCTGATGGAAAGTTTGTGACAAGACAAGATTCCAGTTTTTGACTGTTTTGACTTGAAAATTGTCCAAAAATATAAAAAAATGTCCAAAATCACTCAAACAATTGTCCAAAAATGACTTCAATCTTGTGCAAATTTGTAATAATTTACTCAGAATGACTTCAAATCTGTCCAACATGACTTGAAATTTGCCAAAAAAATTGTCAAAAATGACCTAGAAAATGGAAAGAAATGTCCAAATGTTCAATCCAGACTGGTGTAAAGTTCCTGTAAGTGTTTACAGGTGGATGGATCCATATTTCTCCTAAAATCCAGTCTTTGGTCGACATTTCACCAACTTTTCAGGCTCTAACATCAGTAAAATCTGATGTGAGGAAAGTTTGTGACCAGACAAGGTTCCAGTTTTTTGCATTTTCAACTGAAAAAAACATCCTAAATGACTCAAAATTGACCAGAATGTTTGGAAATTTCTCCAAAATTACTCCAAATATGTCAAAAAGAAGATAAAGATTGTACAAAATAACTTGAATCAATTATCCAAAATTAGGTAAAACTTTGTTCAAAATGACTCAGAATGACAAACATCCTGACCAAGATTACTTAAATTGGTGAAAATGACAATAAGGGTGATTATTAGACCTTAGAAATGGAAGAGTGCAACATTTTCAAACTAAGGTGGTATTGTGGCCCCTGAAAGTTCCTGTAAATGTATAAATATTAAAGATAAAAACCTGAAATCTTCACTCTTAATTCTCATCATGTTGTTGATTTAGGAATGTTGGACAAATAGAGCCGACTATCTACTGATACTTTAGTTTTGTTGGTCCAACTTTCAGTTCTGAAAGTTTCTGACCAACTATTTCACATTAAACTATTCTACATGTTTAGTTTTGTATTTTTGTGACCTGCAGCTACGTGTGGTTCAGAAATATCCCTCGCTGACGTCTGTATTTTAGATTTTTCTGTTAATTTGAGCTCAAAGATGCGATTTTTTTATGCACTTTCTTCATATTTCAACTCAACAGCAATCAGAAATTATTTGTCCAAAATTACAGATTCTGAATCAATGACGATTTAAGAAAAAACGGTGATAATTTCAGGTTTTTATCTTTAATATTTCCTCAGATATTGTTCTTCAAAGAGCTGCAACATGAGGAGGAGAATGTTCTGGATTTGGGCAGTTTGATGTGAAACCAGCTGATTTGTCATCGTTGTGTTTTCATGTTTTTCTTCTTTACAGATGAAAACGAAGCAGAAATGGCAGAAAAAGCAGCAGATGATGAAGATGAAGGCGGCAGCAGCAGCGATGATGATGATGATGATGATGATGAAGAAGGAACGATCACAGAGATCCGGTTTGTTCCCAGCGACAAGGCCTCATGTGAGCACTGAGCAGCTGGAGTGTTTCCTGCTGTATTTCTGCACTTTTTCCCATATTTTTGTTTTCTAATGAGTGAAGTGCGTCCAGTTTGGACTCATACGCTGCTGGTTTCCTCTGCTCCAGTGGAGTCCATGTTCTCGGCCATGTGCGAGTGTCAGGCTCTACATCCGGACCCCGAGGACGACGACTCCGACAACGACTTCGAGGGAGAAGAATACGACGTGGAGGAAGCTGGTGAGGAACAACAAGAACACACAGATAATAAAAACACACATTCTGAATGCAAACGTCTCATTTATGCTCTTCCTTTTCCTCCACCGGTCGTCTGGACGGTTTGGTTGCAGAAGCAGGTAAGACGTCCAGCCTCCATCACCTCACATTCACAAAGATTAACACCTTCTGCTGAACCTCTAGACTCTTTGGGACCCAAATCTAAGTCCTGGAAAATAATTTGGCTCTATTTAGAGAATTTCATCTGATTTCAGAGCTGGAAATGTTTGGATTTTCACCCTCTAAGAAACCATTTTACCTATGAAGCCATTTTAAGGGGTCAATATGTCCAGAAATTTAACGCCCACAGCCATGAAATGTGGTGAGAACACAGTAAGAATAGTTTCAGGCAGATTGAATGGATCCAACAGAGAAGAAATCTGTGATTATTGGGCCTCGAAAATCAGACAAAAGTGCAAAATTTTCAAACAACAGTGGTATTGTGTCTCCAGAATGTTCCTGTCAGTCTATATAAATGGATGGATCCATATTTCTACTAAAATCCAGTCTTTGGTCGACATTTCACCAACTTTTGAGGCTCTAACATCAGTAGAATCTGACGTGTGGAAAGTTTGACCAGACAGAGGCTGGACACCTGTCCAAATGATCCAAAAATAGTCCAAAAGAAGAAAAAAACATTTTAAAAATGTCATGAAATTTGTCCAAAACAACTCAAAACTTGTCTAAGATTATTCAAAATTTTGAAAAATGTCTTGAAACTTGTCAAAAGTTGCTCAGAATTGTCCATAATAACTTGAAATGTGTCCAAAATATCTTCAAATGTCTCCAATATAAGACAAAAATTGTTCAGAATTACTCAAAAATGTTTAAAAAAAAAAAAAAAAGAAGATACAAATGAATAATTATAGATCCTTAAAAATGGGAAAAGAAATGCCAAGTTGTGATGTTAGAGTCTCAAAAGTTGGTGAAATGTGGACCAAAGACTGCATTTTAGTAGAAATATGGATCCATCCATTTATATACACTGACAGGAACTTTATGGAGACACAACTCCAGCCTGGATTGGAAGATTTGCACCATTTGTCCATTTTCAAGGACCAATAATGGAAATGTAGCCTCTTCTGGAGCCATTTATTCAGACTTCATAGCTGTGGGAGTTCTGGAGATATGGAACCTTTAAAACAGCTGAACTAGTAAGGTGGAGGGTAAAAATACAAAAATGACCCAAATTCAGCCAAAATACCTTATTTTTGAGTCCCAAATGACAAATAAATCTACTCTAAACAACATCTATGATGGTGGAGCAACACTAATACCTGAAATAACAGAATGACCCATAGAAACGTTGATAGAAGATTAACTCACACCTCAGTCATTTACAGTTAACACACCTGAGAAACTGCAGTGAGTAAAACAGTCTTTCTGAGTGTAGATCTGCTTATTAGACATGATTTAGTGCTCATGAAGGCTCCATATTAAGTGTTAAAGCGTCTGTTGCTGTAGAACACGGCCATGGCGACGTCCCCACCTTCTACACCTGTGATGAAGGCCTGTCGGCGCTGACCCAGGAGGGCCAGGCCACGCTGGAGAGGCTGGAGGGGATGCTGGCCCAGTCCGTGGCCCAGCAGTACCACATGGCCGGAGTCAGAACCGAAGAGACCAAGGCTGACTTCGAAGGTTTGGATCCCAACCGTAGACATTTAACTCTGACTAATGGCGGTAAATGAAGACGTAGAGGCAGAACCGATGGAGGGAGTAGAACCGTTACGTACAGCTGGAAGATGAGGAGAAGTCAGTCAGAACCAGCAGATTTTTTATGTACAGTAACTTTAGTGTGTTTCTGAAGAGTTTTACCTTCATACTATCAATATTTACAGTTGCAGACCCTTAAAGCAGCTAAAGACGTGTATAAATGAGGCTCTTTTTACAAGTTTCCGCTGCTGTTTCCATCATTTCTGAGCCTCATAACTTCATCAGTACAGCAGATGAACACATGAAATCTTCCGGTTCTGTCCACTATCTCTCAGAATTAACCTTTATATATTATTAGATAAGATCAATAAATATGTTTAGGTGAAAACTCCACATCAGTCAGCAGGAGGAGGTCGGGGTGGAGGGACGGCACATAAAGAATGCAAACCTTCATAACTTCATCAGATACAAACGTGACATTTTCAGAGCTGAACAACACATTAGAGTTCTGTTAAAAACTTCAGCTAAATCAGTTTTCCATCCATCCAGGTGTCACAGTCTAAACACTAAAGCTGTTTTTATTCAGAGCGAACTTGATTAAACTTTTATCGGGTTTTTGTCATGGCAGGATGTCAACATTAGTTGGTTCTAGAAGGTAAAATGTGCTCTTAAAGATGAGGATTGTTTTAGATTTGTGCTCTGAGTGTTGTTGTTGTTGACAGATGGGATGGAGGTGGATGCAGCAGCGATGGAGGCCGGACAGTTTGAGGATGCAGACGTGGAGCACTGGTGAGTTCAGTCAACACAAATCTAGTTTATTTAGAATAATTTAATTAACCACTGCTGGTTCTAACGTCCACTGAAGACATGTTGGTTGTTTTACAAGCAGAAAAATGTATTTTTAGGCCATTTGTTCCTGTGCTTTACTCATTTCTTTAGTTTTTTTTTATTTTCAGTTTGAGAAAACATTAATTTCACTCATTACTGAAAACATCACACTATTAAAGTACATTTCATTATTTTACATCCAGACTTCTACAGAGAGTTTCTTTAACATTTGTTAAAATATTTACAATTAAACACAGGAAGCTACTCGATATAGATGTTAAAAAAGAAAACAACACGATTAATAATAATACAAAATAAATAATTGCTGCAGTAAAGTAACAGACACCAGATTATCACTCAGTTATTCCATCAAATTAAAGTCTGAACAAACAGGTTTAATGTATTTAGTCCACTTAGTCTAAATCCAGAATAAAAGCTTCTTCTTGTTTGGATTTTAATCTTTCAGTACCATTTATTTCACTTTTTATCTCTGGGTGGTTCTGGTTTTAGCTTTTCTACTTGCTTCCAGAACAATCTGTGCCTTTTTATTTTTTAATCTGCTTTTGTATTCCACGCTTGAAATGAGATGCAAATATTCAGTTACTTTACTGGTTTCAGACACTGTGGCTCGTCTTCTACAAGATTTCTGAGTTTTCATTCAGAGAAAGTCACAATTAGATGACATTTATGATGTTTATCCCTTCGATGCTCCAGTGATTAGACCCTGAATTCTTCCATAACTGGGTCAAAAATGACCCGTTTAACAAGCAATGTGGGGTTTTTTGCCTTTTTTTGGTCATTTTGGTTCAGAATAATAACTAACTGTTTGTCCATTCATGTTTGAAATCTGGGTTTTTTCACTTTATAACAGGTTTTGAACATTTTGATAATTGAAAAGAAGAATATTCCACAGAACAGCAATAGAAGAATGTGATTTTTCCCTCGTTTCCTCCAGTTATTCCTGCTCTCTGTCCTTTCATCACCTCTTGTATGATATTATCAGTGATAAAGAGCTTGGGGTAGTACCACAAATATTACAATTCCTTTAAAAGTATAAAAGGTAGCTTAACAATTTAAATGGAATGATATCAAAAACATGTTTGTTCAGGAATAGCAGGAAAATTAAATGATAGAAACTTTTTATTATAAAGATATTGTCAGAAAACAACCTCACCACTTATGCATTTAAGTGTTAGATAGAAAATAAACATCTTAAATTCACCATAAATCCCGACTTTAAGTGCATTTTTAAGTCGATATCCAAACCGAGATGCTTCGTCCTGCTTGACTTTTTACTGTGTTTAAACAGACGAAGCTTCAGGACTGAATTTAACCGTTTCATTGATATAAATAATATTTTTATTTCTGTTTGACTCAACCTGAAATGTCAGTCAACGTTTTAAATGTTCTCACTTCAGGATTTTTCCTGAAATTAAAGTGATTCTGCTGCAAATCCTTGATTATTGAACATTATGTTGAGGTTTTACAGGTGGAATGTGGAGCTGAACTCTCATTGGTTGCTTTGAAAGAGTTTTTTTAGATGATTTTTTAGATTATTGTTGGAGTTCATCCACTGTAGCTGGACTAAAACCTTCACTAAGCCTTCCTGTATTGTGTTATTTATGCGAATAAACATAAATAACCGTTGACATTTTTCTTAATTACTGTATTAGCAACAGAAAGCAGCAACATAATAAACTAAAAATGACAATAAATGTTCATTTTTTGCCATTTTCTTTCTGCAGATGTGTTCCAGTGTTGCATCGTGGGACTGAAGAGAAGAAACAGCAGCACTTATTTACCCGCTTCCCGTTTAACCGTCTATAAGCTTCTCCCATTAAACTCTTCGGTAGCTTCTCGTGTTGCCGCGGTAACGTCGACAGGAAGTGGCCGCCGCAGCTCGGATCGTCCCGTTAACCGTAAAACTAAAGTTTCTGTTTCTGTTTTGTACCTAAAGACCAATTTAATACCGCCGCAGAGTCGATGTCTTTGTATGAAAATGTCAATAAATGATTAGTTTTTGTATCAGCTTCTTGGTTTTTGCTTCATTTATTATAATTCACAAATATCTAGAAAAATGCGTTAAATAATAGTAGAGTACTGTAATGTTCAAACACTGAACATAGTGGCCAGTGTCTGTAAAATAAATAGATTTTAGTGAGTTTAAATGCAGGATAACTGATTTTATGGTCCCAGAGTGTAAAAAAAATAATTTAAAAAAAAATTATTTACAGTTTGGGACTTATTTTAACATGTAAATTAATATTTGTAATTATAATTATGATGCTGCCACCACCGTGCTTCACATCATGATGTTGCATGAAAATAGTTACAGTTTCACGTCCAAAGATGCAACATGAAAAAAACAATCATTTGTCCAAATGATTTTTCCAACTAACCAGGTTTCTGTTGCTGCTTTACTAGGCCATGATTTAAACACTTTGAAATACACCAACTAATCAATGAATCAGTCTCAAAACAGACTAAACAAAACTCTGATTTCACAGTTTAATGTGTTTTTACAGAGAATTCAAAGGCACCAATTAATTCGTGCAAAAACTAACAGACGTATTCAGTTGTTTTTTTTAACTGTGCTTGGCTCTGAAATGTCACATTAACTATAAACAGGAATAATAGTAATATACAAATAAAGTTCATCAGTATAATAGAACCAAACATCACATTCTCAGCTTTCCAGTTAACGGATTATTAGTGTAGTAACAAAAAAAAAATCAATTATTACATAAAAATAACATCTGGTTCAGTGTTTTTATTGCAGCTACAATGTTTGATTTCCACTAAAAATCAGCTAAATCTGATTTTCTAAAAAAAAACATGCAAACTTTCTGTTACTAATAGTTGACTTAAAAAACAAAGAAGTCAGTGGTGACTGAACATTCTGAACTAAAACAGTGGTTGATTCAAGTGTTGTTGTTTTTGTGTTAGACCGCTACTTCTGTCGTAGTTTTGTAGGTGTGAAGAGAAAACATGGCCTCTATAAGTTTACATTGAACTTCTTAGATGTGCTTCTGATGTGAGATCGTCCTGGAAGGTTATGATCCAAAGTCAAAAACAATCTTTCAGGTTAAAGTCTCTTCTATAAAAGTGCATATCAGCTTATCTTCTGTTTCCTCAGCAGAAGGTGGACGGTTCTATCAGGAACTGTGCTCAGCTTTGTTGTGTTCAGGTCGACTTCTTGGCGTCCAGCGGGAGATCCAGAGACGACGACTTCCTCGACAGCGAAGGGACGAGTTTATCAAACAGTAGCACCGAACTCATCATCCCTGAACCAGCAATAAAGTAGAAGATGAAGAAAATTAAACGACATGTTTAAAGTGATTTTACACATTTGTAAGATTTCAGTAGAATCAGGTTCCTCCAGGATTCTCTAGACTTTACTGCATTCATTTACCCTCTACCTTTACAAGCCTTCCAGGACCTGCTGCTGAGGAACATCATGATGCTGCCACCACCGTGCTTCACATCATGATGCTGCCATCAGCATGCTTCACATCATGATGCTGCCACCACCGTGCTTCACATCATGATGCTGCCACCACCGTGCTTCATATCATGATGCTGCCATCAGTATGCTTCACATCATGATGCTGCCACCTCCATGCTTCACATCATGATGCTGCCACCTCCGTGCTTCACATCATGATGCTGCCACCACCGTGCTTCATATCATGATGCTGCCACCACCAGGAGTCTTTATACAACAACCACTGACCTCAGATCGTCTGTATTTTACTAATTGTGGGACCAACTGTCTGCTCCATGTGTTGAATTAAGTGAGTTAGATACTCATGCAAATACTTTTTTTTTACATTTACATAATTAACATAACTTGATAGAAATTTGTGACACGAAAGAGCCATTTGAGTAAATTCTTGTCAAAAAAGAGAAAATAAACTGGCCATGAGTCAATACTGAAGAACAAGGAACTAAAAGGTAATCAGGACATTTTTAAAATAACAATAAAACTCATTTCTCAAGTACCAAATGATATTTTAAATCCTTGTTCCAGCTGCCAATGAAGGGAAATGCGTTAGTGTGCACTTGTGTGAAACAAATGAGTCATGAGAATTTATCATCTAAGCAGCTTATGAGATTTGTGTCGACACTTTCAACAGGACTGGCTGAGCGACGGCCAGAAACAGCGACATGAACTAAAAATGTAAAACTGCTGGTCCTCAAACTGCACTCATGTCTCACTTTATACACAGAAATGTAGTTTAATGTAAAACAAGAGTCAGATTTTAGTGTTTTATGTAAAAGAACATACACAAGAAACTAGAAAAAAGACATTCGCGAATGTATTTTTTACCGGTTCAGCATTTTCTGAATTACAGACCAGTAAACTGAAGTCTGAACTTGGACATTAATTATGAGAATGCTAGAGCTACTCTGCAGCAGGAATCCTTAACACCTGCATTACAATAAACAAACTAGAAGAAAGCTACTGCTGGAAAATTCAATCTGGACTAAAGTTCACCAGAAGACATGTGGAGACTCTGAAGTCAACTGGAAGAAGGTTCTTTGGTGGCAGCATCATGATGTTTCTCAGCAGCAGGTCCTGAAGGCTTGTAAAGGTAGAGGGGAAATGAAATCCTGGAGGAACCTGATGCAGTCTGAAGAGAACTGAGACTTGGAGAAGATTAGTTCTGGTTTTCTTGTTCTCACCCAGCAGAGGTCCCAGCCAGTACACTAAGCAGTACTCCAGGAAGGAGTGTCCGCTGCAGGGGAACTGAGTGGAGAAGGCCAACGCCGGGTTAAACACGGCTCCGGTCACACTTCCACCTGGACACACAATAAACACTTTAATTAGTGAACATTCATTAGTTTACAGCTGAACACAACAAGGTAGTGAAGAGTTTTAGAGCAGTATGAAGGTCCTACACAGTAGTACTACTAGTAGTACTAGTAGTACTACTACTAGTACTACTACTAGTACTAGTAGTAGTACTAGTAGAAGTTCCTACACAGAACTACTAGTACTTTAATTGGCTCCCTGGGAACAAATAAAGTTTTCTGAATCTGAAGTACTACTAGTATTACTGACTAGTACTACTAGTAGTAACTGGTACTAGTACTACTAGTATTACTGACTAGTACCAGTTACTACTAGTACTACCTGGTACTAGTCGGTGACCATATAAAGACTTGAGCTGTTTACCTGCATAAACCACCGTAGTGATGGTCGCCGCTACCGCGTGCACGCGGTATTTCTCCTCCACCGACCGCGTGTGCGTGATGATGGTTTGAACCGCGAAGGCGCACGCGAGCTCCACGGCGGCGGCCTGCGGTAAGGGCGCGTGAATGGGGCTGATGCACCGGAAACCCAGCAGCTTGTGCCGCGCGTGCAGCCCGGACAGCCCGATGCTCCAGAGCACCGGAACCGCGGCTCGCGCGGCGGCGGCAGCGATAAACTGACACGCGATCCTCCGCAGTGCGCATCCGCCGGTGAGCTGCGCGCGGTACGCGTGTTCGAGCGCACCGGAGGGGTTACCGAAGGCGCCTCTGAAGGTGAGCCCGTGCACGACAGCCGCCACGTACGTCAAGGTGAGCGCGAGACGAGGCTCGATCCCGCCGACCTCAGACAGCAGCTTGAGCTCGTGCGTGCAGCAGCACAGCTGGAAGGTGGACACGAGCTCCACCGCGTACACCGTCAGCCCGGTGTGCGCGAGGGCCCGGGACAGCAACCTGCGGGTCGCATCGCTCAGAGCAACGATACCGGCGAGCACCGACAGAGACACCGCCACGTCCGAGCTCATGTCTGCGGGCTGTCCGCGCTCCCTGCCGGGGACTGACGCTGCCTCCGGCCGCTGAGGACTCCGGCTCTGGAGGATGGAGGTCTGCGGTGCTGCCGCTGCTGCTCTGCCCCCGAGGATGCTGCTCCACCCGGGAACAAATGAGCTTCAGTCCCGGTGGCTCACATGGTGCGGAAGTGGCTGAGCTCAGAGTCTCCTCCTCTCTCATCTCCTCTCTTCTCTTTGTTTCTGATCTTTTCACCTCTTTCAGCTTTTCTCTGTCCTCCTGCTGAATCAGTCCCACTTTTCTCAGACTCTGTTCATAATTTATATTTAATTTGGGAATCAAAACTAAGTTCTGTTAAAACTTTATGAGAATAATTTTCATAATTTCATACGATTTCAGAAAAGAAAAATAAAAGATTCAGTGTTTCCAGTTTAAACACAAAGACATTTTACAGATTTTATAGAACTTAGTTTTGGGTCCCAAATAACAAACGAGTAAATTCTGAACAAAATCTGAACAAATCCACAAAACAAATCAACGCCAGTGTAGACTAAAGTTGTGAATAATCACTGTAATATTGTATTAGTGGTTTTCTAACATGTTTTATTTAACAAAAGGGATGATTAGAGATGATGGAAACCTGTTGTGTTACTTCTTCAGTTAAAGTGTTTTAGTCCAGGTTGTGTTTTTGGATGAAGATCAAGGCCAAAATGCTGATATTTCAAGCTAAAATAAAACGAAATATGAACCAGTTTCCTGATATCCTCTGCTCTAAGTGCTCTCTTGTGCCTGACCTGAAATCTTAGAACTGTGTCCTCTCACATGTATAAAGAGCAGCACTAATAGAGTCATTAAATGCAGTATTATCTGTAATTAAACAAAACAGGTGAAAAATCATTAACGCAATCGTTAAAATGTTTGATTATAATACAGTTGACAGTGTAATTTCAGTCACATTATAAAGGAACAAATGATGATTTGTAAAATACAGATATTTCATCTAATTTTCACCCTTTTTAGCCCTTTGATCAAGTATCATCATGATGTGAAGCACGGTGGTGGCAGCATCATGATGTTCCTCAGCAGCAGGTCCTGGAAGGCTTGTAAAGCTAGAGGGGAAATGAATTAGCAAAGTCTAGAGAATCCTGGAGGAACCTGATGCAGTCTGAAGAGAACTGAGACTTGGAGAAGATTAGTTTCCATCCAGACCACGAGTCGAAGCAAACAGTCAAAGATACTCATAAATGATTTAAAGACAACAAGGAGGAAGTTCTGGAGGCCGAGTCAGAGTCCAGACCTCAATAAAACTGAGGATTTGTAACAGAACTTGAAGAACATGTTCCCAAGGTCTATATTTAATGATGTTGGGAGATGTTCATTTGTGTAAAACTGCAGAAGATATGACCTTAACAACATACTGTAGATGATGGGTTTGCACTGATGGTCTGAAAACCTCCAGATCACCAGACGATGGCGCTGTTGTTCCACTTTAGTTGATTCTGCTGCTGCCTCCAGAAAGTTAGTCTCTGAGAAAGAAGTTTAAATGTTAAAATAAACTGTGTGTCATTGTCCTCGTTTCTACAGGTGATAAAAATGGTGAAAAATTAATGCAAAACTGATTTTTACACCAAAAAAACCAAACACGTGATTTCTAGTATTAAAGCTACACAATATAACCTCTAAAACCACAACACATAGTGACAGACTTCTTCAGTCATTTCTGGACAGAATCTAGCTTCTGTTGACAGTTTTTGGACTGGTCTTTATACCTGAATCTGGTTTCAGGAGCATTTTTTAAGACTTATGTGAGGTTTTAGGAGCATTCTTGGGACTTGAATCTGAATCTACTTTTTGAAACATTTTTGGACCTAGCTGGTGTTTAGGAAGTGTATTTGAGACCTCAATCTGGCTTTAGGCATGTTCTTCAGACCTGGATATGGTTTTAGGAACTTTCTTTAGACCTGAAACTGGTTTTAGGGGTGTTCTTTGGACTTAAATCTGGTTTTAGGGGTGTTCTTCAGACCTGAATCTGGTCTAAGGAGTGTTCTTTGGACTTATATCTGGTTTAAGGAGTGTTCTTTGGATTATATTCTGTTTTAAGGAGTGTTCTTCAGACCTGAATATGGCTCTAGGAACTTTCTTAAAACCTGAAACTGGTTTTAGGGGTGTTCTTTGGACTTTAATTTGGTTTTAGGAGTGTTCTTCAGACCTGAATATTGCTTTAGGAATTTTATTAAGACCTGAAACTGGTTTTAAGGGTATTCTTTGGACTTAAATCTGTTTATTGGAGTGTTCTTCAGACCTGAATCTGGTTTTAGGGGCTGTCTTTGGACTATAATCTGGTTTTAGGATGTTCTTCAGACCTGGCAGGTGTTTTAGAACCTCTGGCTTATATTTTATCAGTGTTCTTCAGACATACTTTAATTTGTACCTTTCTACACCAGTTCAGGCAAAAATGCACATTTTCTGACTATTGTGTTCCTCCCGTCATAAAATCTGCTCCCGTGGGGATCTGGAACTGGATCTTCAGCTCCAAATCTTGCTAACATTGTCCACATGAGGATTACTGGGTGGGGTCACTTCTTTTATTTATTATCTCTCCCATCATTACATGTGCTGAGATGCATTCCAAGTTTATCCTTACAGGAAGACCTGCTGCAGAACAGCAGATTCAAACAGCCCAGAGGAGTGAACTCTAAAACACTAAAGACACTAAATAAGAACTGGTTTTATTCCATCTTTATTCATTCATGGATGCTGATTTCTTTGATATTTTAGCTCGTTAAAGGATCTCAACACTGAATTCCCAGCCGCCAGTGAAGGCACCACCAGGCTCCTGCCATAGATCTAAGCACGTAGATGACGCAGCAGGACGCTCACGTGCGTCTCTGCAGCCGCCATCTTGGTCCGGGGTTCTAAAGGCTACAACATGGATAAATAATTATAGTTCTGGTCTTAAATTAAACAATATCTGACTTCTGTTCTGTTTTAGAGAGTTCTAGAGGAAGGAATACCAAAAGAAGAAACTCCGAGCAGCTGTATAACTGGATGTTACTGTTGAGAAAGTGATGAATTTAATATATTTCACAGTAAGTAACTGAACTTTTTAAAGATAACATTAAGCTAACTGCGTTCATTCTAATGTAAGCTACAGAAACAACGGAATATTTTTTATTAAATTATTGTTAGTAAGATGCAGAAAATGGTGCTTTTAATCACTTTTGTAGCTGTGTGTTGAGTTGTTCTGAACTATTTATTTTTAAGAGTTTATTCTGTTTGTTGATGCTCACATAATTTACATTAACAACTGAGTTATACTGTAGTTGAACTGAACTGAAGCTACATAATAAGGCAGAACTGATTAGTGCTGCTTTGTGACTTAAAATATAATTTAACATTTATTTACTAACTTGTGTTCGAAATGATTTCACATGCAGAAAGAAAAAAATGTATTTGGAACCTAATTATCTAATTGATAAGTACATTTAATGGCGGACACACCAGGTAAATAGTCTAAAAAAAATGTCCTAATTTGCATTAATTTCCAGAACAGAAATCTGAACACTGTTTGTTGGAACATTAGAGTAAAAAAATAAATAAATAAATCAGTCAGAAAAAAAATTCAAAATTTTTATGAAATGTTCTATAAATCAGGCTGTGAGTATCATATGAACAAATCCTCTGGTCAAAACCCACGAATATAGATGGAAATAACCCTAAAGTGTGTGTAAGTGGTACTAAAGCAGAGAAAAAACAGCCTGCATCATATTTTAGTAGAATTTCAGAGCTTTATTTTATTTTATTACACTTTATTTCATTTCACTTTATGTTATTTATTTTATTTTATTTCATTAACTTTTATTTCATTTTATGTTATTTACTGGATTTCATTTAATTTAATTTAGTTTTTTATTTTATTTTATTTCATTTCCTCTCCTCCCCGGACCAACATGGCGGCTCGGTGACGCGTCCCCCCGGTGACCAATCCGGTCCGTCGGTGTGTTTCTATGAGCGGCTAACAATAGCCGCAAGTTTACGGAGGAACCGAGCAGGAGGCGACGGAGCAGCAGGCGGAGCCGACGGGGAGCAACTCTGCACCGAATACATGAGACGGAGGCTCCCGGTGGCGGACAACCGGCTGGATTCACGTTCGGAACCGGACCAGGTGGGTGAGATTTAATCCCGGTTCTGGCGGGGCTCGGGGCGCTGTGGATCCGGCGGCTCAGCCCGGCAGCGTGAAGGGTTAACGGGGCTGAGAGGACTATTATCTCCCGGTTCTACCTCCATCCACACATCACCGCCCCGGACCCTGCAGGCCCCTGCAGCCCGCTCACAGCGACCCGAGCCCGGCCACGCTGCGGGGAAGGGGTCGGTGGTTCTGGTGGTTCGATTATTTTCACTCCTGATGAGAATAAGAGGAGGATTTCCTCAGGAGAGTGAATGAATGAAATCTGCCATTTTAGACTTTTCCACGTCTGAATCCACCTTAAAGGATTCATCACAATCTTTATTTTACTGTAATCCAACAACAGAAGTGTGTTTTTAAGCTCTTTTATGCTAAAAAAAAATCCAAAAGTAGCCCAATAATCAACCTTTAATCCAATCCTCCTAATTAGACGGAGCTAAAGATCAGAAATCCAATTAAAAATCATTCATTATAATCCCCCTTCAAGTGCCTCTTTGTGTGTTAAATCACCTTAATTCCGGGTGAACTTCCTCCTCCAGTGTTTCTGGGATTCGCTCATCGTTTCCACTGGGCTCAGCACAAATCAGAGTTCAGTGTTTCTGCAGCAGCTCCGCTCTGATCGATCCCACTCAGCATTAGTTTCCTCCTCATCATCACGTATCGACTCCTGAACTCAGATCCGCCTCAGAAACAACAACCTTTCTCTGGTTTCTGTCTGAGCTGCAGCTTCTCCTGCTCAGAAAAAGTTTTCATGAGTATCAGCAGCGTGTTATATTCATATTTTACAGAGTCTGATGCAGCTTTACGCCTCTATGAGGATAAATTAGTTCATACATAAAGTCTGATGCCACAAAATAGAATAATATATTTCATTAAATCGTATTAAAATAAGTTTTTCTGCAGATTTTGCAAGTTAAATCAACAGCAGGTGGATTATAGACGTAATAAAAGCTAATATAAATATGCACAATAAAGATATTTTCACAGGATAAATAATAATCATCTGATTTAAAGTCAATATTCAGCTTTTAATGACCCCACAGATGAATTAATAATCATAATAATATATAAAATGTGAAGCATGGTGGCGGCAGCATCATTAACAAATGTAAAATTGTGCTTTTTTTTTTTACTTACATTAGACCTGAAGTTAATTTAATAGTAGTTTGAGAAACTCATTCATCAGCTGCTTTGGTTTTATTTTGATAATTTGTCATTTTTTTAAGGTAAAAATACAAATAATTCCCACAAAACAGCTTTTAGTAGGTGTTTTTGTTTCAGCTACGATAAAAAAGATTAGTAGATGTGTCTTTAACTTTCTTCAAAAAAGGTTCTAAATGATGAAAAATATGTAATTTCCACACTAGTTATGTCTTATTCTTTATATATTTGGTAAATATTATTAATGTAGTTGGAATTAATTTGGCAAGTCGACAACTTTAAAGATCTAAACAATCATTTATTTAAAGTTACTGTTGGTTTGAACTACAGCTTTTTTTGGTCCAAAATGTTCTGTTCTGGTGAAAATGTTTGAAAAGCAATGAAATAAAAATAAATTAATGTGAGTTTTATTTTTACTGCTGCTTCCTGTCTGACCCTCCAGATGACACTGTAAAAAAAAAAATGTTTAAATACTTTATAATAATTTTTTAAAATAATTCATTGTTATTTTACAGTTTTCCTTATATCTCAAAACATAAACACATAAAATATATTTGGATAAAATGAGTAAAGTCACTGAAAAAAATATTTATCATCTGTAAAATAAACAGGCCAGAACATCATCAAAAATGTGTATTTTTATAAATATTTACATTACATTTGATGGTAAAGTTGCACAGTTTTTACTGTATTTAAACCAGCAAACAAAGTTATTTTACAGATATTTATCATTTAAAAGAAAAATGATGTACTCTAAGGAGTGAAAAGTGGTAAATCATTATTACATTACAAAAAATTTCAAAGTTCATCAAATCAAGATCAAATAATTTACGTTTACTATTAAAAGTAAACACCAAGTCTGTAAATCAGAAATTTGTTTTTATATATATATTTACAATATGTGACTGAAAAATTATATATTTTTTTTGTATTTAAATTAGCAAAAAACTATCATTAATGTACAGATACTTGCTGGTATTTTCAGTGTTTCTATAGTTTTTAACACCAGTTTTAACCATATTTTTGGCACAATTTCTGCCAGATTTTAACAGTTTTTAGTAGCAGTAATTATGATTTACAGTTAGAGTTACTATGTCTAGTGGTCTGATAACTAAAGCTGTGAATAGTTGCCGTATAAATCAAATTAAAACAAACTGCAGAAGTTAACCACCAAGATAACGATTCTTAAATGAACCGGTGACGGTGCAGAAAATAAACTTTACCAGTTTGAAGAACTGACTGACTTGAATCCACTAACATGAATAGAAACTAATTAATTTAACTGATGATTAAACACATTCATTTAAACTGGTGTCAGAAACGTTTCCTGGTTGGAGGTCTGAGGCGGTCCACTGGTTGCCATGGTTACCAGGGTGTGGCTGAAGGAGTGTTTTATGGTGTGAAGCCAGTTGTCACTCCGAGTGTGTGTGTGTGTGTGTGTGTGTGTGTGTTGTGTGTGTGTGTGTGTGTGTGTGTGTGTGTGTGTGTGTGTCACCTGTCATTGAAGTTAAATTTCACCGTCAGTTTTTTTTTTGGAATGAATCCAACTGAACTGAAAACACCGAAAACATAGAATACATTTAATTATTACAGGCATTTATTTAATTTTCATTTAATCTCTTAATAAAAACGTGATTACAAGACTGAAAAACAATCAGATGTTTTAGTCTTTACAACATGTTTTTTTTTAAATTATTTTTTTTTATTATCTCTTATTAATCCCACGAGGGTAAATTCTGATTTTCCCATATCTCCCAATTGGGGGGGTCAGAGCGATGGGTCAGCCGCGGTACAGCGCCCCCTGGAGCAGGGAGGGTTAAGGGCCTTGCTCAAGGGCCCATCAGTGGCCGCATCGGAACCTCTGACCTTCTGATCAGTAGTCCAGAGACTTAACCGTTGAACCACCACTTGTGAGTAATTTGAAGAAAAAACACATTAAATTCGCTCTTGATGCTAACTGTTAGCTCCTGATACTGTAAGCTCCTGAAGTTAACTGTTAGCTCATCATATTAGCTGTTAGCTCCTGATACTATCTGTTAGCTCATGATGCTAATGGTTTGCTCCTGATGCTAACTGTTATCTCCTGATGCTAACTGTTCGCTATTGATGTTAACTATTAGCCCCTGATGTTCCCTGTTAGCTATTGATGTTAACTGTTAGCTCCTGATGTTAACTGTTAGCTCATAATGTTAACTGTTAGCTCATAATGTTAACTGTTAGCTCCTGATACTGTTAGCTAATGATGCTAACTGTTTGCTCCTGATACTATCTGTTAGCTGATGATGCTAATGGTTCGCTCCTGATGCTACCTGTTCGCTCCTGATGCTAACTGTTCGCTCCTGAGGCTAACTGTTAGCTCTTTATGCTAACTGTTCGCATAGGATACTAACTATTATCTCCTGATGCTAACTGTTTGCTCCTGAGGCTAACTGTTAGCTCTTTATGCTAACTGTTTGCATAGTATACTAACTGTTATCTCCTGATGCTAACTGTTCATTCCCGATGCTGTTACCTTGTGATGCTAATATTAATTGTAACTGTGTCGCATGCTAATCTACAGATGTGAGGCTGAAGCAGGCAGATAATGAGCTAAACGACTCCTGAACGTGGATATTTTTCCTCCAGTGAGACTCTGAGCAGCAGTTTAAATCGTAAAATTGCTGAATAATGGATGTTCTGTCTGCTGGAAGCTGCCAACTCCACGTCCGACTAAGCTAAACTTTCTCTTCGTGAATCTGGTTTCATCCGGTTTATTGATGGAAGGAAGCTGCTCTGAGCCGTTAATGCTGAGTTCAAGGATCAGAGGGTTTGAGGCTGTAAGTATGGAGCAGAAATATTCCAGCTGCAGCTTCACCTGATTAGAAACCGAGAAGATTTTCATTCTGATTCAGTTTTGGCTTTGGTTTTATCATTTTAGCCACATTTTATCTTCTTTTGGGCACATTTTCAGTCATTTTGGACAGGTTTTTGTGTCATTTTGGCCACATTTTATGTTGTTTTGGATGATTTTTAGTCATTTTGGACAGATTTTGTCATTTCAGCCACACTTTAGGTTGTTTTCTACAAATCTTGTGTTATCATGAGCGAACAGTTAGCATCAGGAGCTAGCAGTTAGTATCATGAGTGAACAGTTAGCATCAGAAGCTAGCAGGTAGTATCAGGAGCTAGCAGTTAGTATCATGAGCAAACAGTTAGCATCGGGAACTAGCAGTTAGTATCAGGAGCGAACAGATAGCATCAGGAGCTAGCAGTTAGTATCATGAGCAAACAGTTAGTATCAGGAGTTAGCAGTTGGTATCATGAGCGAACAGTTACCATCATGAGCTAGCAGTTAGTATCATGAGCTAGCAGTTAGTATCAGGAGCTAGCAGTTAGTATCAGGAGCTAGCAGTTAGTATCAGGAGCTATGAGCTAACAGTTAATATCTTGTGTTATTCTGGCCGCAATTTATTTTGTTTTTGATAGATTTGAAGTCATTTTGGTTAAGTTTTAAGTCATTTTGAAAAGGTTTTAAGCTATTTTTAAACAGATTTGAAACAATTTTTTGAAAAATTCTAAGTAATTTTGTGCATGTTTTGCCATTTTAACCACATTTTAGTTTGTTTTAGACAGATTTATGTGTTATTCTGGCCACAAATTACTTGTTTTGGGTAGATTTTCAGTCATTTTGGACAGGTTTTTGTGTCATGTGACCACATTTTAAGTTGTTTTGGACGATTTTTAGTCATTTTGGACAGGTTTTGTCATTTCAGCCACGTTTTAGGTTGTTTTTTTTACACATTTTGTTATATGTGTTGCTATTTATTTTGGTCTTGGTGGATTTGAAGTCATTTTAAGTCATTTTGAAAAGGTTTTAAACTGTTTTAGACAGATTTGAAATCACTTTTGGAAAAATTCTGAGTAATTTTGGACAAGTTTAGCCATTTTAAACACATTTTAGGTTGTTTTAGACACATTTTGTGTTATTCTGGCCGCAATTCAAGTTGTTTTGGGCAGATTTTTGAGTTGAAACTGAGACTTCTTACTACGACCACTATTAAGTTGTTCTTGAAGCTGTTGTCCTGTGAGCCGCCTATCATCACGCTACTGACTCTCAGAAACTTGTCTTCTGATTCTGTTGTGGCTTTGGGTCTTCCAGACCTCTTCCTGTCAGAGTTTCCTCCGGTTTCTGAATGTCTTTTGATGGTGAAGAAAACTATACTCACTGACACCTTGACTTTCTTCACGATTTCTCTTTTTCTTTTCTTTGAAAACGAAGGATATATAAATCTTGAAGTCCAACTGATCAGCCAAAGATTCCCTTTTCTTCCAAAGTTGAGCTTGAAGTCGATTCCTTGTTTGATTTCTTCGTGAAGTTGGGTCCCCCATCGTTAGATCTTGATGGTAGTGTCTTCTATTCTTGTGCAGGATATATATATTGACACTCTCTACTTCAGTATTCAAGTGCTGGATAAAGGATGGAGCTCGCTACCCTTAGCAGACACGACACATCAGAACTCTCAGCTAGATCTTTGAAGTACCAACTATGAACCGAAAAGGTCAACAAATCAAAGGGCAGTGTTTATCAGTGGGATGGTCAACAAGCTAAAGACCTACATGTTTAAGTGTTAGGATGGTCTTTCTCTCTTCTATTGTTGATTTCCTTTTCCTCTCCATTTGTACACCAACACACTACTTTCTGCTGTACAAATCATGCTCTGGAGGGTTTGGTGCCACGATGTGATCCAACACTACTTTTATGCCGACAGAGGAGATTGGAAGGAATCAAGAAAAGTTGGGACACCTGTAGGATTTGGTAGAACCAACTATCAAGACTTAATCAACCTCCATTGCTGCAGAAGAACTTTAAGTTCATTTCTTGTTCCCTGAAAAAGGCTTTTTTGTATTATTCTGGCAGTTCACCACTTACCTTTGTACCATTTCAAGCTCTTCATTGGACTTGAACTACTTGAAATTTCAATTAAAAACTGGAAAAAATTTGGGCGTTCTAAAATTTTGACTGGTAGTGTATGCATAAATATAGAATTCAAGAGTCTTTCTGGTTGCTCCAGTATTCTGTGTTTGGTTGGAAAGTTTGGGAATTTATCGTTAAACTGGTGAAAATGGGAATCATTGCAGGGAAAAACAGAAAAGTAGAGATGATATTAAAGTTTTTCACATTTATAAACTTCCATCTATGTGCATCTATGAGTGGAAAATTGCAGAAAATTCAGTAGATTTTGGTAAATAAGCTCTTTTAGTCAGCTTTATTTCAGCTGATTCATTCAAATATGCCCAGTTTGGCTCATCTCAGGACATTAAAAGTGAATCTAGCGACATTAGACTTGGCTGCTATATCTGAATATTCTGACAGTAAAATCACAAAAACACCAGAAACAAGTTGTGACGGCGAGGTTGAGGCCAAATGGCAGCTTCCTACCGGCTGACATCATGAGTGTTTGTGCAGCTCGGGGACCATATGGTGAAGAACCACCCACTCATGGTGACCGACCACACCTTAAAGTAGCACACACACCAACACCGAGAGAGGCACAATACAACACAACAGGACACACAACTGAGTCATAAAGTGGAGGTTTGTGAGATCCAGCAGCTCACTGTTAAAGCGTTGAAGTGCTGAATAGTTCTGTTGTGTCCTTAAAAACCACCAGAGGCTGTGTGTGTTTGTGTGTGTTGCTAGATTGTGCTTCTGTTGGGTGTTTTCATCTCATGACTTCAGGGTTCAAACCTTTGCAATAATTTGATTTAAATCCATGTCTGGTTGTAGATTAGAGCCTGAAAACACTTTCAGACTGAATAACTAAGAGTTTGTTCTGAAAACGTCATCTTTAAACCGTTTTTACTGCTAGAAATACTGCTATTGCATTAAAGTTTTTACTGAAATCATCATTTAGTCTGTAGAATCTGAGGAAATGCTGAATTATCGTTTTAACACAGGTTCCTCAAGCGCACTGAATCAGACAATCAGAGAACTATTTGTAAAAACACAGATTTTTTAAAAATGTATTTGCCATTTTTGGCCTGTTGTTTTTTTATTATTCAGTTTTTTTTCCTACTTTTTAAAAGTAATTTTACACATATTATCAGTTATTTAACTCAACAGGGAAATAGTTTTTATTTATTCATTTTTTAATTTTTTTTTACAGACAGCATGTAAATTAAAAATAATATCAGTAATTTAACAAAACAGGAAAACTTTTATTTTTGAAATTTATTTTGGCCATTTGTTTTACATTTACTATTATTGTTGTTATTATTTAATTTTATTTTTGGACAGGCAGCATGTAAATTAAAATAAAATCAGTTATTTAACAAAGCAGGAAAATAGTTTTTTTTAATTTTATTTTGGCCTGTTTTTTTTAAACATTTATTATTATTATTATTATTATTATTATTATTATTATTATTATTATTATTATTATTATTATTATTATTATTATTATTATTATTATTATTTCTTTACATTTTTTACAGGCAACATGTAAAATAAAACAATATCAGTAATTATTAACCCTTAAAAAAGTAACAGGAAAAATCGCTAATTTTTTGGCTGATATAGTTTTTTATTTCATTACAGTCTTCCCATTTTTTTAATAATATTTTTTATTTATTTATCTTTACCCGCAACATGTAAATTCAAATAATGCCAGTATTTTAACAGGAAAAACTTTTCGTTTTTTTTTTAACAGATTTAAATATAGTAGAAAAAGTAGTGTAGTTTTTGATTAAAATAACATTTACAAAAAATTAAAAACTGTAATTTTATGGTCAAAAGGATCCCATTATCATTTGTACAGTTATGGCCTTTTTTATATGATTAACATGGAATCTAGCACTTTATTGTGTGATTTGACTTGTTAATATGTACAAAAATAACAGTAAATATTTACAAAAAACAATGCTGTGAACAACTATTAAATCACTCACCTTGACCTGGAGTTTAAAAAATCCACATTACCCCTTTGTTTTGACCAACACAATATAACTGATCGACATATTTGTGACAACATGTGAGTATAAACAACTGAACAACACCAGTGATTAGTTTAATTAATTTAAATCTGATAAGGCTGAGTGGAACTTCTAAAGATTTGCTGCTTCTCTGTTGTTAATTTAGTTGGAAACGTAACGCGATCGTCAGCATAAGGAGCTTAAAGATAAACTCTCTGGACTCTGAATGTTTTCCTTCATTTGAGGGAACAATCAGCAGGTTAATCAGTAACGGGAATAATTGTAGGTGCGGCTCTGAACTTGGACCAGATTCCAGTGAATGAAGTCAGTTAAAACTCTGTAAGGAGGAGGTTTGTTCTGAGGGGGAGTTCCAGCTGATATGTTTAAATGCCGACATCATGAGATCATTTTTACTGATATCAGCCTTAAAACTGCAGATATCCAAACACAGAAAGCAGGTTTTTACTAGTTTTTCCTCCTCAGTTCTTCCTCTCATTCCCTTTTACCGTCCTCCTCCTCTTCTCCGGCTCGTTCCTTTCAACCCTTTTCCATCCTTTTTTCAAACATCTCTCCTTGTTTTCTTCCTCCTCTTCATCATCATGTAGTTTTATCTCCTCCTCTTCACTCTTATCTCCTTCCTCCCCCTTTTTCTTCAGCCTTCACTCAGTCCTTCTCTTCAGTCTATCTGACGTAACCAGTGAAGCAACCATAATACTATTATCTATAAATACTCCCTCGTCTCTCTCGCTGTCAAACGGAGGAAGTCTCTCTTTCTCTTTGCTCTCGTCCACTAGTTAGATGTTCTTCTCATTTTCTCTCTCTTCCTCCCACGTTCGAAGCAGAATGAATCATTTTCAAATCAGAATTTTAAAAAGTTGGCTCGTTTCATCTGTGCTGCTTTACATAACAAATTACATTATATCACATACACAGATTTAAGTTGACAGTAAGTGGGTCGTCTTTTTGGGAAAATTCAGGGTTTTCCCGACCACTATTAAGAGTTTAGGGCACTGGCTAAATATTTTAATGCAGCACTTAATGAATGACTGAATGAATATTAAGTTTACTTTCTGGGAATCCTGTATTTTCCTGAGTACTTTGGTTAAAAATTATTAACCCCATGTGGAAGTTTTCCTCTTTTATTGCTTTTAAACATTAAATCATGGCCAATTTAACACTTTCTTTAAAGTAGTATGAAACACGGTGGTGGCAGCATCATGATGTGAGGCACGGTGGTGGCAGCATCATGACATGAAGCATGGTGGTGGCAGCATCATGACATGAAGCACGGTGGTGGCAGCATCATAATATGAAGCATGGTGGTGGCAGCATCATGATGTGAGGCACGGTGGTGGCAGCATCATGATGTGAAGCATGGTGGTGGCAGCATCATAATATGAAGCACGGTGGTGGCAGCATCATGACATGAAGCATGGTGGTGGCAGCATCATGATGTAAAGCATGGAGGTGGCAGCATCATGACATGAAGCATGGTGGTGGCAGCATCATGATGTAAAGCACGGTGGTGGCAGCATCATGATGTAGAGCACGGTGGTGGCAGCATCATGATGTAGAGCACGGTGGTGGCAGCATCATGATGTGTAGCACGGTGGTGGCAGCATCATGATGTGAAGCATGGTGGTGGCAGCATCATGACATGAAGCATGGTGGTGGCAGCATCATGACATGAAGCACGGTGGTGGCAGCATCATGATGTAAAGCACGGTGGTGGCAGCATCATGATGTAGAGCACGGTGGTGGCAGCATCATGATGTAGAGCACGGTGGTGGCAGCATCATGATGTGTAGCACGGTGGTGGCAGCATCATGATGTGAAGCACGGTGGTGGCAGCATCATGATGTGAAGCACGGTGGTGGCAGCATCATGATGTGAAGCATGGTGGTGGCAGCATCATGATGTAGAGCATGGTGGTGGCAGCATCATGATGTGAAGCATGGAGGTGGCACCATCATGATATGAAGCATGGTGGTGGCAGCATCATGATGTGAAGCATGGTGGTGGCACCATCATGATATGAAGCATGGTGGTGGCAGCATCATGATGTGAAGCACGGTGGTGGCAGCATCATGATGTGAAGCATGGAGGTGGCAGCATCATGATGTGAAGCACGGTGGTGGCAGCATCATGATGTGAAGCATGGTGGTGGCAGCATCATGATGTGAAGCACGGTGGTGGCAGCATCATGATGTGAAGCATGGTGGTGGCAGCATCATGATGTGAAGCACGGTGGTGGCAGCATCATGATGTAGAGCACGGTGGTGGCAGCATCATGATGTGAAGCATGGTGGTGGCAGCATCATGATGTGAAGCACGGTGGTGGCAGCATCATGATGTAAAGCATGGTGGTGGCAGCATCATGATGTAAAGCATGGTGGTGGCAGCATCATGATGTGAAGCATGGTGGTGGCAGCATCATGATGTCAGACTGCTTCTCAGCAAAACTCTAAAAAGTCAAATTAAACTGACCGTGATTCAATGTTTAAAGCAATAAAATGTATTTTTTGTAGACACTCTAGAAATTGAGATCATTTAACAGTGAGTTTTAAAGTCGTATTTGTAGCTTTAATGTTGCTATGCCAGCAAGTGTCTTGGATCCATTTTAGTCGTTAAAGATCCCAGTTTGACCTGCAGAAGATTGTAAAAGTTCCTGTAATGTGTTTTCCTGCCAGAGAGGAAATAAATCCACGATGAGCAGAAAGAATATCGGCTGTCAGAGAGGTCATTACTGGACGGAATTAAATTGAATAGGTGTCAAAATCCAGACTGTAATGGGAGGATAATAGGAGAAAGGATTATAATGTAAACCATTTTGGAAACAAAGGAGTGATTCTTGTTTTCAATTATCTGTAACAGCATTTAGAATATTTTATCGTGTTGTAGGAGTTCATCACTAGTTAGAAACATAAGAATTTAATTCAGATAGCAAAAACAGGCCTCCATTTTTATCTCATTTTCTCTTCCTGAAATCTGTGTCTCTGTTTCTGGTTCATATTTTCTCTCCTTCCTGACATTATTTTTCTCTGCTTCGTCGCTCTCAGGCCAACATCCATCTCTCTCATTTGCTCTCTCTCTCCCCCATCTTGTTCCTCCCCCCGGGGGGATGTTTCATGCAGTGTTCTCACCTCCGTTCTAACAGGAACACAGAACACCCTCCAGATTTTAAATATGGCCACTCAAGTGTGTTGGTTTGCCCTCTACATGCCCCCTCTGCTTCCTGTATTAGCATTATTATCCAACATTACAGTAAAAAAAACCTACAATAGTCAATGTATTTATGTGTGGTAGCAAGAAAATTAGCTTTTTCAGGCAAAAATGGAAAAAAAACATTGTCAATAGCAGCGTCATAATGTAAAGCATGGTGGTGGTAGTATTATGATGTGAAGCATGGTGGTGGCAGCATCATAATGTAAAGCATTGCGGTGGCAGCATCATGATGTGAAGCACGGTGGTGGCAGCATCATGATGGAAAGCATGGTGATGACATCATCATTGTTCAACATTACAGTAATAAAACAATAGTAGTAAATGTATTTATATGTGGTGTAGCAAGAAAAGTCTTTTTTTCTGGTAATAATGGAAGAAACTTGTCAATATTGTTGCTTTTTCTACTATTGAACAAACAAATCCACTGCTTTCCCATTTATAAACTATTTCCCACATTTAATGCAGCAAACAATGAAGTAAATCCGTCGTTACATAACAAAATTACATAAACCTCTTCCGCTAAATAATCAGCTGCTTGTTTCACACGACGTCCAGACGTGAAATTTAATATTTACGGCGTTAGAATCGAACATATTTTCTCCGTCAGACGTGGAACACAATAAGTCTCACGTTGGTCTGCCAGCAGCATCAACACAGTTTGTGGTAAATGTGTGTTTTCAGCCTCAGAGGAGACGACAGCCGGTCGGAGGCTGAAACAAAGCTGGTTCAGGAGCAACACGTCGGATTTCCAGCCCGTCGACGCTTCAGCCTGACTTAAACAGACAAAGCTAATTTGGAGCTAATCTGTAATAATGTTTCAGCTGTAATGAAGCTAAATGTGGCTGTGAATAGGTTCAGCGGTGCCTCGTAGTCAGTCATAAACCTGCTCTGTTGAATCACTGCATACAAAGTTGTAGTTTTTGCTTCAGTTTAATCATATTAGAAATAATTTTTTTATAAATGTATCTTACTGAGATAGTGCTCAGTGTTCATTAGATGTGTAATGAACAGTTTTTTCCATTATTAATGAACACAAGCTGTTTTTCTGATTATTTATTTAGCCTAATGTCAGAAAATAGTGTAAATTATGCATCATATCTTCAACAGTTCAAAACCTAAAGACTGCAGCGACATCCTCCAGTCAAACTGAAACTTAAGTTGGACATTGTTTCCTAAAAATGTGCCCAAATGATTAATTATATATTATATTGATATACCGATTACTTGATTAATGCCCCAGCAGTTTTTACTCCTAAGAAAATATGCTCATCATAACTATAATTTTAACTATACACCAGCCCCACTCAAGACGAGACATCTATGCATAAAAACAAAACAAAATCCCAAAATGTGCACAACTCTGTACTAAATACACGATATTAAGATGGACAGCGTGTATAAAGTGTTGCCAAATAATGGAAGAAATAAGCTGGTTACGTAATTTGGTGGTGGCAGCATCATGATATGAAGCATGGTGGTGGCAGTATCATGATGTGAAGTATGGTGGTGGCAGTATCATGATATGAAGCATGGTGGTGGTAGTATCATGATATGAAGCATGGTGGTGGTAGTATCATGATATGAAGCATGGTGGTGGTAGTATTATGATGTGAAGCATGGTGGTGGTAGTATTATGATATGAAGCATGGTGGTGGTAGTATTATGATGTGAAGCATGGTGGTGGTAGTATCATGATATGAAGCATGGTGGTGGTAGTATCATGATATGAAGCATGGTGGTGGTAGTATCATGATATGAAGCATGGTGGTGGTAGTATTATGATGTGAAGCATGGTGGTGGTAGTATTATGATGTGAAGCATGGTGGTGGTAGTATTATGATATGAAGCATGGTGGTGGTAGTATCATGATATGAAGCATGGTGGTGGTAGTATCATGATATGAAGCATGGTGGTGGCAGCATCATGATGTGGAGCATGGTGGTGTTAGTATCATACCGTGAAGCATGGTGGTGGTAGTATAGTGGCCGAACTACTCGGTTTATGACGTTTTCGACCTACGGTGTTTTGTCATCACATCAGAACTAGTTGACGAGTGGAGCGGACGAACACGTCGTCACGCAGCGCTATCAGATGGCTTTGTTTACATTCTCTGTTTGTACGCCACCTTGGATTGTGCTACATTCACTATCTTTTTGCCCTTCATTATGGCTCACAAACGTAAGTCAGACTCTTCTGATGCTATGAAGAGAAGGAAATCCTTTCCATGGAACTGAAATTAATATGATAAAACGCTCAAGGTGTCAAAACAGTGCAACATATTCTGTTATCTTCTTGTAAAATGAGTCAAACATGCATGAAAGTCATTGGTTTTCATGACTTTTCCAAAGAATTGATCGATATCATGATGCACGTAACGGCTTTGTTTACATTTTCACCAGAGTTCCGAGTTAAAGCGAATATTGACTTACGTAGATCAGTAGGAACAGAACTCTGATGTAAGTCGAGGAACCCCTGTACACTGAATATTCTCCATCTGTTAAATCATTTTAGTACAGGACCAGTAAAGTCAGAGCATAATAACCCATAGAACTCCAAATGTTCCCCTTTTGTTTTACTGTAAAAGTGCATTCTGAAAATGTTCACATTTTTTGAACAAGCTGAAGTTTCTGTAGAAAAATAAGTGAAATTTCAATGACATGATGAATCAGTTTATTATTTATACATCAGTTTATCTGCAAAGGCACAAAACTGATTTACTTTATGATAGAAACAGCTTGTCAAGATCTAGATGTTATTTTAAACTTACGGTTTTACAAAGTAGAATTCGCTGTTAATGTCTTGGTGTAGTTTTTACACTTTGCAAAGTAGTCCTGCGAGCCGGATCGGACGCTCTGGAGGGCCGGTTTTTGACCCGCGGGCCGCATGTTTGACACCCTGACGTTAAACCGTCAGAAGCTCTGGACCTCAGATCAGATCAAACCTGCAGCTTAGTGGCCGAATGTTCTGATGATTAGCAACAGATAAAACCGCTAACACTGGCCAGCTGTCTGTGTGTCACACACACACACACACACACACACACACACACACACACACACACACACACACACACACACACACACACACACACACACACACCTGCAGGTGTCAACACGTCGCATTAAGCTGCGATAATGAGAGTTTAGAAACACCTTGAAGAGAACTAATCTGGAATCAGTGTGTGTGTGTGTGTGTCCATTTGTGTGTATTTACTCACTGAGGTGTTAACGTGTGGACAGCTGCTGCAGGTTTGTTGTGTTTGGACTCCATCTGTTCAAAAGATGCAGAAAAAAGCAACAGGAGCTGCTTCCTGAATAACATAATGATATATTTTATATTTAATTATGAGAATAAAACGCTTCTGTAAATAGAAATGTTTTCACACGTATAAATTTCACATCTTTTTCTGAAGTTTTGGTCTCACATCCACTGAGGTGTTTAATGAAGTTCAGACTCTGAACATTATTTTTAAAATCTGCTTCCACTTATTTATCACAGCTGAGCTTAATGAATGGAAAACATTCTTCACATCATTTTAAAATATTGGATGAAATTAGCTTGACAGTAACGTGGAACGTTGTTTCCTCTCTGACCTCCGGACTGTAAAGATGAGTCATAAAACCTGAACTTTTCCTTTGAATCATTTCTGTCTAATGATTATAAAGATGAGATCTGACGAACTGATTCTGTTCTGAGAAAATAAAATACTTTCTGTTGATAATAATAAACATCGTCTAACGTTTTTCTCTGTCTTCAGGCTGCAGATAAAACAACTGTGACTGAGTTTCTGTTGGAGGAGTGACGACGACACGACGTTAACAGGTCAGCTGATGTTCATATCTTTAAACTCTGATGAACTGATCATTCTGGAGATTCTGTGCTTTGCTCAGAGGCTCTGAGGCAGTTAAAGAGCTCATAGTTTCACTACAGATCAGCTGGATGATATGAAGCATGGTGGTGGCAGCATCATGGTGTGAAGCACGGTGGTGGCAGCATCATGATGTAAAGCATGGTGGTGGCAGCATCATGATGTGAAGCATGGAGGTGGCAGCATCATGATGTGAAGCATGGTGGTGGCAGCATCATGATGTAAAGCATGGTGGTGGCAGCATCATGATGTGAAGCATGGTGGTCGCAGCATCATGATGTGAAGCATGGTGGTGGCAGCATCATGATATGAAGCATGGTGGTGGCAGCATCATGATGTAAGCATGGTGGTGGCAGCATCATGATGTGAAGCATGGTGGTCGCAGCATCATGATATGAAGCATGGTGGTGGCAGCATCATGATGTGAAGCATGGTGGTGGCAGCATCATGATGTGAAGCACGGTGGCGGCAGCATCATGATGTGAATTTCCTTTCAAATAACAGCAAATATCAGTAAAATAACATTTCATCATTTTTCATCTTTTCATTTTTTACAGTTTTGACCTGTTTTTTCAGGGTTCACGTGTAAATTAATACTTTTTTCTTTAATTTTACCAGTTATCATCTAAATTTACCAAAACAGGGAAAAGCTATGAAATAATAGTAATCATTTATCACCCTGAGGATGTTTATTTAATCATTAGATCATTTTTTGAGGAACCAAACAGAACCTCAGTGTTCCTCATTATGTAAGTGGGTTTCCCATCATGCACTGCAGCGTCCATTATTGATGGTGAGGGGCGGAGTCTAGTGGGGGAGGAGAGTTTCCATTCATATTTAATGTTCTGCTGCAGTGTTCATTCATTTATAAAGTGTGAATGGAGGAGGAGAAATGTTCTATAACGGTGAATAATCTCAGAAAAATTCATGAAAAATGACTAAAGAAACCTTTTATGTTATTAAAATGTATGTTTCTGTGCCACAACAAAGATGTTCTGAAGGAAATAAAATGTGACCAGATGAAGTTTTACATCTTTTCTCCTCCATCCGGTGATCAGAGGATTAATTTATAGTTAAATGAAAGCAGAAGATGTTTTAAAATACAAATAAACTCGACATGTTGATGCAGAAATCAGTTCTAGATATTAATTTGCAGCGTTATAGTTTCATAAAGATAAGAGTCACATTGACTTTTATAAATTTTATTTATTTTACTTTATTTTATTTATATCTTATTTTGGTCCTTTTTTAAAAATGTATTTTTAATCTATTTTATTTATTTTACTTTACTTTATTTATATAGTTTTTTGTCCTTCTTAAAGATTTTTTATATACTTTGTTTTACTTTATTTATATCATATTTTGGTCTTTTTAAAATATATTTTATATATTTTGTTTATTTTGCTTTAATTTATTTATACTGTAGTTTGGTCCTTTTTTTAGATTTATTTTATTTGTCTATTTTATTTATTTTAATTTAAAATATAGATATTTGGTGGGGACATTGTTTATTTACATAAATAAAAATGTAATTTTAAATAAATTGTAAAAATAATAATAATAATACTAGCAGTAATAATTTAACAAAACTGAGAAAAGCCATGTAATGATAAGACAATTTACCATTCTTTAGTCCTGAATGTACATCACTTTTCTTTGAAATAACAGCATTTATCTTTAAAATACTAATATTTTTGCTGATTTAAACACAGTAAATTAGTAATAAGTTGATTTTTCCTAAGGTTATAGCTGGAAAACTTTAATTTTCTTCAGTCCGTAAGGCTCAGTGTCCACCACAGTGGGATTAATTCTTTCATTTGATGATGGAATTAATTAATTAATGATTCATTTCTAATGACGGATGTTTTCGAGAATGAAGCTGAGATGTTCGTTGAGTGAAAAATGTTTTGGTGTAAATTCTTCTGCTCGGTCTCTTTATTTGTGAATCAGGGGTTCAGTTTCTCTTTTGTCTTCTTCCTTCATGCTCCGTCTTTGTGGATCAGATTCTTCTTTTATTCGTCTTTTCATTCAGTGATTTCTTCTTTCTTTCACACGAACAGAAAACTTTCCACTCAGATTAAACGCAGTAAAAGCTGATGAGACGAGACAAATACTGAGAATGAAAGACAGAAAAGACAGAAATGTTTGGTCTGTGTTACAGTCTGAGTGAATGTTTATGAACTTATTTTTGTTTTCTGTCTTTGATTCTTTACGTTTCTTTGTTTGATTAGTTGTCGTGAAAGTTGTGCAGATTTAGATTTACATGAACAAATTTAGACATACAATCAAAACATTACACAATAAATATGAAATATTACACAATCAGAGACTGAAACTAGTAAAATATAAAAACTGTCCTCAGGTCAGATTCTGTTGAGACATCAGATCCAACAGTCGGGGGTCTGAACGTGACCTCAGAGTTCATGTCAGCATCGATTAAGTTCAGAGAGAGAGAGAGTGGTAGCTCTTTAGTGTGTCCTTGATATTCACACACACATCTAAAATTAGGCAACTTGAAATATTGCAACAGAAAAATGAGATTAAATGAAATACTGCACCTGAAAAATTATGTCAAAATGAAATATTGAGCCAAAAGAAATAGGTTGTTGAAACACTGAAACTGAAAAATGAGATAAACATGAAATATTGTCACTGAAAAATTAGATAAAAATGAAATATTGAACTGAAAAATGAGCTAAAAATGAAATACTGCACTTGAAAAAACATAAAAATGAAATATTGCTCCTGAAAAATTTGATTAAATGAAAATTGCAACTGCAAAATGCCATAAAAGTTAAATATTGCACATGAAAAATGAGATAAAAAGAAATATTGCAACTGAAAAATGGGATAAAAATGAAATATTGCCACTGAAAAATTAGATTAAATGAAATATTGCAATTGAAAAATTAGATAAAAATGAAATATTGAGTCGAGTGAAATAGGTTGTTGAAATACTGCACCTGAAAAATGAAATAAAAATGAAATATTGAACTTAAAAAATAGATAAAAATGAAATGTTGCACCTGAAAAATTTAATTAAAATGAAATAATGCAACTGAAAAATTACATTAAAATGAAATATTGCAACTGAAAAATGAAATAAAAATTAAGTATTGCATTGAAAATGAGATAAAAATGAAATATTGCACCCCAAGAAACAGATTGTATTAAATATTGCACCGGAAAAATGTTATTAAATGAAAATTGCAAATGGAAAATGCCATAAAGATAAAATATTGCACATGAAAAATTACATAAAAGGAAATATTGCAACTGAAAAAGCATGAAAACGGTTTGTTGGAACTGAAAAATTAGATTAAAACTAATTATTGCACCTGAAAAGTTGGCTTGAATGAAATATTGCACATGAAAAAACATAAAAATGTGATGGGAAACACTGAAATGGACTAAAACTGAGACTCAACTGGCTGAAAGAAATCGACTAAACAACTAGTTCTTCTAGACTCTGGAGGTTTGTAGGTCGACTTCCTGCTGACGTGATGAGATGAGTTCAAGCTTCACTGGTTTACTGGATAAACTGGGTCGAGATTAAAATCTGACTGTCAAACCGAACCAGCGTCAGACTCCAGGTTGGGAATAAAACTCAATAATTCCACCACAACGAGCCGGTATTCAGGAACAGACTCCTCTTTCTGGTTTATTTATTACTGACGGACAAACATTTTATACTCGGAGTTCGTGGTAAAAGATTTGTGTTGTCTCCATTTGGCTCATCTGATTCAATCCATCAGAAACAGAAACTGAAACATCTAAACTGACAGTCTGAGGAATAAAACTCCTCCAGTAATCATCTAGAGGCGCTTCGACTGTTTGCAGACGATGGTCAACTGTTAGAAAACTTGGTTTTGGTGAAGTGATTGTAAATGTCTTATTAAATTGTAAATTTAAAGGTTTATTTGCAGTATTTTGCTGTCAGTTGTCAGTATGTTTAAGATAGTTTATTAAACGGTGAACAAAAACAAACTTTTGAATTCTGGCTGAGGCCTTTCTGTTTGTTTATAATGTTTAGCTTTCTTGGACAAGTTACCCCAAATGGGATTTTTTTTTTTGTAAAGCAACACTTCAAACCTGGTAAAATACATACAAACGTAGATCTAACCCTGTCTATCAATCAATCAATCAATTAAAATGCATCATGGATTATCACGCAACGCCAAAGTTGTGACAGATTAATGATGCCAAAATTAGGGATGTCCCAAATTTGATCCCTAAATCCAAATATCACCTTAAGTTTGTGCCTAAATCTGCAAAAATGGTTGCACTGAAGTGTAGAAGTCAAGAGTTACTTTATTCCAACTTTGCTGGCTGTAAGTCACAAATCTTCATAGAAGTCTCTGTCATGGTGCTCCTTTACCAGCTAAAGTTAGTGACAGTTATTTATCAGGCTTTTATGTCTTGATGCTGCTTCGCTGGCATGTTAGTTTGTTGTTTTGGTTCTACAAAAAATGTAAAAATGCATCATGGGTAACCACTCAGCACCAACATCATGACAGATTAGTAATGCTAGAATTAGGGATTTGTCCCAAGTTCGATCCCAAAGCTGGTATCAGGGCAGATCGCAGAAATTTTTTACCTAATAACAGCGTAAATGTGTGTCTAAATCTGCTAAAATGGACGTCAGATGTTCCACTGAACTGTACATTCCTATAAAGCTGGTTACTGGGGTCCTCAGTTTACGACCTACGGCGTTTCGCTGTTACATTGGAACTGGTTATGTGGAACTAGTTGGCAAGTGGAGCAGATGAATACGTCGTCACGTGGTGCTATCAGACGGCTTTGTTTACATTCACCGGTTCTACGCCACCTTGGATTGTGGTACATTCACCAACTTTTTGCCTTCATTATGGCTCCCAGCGTAAGTCAGACTCTTCTGATGCTTCGAAGAAAAGGAAAGCCGTCTCCATGCAAGTGAAATTAGATAGAATAAAACACTCGGAACAGGTTGAAACACCGACATGATGCATGTTACATTTTCGCCGGAGTTCCGACTTACAACAAAAAGCAACTTGCGTAGGGTTAGGGTTACGGTCATCGTAAGTCGAGGACCTCCTGTAACTGGTGAGGCTTTGTAGGTGGGTTTATTTTACACAACTTCATTGGAATTTGGGTTTTTAGTTCAGCAGACTTTGTTCAACATCAGAGCTGAGATCAGAATAGAGTTCCTCTGTTTGTGTTTTGGACATTTGGCAGGAAGGCTTCATTTGTTCGTCGTTTTTGTTTTCATTCTTCATATCAAAAAGTGAGTTTCGATTCAGCAGCTGCTCATCTGATGGATGGAAATTCATCTAAAGGGCTGTAAAATGAGACTTTCATGAAAAAAAAGGTTTTATTTACACAGAGATGTCAGCCGCCTAGTCATTCATGCATTCATTCATTCATCCATTCATTCATTGAGCTGTAAACGATGCTGCAGATCGGATAAATGATCTCAGTGGGAGGAAACCACATTGATTATGTCTGTTTATTTAACCACTCTCTCTCTGAGGCGTGGCTGAGCAGATGGCTGGATGGAGGTTTTCACATGGTTTCCTACAATAAGCTGCATAATCAACGAGCTGCAGACACTTAATCACATCCTCACTCTTTGTTTTGTTTTGTTTTTTGCTGCAGAAAAACTGGAAATGAAGAAAAAAATCAGTCCGTAAAATAAAATATTTAACTCAGGTCTGTTTGCTTTGGTAAAATGATTCATTAAAATGTACATTTAAAGGAATATTTGCAGTTTTTAGCTACCAATTGTCTGCATGTTTAAGCAAAAACAACACAGTGATGTAAAATACAGAACAATACAGGGATTTTCTCAGTTATAAAACTCTAAAAACATCTTTTTTTTAGGGTTTTAAAGTTAGAATTACTTTGTGTATTTTATTAATTTATTTTATTAATCTGTTAATTATTTTGTCAATTAAGTGATAAGGAAACAGCAAAAAAAAGTCATTTTTAGGGCACAAATGTTGAATTTACTGTCAGAAAGGAGGGAAAAAAAGTGAAAATATTCACATTTAAGAAGCTGGAAACAAAATTTAGACAAAGTGGTAAATTAAAATAGCTGTTGTTTAAAACATTCAATACTTTGCATAAATAGTCTGCAAATAATGTTTTTTATTAATAAGTCTGTAGATTAAACTTCTAAAGTGTCCGTCTTGATAAATAAAACTCTTTGTGCTTATTAAATTCAAACGTGAAGGATTTTCTTACTTTTTTTTTTAACTGAACTCCGTCATCAAATATCTTGTATTGTCCAAGAAATCGGCCAAAAATATTAAATTTGCATTAATAATGAACAAAATACTACAAATAAATAAATGAAACAACAACCAGAGGGGGGAAAAGCTAAAAAATGATTGTTTTAAGTAACTTCGTGCTAAAAACTCTACATAAAAATGCATCTTAAAGGATCATTTCCTGTTTCAGTGACACAAGTTTTGCACAAATGTCTACTAGTTTGGATGGTAAATTAATAAGAGTCTTGAATTTAATCAATCAATAAATAAAATAAGCTGGAACTTTCAGGTATTTGTTTTTATTTCTGTCTTATTGATCGTGTTTCTAGTCAGCTGTAAAATCAACTCTGAAAAGAAACCTGAAGCACAAAGGATTGTGGGTAAACTGAGAGCAGGAATGTGACACCCGATCAGATATTATGGTCTGTCTGCACCTATTATGGTCTGTCTGATGTTCCCTCGGGCAAGGCACCTTAAACTGCAGAGGGTTTACTGGTGTTGTGAGGACTGGAAATCTGTGAAATCCAGGTTGAAGACTTGGTTTAAGGTTGAGTTTGAGTTAAAGTCTCTAGAAAGTTCATGTAAACAGATGGAAACACAACTTTTTGTGTTTTGTGTGTTTGTTCATGCATGTGTTTACTCATGTTGTGAGGACTCTGCGTTTTAGAAACTAAAAAATCGAAACTATAGCGAAAATCACTGAACTTCAGGTGAAGAGTTAGTTTAAGGTTGAGTTTTCTTGCTAAATGTTTGGATTTTTTTCAGACAAAAAAACAATAATTTTTGGTGCCTGTAAATGAGGACAACAGGAGGGTTAAAGAGATGGAAACACAACTTTGTGTGTTTGTTCATACTTGTTTCTATTTATCTTATGCGGACTCACTGGTGTTTTGGAGACGAGACAAAAGAAATAATTGAATTTCAAGATGAAAACTTGGTTTAAGGTTAAGTTTGAGTTCAAAATGAGTCTCTAGGAGTGAATAGAAGTTAATGTAAAGAGGCGTGTGTGTTTGTACATGCGTTTACTAATGTTGTGAGGACTTACATGTGTTTTAGAATATAGGAAATAATTTAATTTAGGGTAAAGGCTTGGTTTCTGTTGAAGTTGTGTCTCTAGGAAATGACAGTAAGTTAATGTGACATGAAGAGATGGAAACACTCCTTTGTGTATTTGTGTGTTTATAGATGTTTACTAATGTTGTGAGGACTCACTTGTGTTTTGAGAACATCAGAAATTATTGAATTTCAAGTGGAAATTTGATTTCTTGTCAAATCTGCATCAAAGTTTTTACTTTAGAAAGTTCATGTAAAGTAAAGAAGAACTTTTGTGTGTTTGTGTGTTCTTGTGTTTACTAGTGTTGTGAGGACTTGCCTTGTGTTTTTGGAAACTAAAAAGCGATGTGTTGACACCTGTGTGTGTGTGTGTGTGTGTGTGTGTGTGTGTGTGTGTGTGTGTGTGTGTGTGTGTGTGTGTGTGTGTGTGCCCCCTGCTAATGTACAGTCTGTTATCTCTCTTTTCTTTTGTCCATCTCTTTCAGTCTTTTATTCCTTTCCTTTCTTCATGTTTTCACTTTTCATTTCTTTATTTTCGTCTTTGTTCCCACTCGGCTTCGTCTCGTCCTTCCTTCATGCAGAATTAAACCAACCATCCCCCTCTTTCTCCTCCTTGTCTATGCTTTATTTTATGTTTGGCCACGTCCTCCTCTTCAAAATTACCATCTGTCCCTCACACACACACACACACACACACACACACACACACACACACACACACACACAGATTACCACCTGACTAAACAGTCTAATTGTGCTGAGCGGCCTCTTCTCACATGTGATTGATAATTACTGTGTGTTTTGGTCAGCTGGTGGACGACGGTTTTAAAGCAACTCAATGGAAATATTTACTGGAAAAATGTTTGTTTGTGTATCGTAAACAACACGGTCTCTGAGCCACGCTACATTCATTTTGTTGCACCTAAAAAGAAATATTGCACCTGAAAATTTTGATAAAAATGAAACATTGCAGCTTAAAAATTAGATAAAAAGGAAATTTTGCAACTAAAAAATGAGACAAAGTGAAATATTGTATGAAAAAGGAAATAAAAATGAAATATTGCACCTGAAAAAATTGCTACAAATGAAATATTGCAACTAAATGCGATAAAGGTGAAATTTACAGCTGAAAAGTGAGATAAAAGTGAAATATTGCACCTAAAAATGAGATAAAATTGAATATTGCACCTAAAACATGAGAAAAAAGTGAAATATCGCACCTAAAAATGAGATTAAAATGAAATATTACACCTGGAAAGTGAGACAAAAGTAAAATATTGCAACTAAAAATGAGATAAAATGAAATATTGTACCTAAAAATTTGATAGAATGAAATATTGCGCCTAAAAATTTGATAGAATGAAATATTGCACCTAAAAATTAGATAAAATGAAATATTGCACCTAAAAATGACCTCACTGACATTAGATGTCTCAGTAGTTTATGATTTCCTGATTCTCTGAGCTGAAAAACTCCCAGCAGTTAGACTACTTTTTCATTTAATATGAAGTTCTGGAAACAACACAACCATATGTTAAAGTCGAGAGAACTCCTAGATGTAATAGTATAGTTTAAGATAGTTTTAAAAGTTGCATTAAATGGTCAAAAATTACTCAAAAATTGTCCAAAATAACCTGAAACTCAACCAAAGTAACCAAAAAAAAAAAAAACGTCCAAAAGACTCAACAATCACATAAAAACTATCCAAAATTAGTTAAAACTAGTTTAAAATAACTCAAAATGTATTTTAAAATGACAAATTTTGAGTCATTTTTAACAAATTTAGTCCAGTTTTGAGTCTCTGCTCATCATCAGTAGAAAGATGTTTCTCCATGCTGAATGTATCTCCAACAACTTGCTGCTCTGTTCACTGTTTCTGAGCCATGCTGCATTTACTCGTTGATCCAATAAGTTTATTGTCCCTTTAGTCTAAAATTATCCAAAATGACTTGAAAACTGCTGCAAATTTCTTTAAACTTTTTCAAAATGACTCAACATGTGTCTAAAATACCTTGAAACAAATGCAGACCAACATAAAATTGTCCAAATTCAGTCAAAATTGGTTCATAGTAACAAAAAATGTTCAAATTATGACTAAAAAATGTCCAAAATTACTTCAAACTAGCTCAGAATAACACAAAATATGTTCAAAATGACCATTTTTGAGTCATACTGGACCCTGTACTCTGTTTTATTGTACTTTCAGATGAATAATTGTGCAAAAATGATTTGAAACGTGTCCAAATAACAATAAATTGTCCAAAAGCAACTCAAAAATGGTCCAAAATAACTTGAAAACTGTCCAAAACTACATCAAATTAGTTCAAATGACTCAAAATGTATTTAAAAATTACCATTTTTGAGTCATTTTGGACAAGATTTTTATCATTTCTGACATTTTATAGTCCAGTTTTGAGTCTCTGCTCATCATCTGTAGAAATATGTTTCTCCATGCTGAATGTATCTCCAATAACTTGCTGCTCTGTTCACTGTTTCTGAGCCATGCTGCATTTATTTTATTAATCCAGTAGGTTTCACTTTCCTCCTAGTCAAAAAGTGTCCAAAAATGATTTTAAAACGTGTCCACAATAACATTAAATTATTCAAATTGACTCAAAAATGATGCGAGATAGTTCAAAAACTTTCCAAAAATGACTTGAAACTAGTTAAAAATCACACATTTTTTTGTTCTTGTGGACAATTTGAGCAATTTTAGAGAAGAATTTTACTATTTTGAACAATTTTTAGTTTTTAAACCTCTGCTCATCATCAGTAGAAAGATGTTTCTCCATGCTGAATGTATCTCCAACAACTTGCTGCTCTGTTCACTGTTTCTGAGCTGAGCTGCCTTTATTTTAAGAATTATTGTAAATTAACTGTTTGTCACAGCCGAGTCAGTCAAGGCTTAGTCGTTGTGTTGAGGACTGCAGAATTTTTTGTTTTTTACAGAATCTTACAGGATCCCTTGGTTTAAGTTTGAAGGATTTTTACATGAGACTTGTTAAATCCATTATTGTGTTTGTTTTGTTTTTGGGGTGGAATTTAAGCTTAGGTTTAGTGACAGAACTCCCCGTCACACACCAGAAGGTTGAAAATCTGACCATTATTCAAGTCTTTATAGTTCCTAAGCTGATGAAAAGTGAGATTTTGGTGATTTTAGTTATTTCTCTGCATTATTTCTTAAGAAAAAACACCTTTCATTGCCAGGTTTTGAGGTTCAGAGGGTGAAAATCTGTCCAGAACGTTTTGCTAATCAATAGGATTTTATTATTTTATTCAGGATTAATCCACATTTGGTGTTCTGGAGAGTTCTTGTGGCAGCGGGACGGTTTGTGAGATTAATTAGAGTATAGTTTGTGCTCGTTTTTGGTAATAAATGAACCTGAAAGCAACAGTGATGTGTTTTTATAGTTTCTGGACAACAAAGGAGCTCTACAGCAAAGAGGAATAAGACATATGAGGGTTTTATACACACATAATACTTACATTTTTATTGTTAAACTGCATTTATACTTTTTAATTCTCTTTTTTTTATCCTTCTCGGCAGATTTGTGCCTTATTTTCTGTATTTTTCCTACCTGCAGCAGCTCCTGGATTGCCTGAATTACCCTAAAGGGAATAAATAAATGTCTATTTATGTGTCTGAAAATCTTTAAAAGGAAAACAGTGAAAAGAAAGAAAAGTTGCAGGAGTCGGGATGTGAAGCAGGGAATCTCTGAGGTTCGAACTTCAAAGACGCAAATTATAAAGGGTGTGGTTCAGTGTGTGTGTGTGTGTGTGTGTGTGTGTGTGTGTGTGTGTGTGTGTGTGTGTGTGTGTGTGTGTGTGTGTGTGTGTGTGTGTGTGTGTGTGTGTGTGTGTGTGTGTGTGTGTGTGTGTGTGTGTGTGTGTGTGTGTGTGTGTGTGTGTGTGTGTGTGTGATGTCCTGCTCGCCGCTGCTGTTAAATAAAATATGTTAAAATATACATTTGAAGCCGGGGCCTGTGGGTCCGTCTGGTCGTCATGGCGACACGGCGTTGGCTCCAGGAATCCGTCTCTGAGGTGCTTCTTTGTGTTTCGTGTCTCAGACCTGTGTGTTTCTGTGTTTCTGCCTGTTGTTTGGTTGGTTCCTCGTCGTGTTTCTGGCCTGAGTCCGGCAGCAACGTCTCCATCTGCCTCCTCATCTGTCTCCGCTCTTCTTTGTCTCTTCCTGTTTCTGTTTCCCGCCTCCCGCCGTCTGAATCTCAGTTTGTACCGTGTGGTTTACAGCAGCGGCTCCAGGAGCAGACGGGGGCTCTGGGGCCTCCTCACGCCCAGAGACGGTGCTCTCTCCTGGGCTGCAGCAGGGCGGGTTCCCCCCTGCTGGGTCTGCAAGCTCAGCTAAATGTACAGCCTGTTTCTGCAGCATGAAATATTGTACCCCAAAAATGAGATGAAATGAAATATTGCACTTAAAATGAAATATTGCTCCTGAAAATTAGATAGAAGTGAAATATTGCACCTAAAAAGGAGATAAAAAAGAAATATTGCACCTAAAAATGACACAAAAATGAAATATTGCACCTAAATATGAGATAAAAATGAAATATTGCAACTGAAAATTTTGATAAAAATGAAAGATTGTAACTGAATGAGATAAAAATTTAAATATTATGGTTAAAGTTAGATAAAAGTGAAATATTTCCCTTGAAAATTAGATAAAAATGAAACATTGTATCTAAAAGGGAGACATACATGAAATGTTGCACTAAAAATTTTTGATAAAATGAAATATTACACCTACAAAATTAGATAAAAGTGAAAAATTTCACCTAAAAATTTGATAAAAGTGAAATATTGCAATTGGAAAATTTAAAAAAAATGAAATATTGTACCTTGAAATGAGAGAAAAATTAAACATTGCGCCTGAAAATGAGATTAAAGTGAAATATTGCACATAAAAATGAAATTAAACGTGAAATATTGCACCTGAAAATTTTGAGAACAATGAAATTTTGCAACTGAATGAGATAAAATTGAAATATTGCACTCAAAAATGAGAGAAAAATGAAATATTGCACCTAAAAATGAAATGTTGGAACTAAAAAATGACAAAAGTCACATTTTGCACTTGAAAAACTATATAAAGTGAAATATTGCCCCTAAAAATGAGATAAAAATGAAATGTTGCAACTGAACATTGAGATACAAATGAAATATTGCACCTTAAAAAAAGATAAAAGTTAAATAGTGCCACTGAAAAATTATATAAAAGTGAAATATTGCTCTCACAAATTAGTTACAAGTGAATTATTGCAATTTCAAAATTATCTAAAAGTGAAATATTGCAGCTAAAAATGAGATAAAAGTGAAATATTTAATCTGAAAAATGAGACAAAAAGTGAAATATTGCACCTAAAAATGAGCTAAAAATTAAATTTTGCACCTTAAGAATGAGGTAAATTTAGAATATTAGCCTGAAAAATGAGAATAAAAACATGGCCACAGCTCACATGTGATGTCATACTTTAAAGTCCAGATTCTAGAAGGATGCATCACAACAGCAGGACTTCAGGACCAATGAAAAAGTCAACAAACTGACCTTTTAAGGGTTAAAATCCAGAATATTAATGAATATTTGGTTTTTAAAATCAGGACTGATGTTGGTGAAACAATAGGTTTGGTGTAATTTGTTGAAATTGTTGAGTCGTTTTATGAATTGTTGTCGTTTTGGACCGGACAGTTTGTTTCTGGGCAAGTTTGTAGTAATTTGGGGTATTTTTTTGTCATTTGGTCAAAGGTTTTGAGACATTTTGGTCAAATATTGTGGCATTTTACTCACATTTTGAGTCTTTTAGGACATTTTTTTTGTTTCTGGTAGGTTTTTGAATAATTGTGGACATTTTAAAAGAATTTTGGAATAGAGACTGTTTAGACAAATACTGAATCATTTTGCACAATTTTTTTGATTAATTCTGAACAGTTTTGTGTATTTGGGCAAATTGCGAGTAATTATGGACATTTTCCAAATCGTTTTGGAATAGTTTTGAGACAAACTGCACAAATAATGTGGCATTTGCACTAGTTTTAAGTCTATTAGGACAATTTTAGTTGTTCTGGGCATGCTTTTGAGTAATTGTAGACATTTTTTGATAATTTTTGAAATAGTTTTGAGACATTTTGGGCAAATATTGAATCATTTTTGCACAAGTTTTGAGTCATCCTGAACACTTTTGAGTCTATTTGGACAAATTTCGAGCATTTCTGAGCATTTCTCAAATCATTTTGGAACAGTTTTGAGACATAGTGTGCATAGTGAGCTTCTCACCCTATCTCTAAGGGAGAGCCCAGCCACCCTGCGGAGGAAACTCATTTCAGCCGCTTGTACCCGCGATCTTGTTCTTTCGGTCACTACCCAAAGCTCGTGACCATAGGTGAGGGTAGGAACGTAGATCGACCGGTAAATTGAGAGCTTCGCCTTTCGGCTCAGCTCCCTCTTCACCACAACGAACATGGTCCACTCAGACTCAATGTCCCCCACCTCCCTCGGGACATGGTTGAAGCTTGACCGCCATCGAGCCCCACCCCCGGGCCTGGCTCCGGGGGGGACCCCGGTGACCTGCGTCCGGGCAAGGGACTCGTGGTTCCAAACTTGTTTCTCATCATTGGGGTCTTGTAGGCTGCTGTTTGTCCGGTCCTTCAACCAGGACCTGTTTGTCATGGGAGACCCTACCAGGGGCATGAAGCCCCCGACAACATAGCTCCTGGGATCATTGGGACACACAAACCCCTCCACCACGATAAGGTCGCAGCCCAGGGAGGGGATCTTTTAGCTTTTTTCTATGAATTTAATTAGTGTTGCTATTTTACTATAAAAAATGTTGTTTAACGTTTTCTAGCTTAAATTGGACTTGTTTTCTCACAGAGCTCATGTTGGCTTCAGGAGGAGGTCTCTTCATCTAAGTGGGCCTTCATTTTGAAGAAAACATGTTTTCGATTCTTCTTGAGCTGCTAATCTTTTGTAAATCTTTTGAAGGGTCTTGTGAAGGCTCTTCCCACCGCTGACAAGAACCGGGCGACTGCAGGTTTCTTTTTTGGATGAGCCATCGCATTCACATGCATTTTTAAAATTTTCACAACAATGTCATCAAAGGACGGATCTTCTGGTGTCAGTGCTGCTTCCATCAGCTTGTCTGCTGAGCCAAACACCCTGTGAAGATCTTTCACGATGGCTTTGGGTATTTTGTCTATCTTCTTGACTCTTTCGTCGCCTGGGATGTTGATGTCGTCCAGCGGCAGCTCCTTCAGGCGCTTCAGGACGGCCTGGAGGTCGTCTATGGTGAACAGCTTTCTGGATTTGGCCAGGGATTTAGTGATCACCTTCTGGAGCAGAGCGCTGATGACAGGATGAAGACTTGACGTTTCAGCCTCAACCTCAGACTGAAGATCTGATGTTTTAGACTCAGGTTGAGGAGCAGCGATGAGGTTGGTCATTGGTTCTGACTCTTCATACACTGATCTCAAGCTGCAGAGAGACTCTGAGGGTCTGAGGGCTACAACTGGTGTAGAAACAACAGCCTCATCGTCCCTGCAGATTGATGCAGAACCTGCAGCATCGCTGGGACCTGGACCAGGACTCGGTTGAGCTGCAGGAATCTGTGGTTCTTCGGGTGGGGTCGTGATTGTGATGAAGAGCTCTGTGATGTCCTCTAGAGCTCCGGCCACTTCCTCACTGTGAGCTGTTTCTAGCAACAGCTCCTGAACACAAAATAAAATATTTTGTAGATATTTTCCCACGACGTCTTCTGTCATGGCGTACAGGACTTCAGGGGAAGAGGGGAGCTGAGTGCCGCCCACCGGCTTATTGATCTTGGACAGGACGGTGTCGGACAGACATCTTCTTGGAGGAGCGACGGGCATGTAATATGTACGACCAACCATCAGATGATTGTATATTTTGTCAGTCAGTTCCCTTGCTAACTTCCTGATCAGTTTTTTGAGTCTTTCCTCCACTTTTCCCTGTTTTCCAGCTTCGCCTGTCTGGTCAAACATGTCGTACAGTTTGTCAAGAGCAGGTTTGATGGAGTCAAACTCCACTGAAGTCTGATCTTTACTGGACTGTGTTGGTGTGACGACCAGGTAGCTCGGTGAAGGTGTTGCCCTTGGACTCAACCTGGGAGACTCTGGAACACTTCCAGGTAAAGTGAATTCTTCGTCACTGCTTTGGATCAGAGACTGATCGGACCTCTGTTTCAGATCCACGAGGAACTCTGAATCTTTTTTCTTCCAGGCATTCTTCAGGTCTGAAATCATTTTTTCAAACTGCCTTTTAGCAGCCTTGGAAAAGTGACCGTGTTGTTTTTCGCGAACAGTTATTTTGGTGCCGGCTGACGAAAAAAAGTTTTTGACCTTCCTGGCGATCAGGCCCATGTTAAAATGAGTTCTGGGAGAATTTTTAGGAGACGCAGCTCCACTTCCAGACTCACATATGTGCATGTCATGGAGTATAGTTGTCAGAATATCAGCTGCAACACATTCAGCCGAGGGAGTGCTGCTGAGGGCCGGGGGGACCTCCTGAGCCTCTCCTGAGACCACATCTGACACTGAGGACCATTTCTCCAGAATGCCCTTCATAGAGTTGGTCACTGAAGGAACAGAGATTTTGGACTTTATGCTTTCGATGCTTTCGTCCAGGTGACTGTAACCGTACGGCTGTCTGCGGCACAATCCGCTCAGCCTCACCGCGCATCTTCTCAGACATGCGGCAGAGTGAGACACCATCCGACGAAGGGTTTCGATGCTGAACTTGGTGCCGCTGATGTAAACGGCAGGTTCTGGAGGCAGAACTGGACTGTTGTTGGCCAGAGCCAGAGCAGAGTTCACCCTCTCTGAAACCTCCATCTCCACCAGCTCAGTCAGCTGTTCGGCACTTTCACACTTTTCCGACGGGACCCTGAGAGCCCAGGCGATGCTGCCGAAGAGGGAGTCTCCCAGGGAAACGTAGAAGTGCCCGCTGTCAGCAGTCCTGGACTCTTCAAGGATTTTAAGGGTAATTTTCAGGGTCTCGGCAGCAAGACTCTGAATTATGCTGGTGAACACGTCGATCAGAACAGTGACCGTGGAAACATCCAGTGTCTCTGTTGCTAACATGTTCCACTGAAGCTCAGAGATCTTCTGAATGGATCTGGTCACTATTGGCAAGATCTCCTCTCTGGAGAGAGTGATTGTTTCCACTGGTGGCTCAGTCTGGTCCACTGGATCCATTGGTGGTTCTGGCTGGACCAGCGGAGACGGATCTTTGGAAGATGTTCTGTAAATGGGAGGTTTAGCCGATGTCTGTTTTTTCGGTGGTTCTGGTTCGTCCAGATTCACTAAGAACACTTTTCCGAGAGTGTCGGTCACCGGTATTTCACATTTGTCCTCATCATCGATGTTCATTGTTGATTTAGTGTTGGTCAGATAGTCAATCAGACTCGGTGCAGCCATTTCTTCAAAGTTCGTGTCTTTCGGTAAATCAAACTTGTCGATGGTAGAAAGTTCTTCTTCCTCTAAGATGCGTCAGTTCAAGGTTTTCTCTTGAAGTCTGCTGAGTTGTTCTGGAGGAAAATGGGGTTAGAATCCAGATGTCTTTCGAATATATAGACTGTCCTTGATGACATCACAGATGACATCATTTAGAATCTGAGCATGTACAGTGCAGCCCTTTGTGACATCATAATGTCAAATCACACACTGGTCTCTTATGACATCACACACACACACATGCAACATAAATATTTTAAATAAAAATAATAATTTAAAAAAAAACAAAGTTTATTGAAACTAAACTTGTACATTTTAGTTTTGGGTTAGTTTGTGTTAAAGTTGTTTCTCTACTAGGAATGAACACAAGTTAATGTAAAGAGACAGTTTGTATGTCATTTTGCACGTTTTGAGTCATTCTTGACTTTTCTTTAGTCACTTGGACATGTTTTGAGTAGTTTTTGTCAAATTTTGAGGCACTTTAGATTTTTGGGGGGTATTATAAAACAGTTTTGAGACATTTTGGACAAATTTTGAGTCCTTCTGGACAGTTTTGAGTCTATTTGGGCAAGATATGACTAATTATGGATATTCTAACAGTATTTTAGAATACTCTTGAGACATATTGCACAAATATTGAATAATTTTGCTCAAATTGTGAGTCACACATGTTGCATTCAAGAGAAGCTGTTCTCAGTGATGAAGATTAACAAAACAGCACACAGGAGTCATCTCACTGATGAACACCTGCAGTCCATCCTGAGAATCTCCACAACACAGAACCTTGCACCAAACGTAAACCAACTTGTTGCCAAGAAGAGACGCCAAGCATCCAGCTCTGACAAAACAGCATAAGAGCAAAGAAAACTGAACGTTTTGATTGCTGGAAAGCACAAATTTTATTTATATTTCCAGGGTTTTTTGGACCATGTTTAAAGTTTAAGTTTATTTTTCTCAAATGGCCCAAGAGCAAAGAAAACTGAATGTTTTGATTTGTTATTTTTACTTTTGTGGAAAAGCATAATTTTTATTTCATTTTTTCATGTTTTTTTGCAGCATGTTCATAGTTGTAACTTTTATAAATTTGACAAGACATTTTTATATAGAGCAAAGTATTTTAAGTTATATAAAGTTTAAGTTTATTTATTGTGGAATAATATTCCTGTCTGTTTTTATTCTTATTCACTTTCAGAAAACATTTACTTTTAATGTGTTCAATAAATGTTTATCCTGTTTGGCCCACGGCCTAAAGTGTGCTTTGAGTTTGACCCCCCTGGTCTATGTGGACAAATATTTAGTTGTTTTAGGCATGTTTTTGAGTAATTGTGGACATTTTAGAATTATTGTGTAGTAGTTTTGAGTCATCCTGAACAGTTTTGAGTCTATTTAGACAAATTTTGAGTTGTTTTGGGTGAATTTCGAGTCATTTTGTAGCCATCCCATAATAGACCACTTTTCTAGACAGTGCTTGAGTTTACAGAAAGTCTTCAAATGTTGAATAAAATCGCTATAATTGCACTTAGATTTGCAGTAATCTGTGAATGTAGCAGACAGATGAAAAATGCAGATAAATAGAAATGAAACATTTTTGTGGTTTAAGTTTTTACTCCGTCGAGGCTCTGCCTCCTTGGAGGAGGAATAACCTAAACAACAAAAATATCTCTTTTTATAACTTAATTATAAGCTTTTTGTTTATAAAAAAATTACATAAATAAAAATTAATATTCCTATAAAAAGAACCATCAAAATTCCACCATTTATCAGACCCAGAAAAGATGAAAACAGAATGAATCTCTGGATTTTCAACTTTCTGAAGCTCCTTGAACTACTTATGCTGATTTTATGTGCCATACAGTGGAAAAAGCAACTAAATTCAGGCTTTAAGTCATCAAAATCACTTTTTTCTATATTTCCCATTTTCCTTTTTTAACTAAATTTTAAATTATAAACACATATATGTCTATTCATTGATTCAACTGTCAACCACAATTTTATTTGAATTGAAAAACTTCACTTATTGTGTCAAATACTGCTATTTGACAAAACTGCAATTATTGCGATTAATTAACTACAAAGCCTGTAATTAATTAGACTAATTTTTTTAATTGTGTCCCGCCACTAGTTTTGAGTCTATTTAGACACGTTTTGGGTCATTTTGAACTTTTTTTTCACTTTCGTGTAATGCTTCATCCTGACATGTCAATTAGTTTTCTATGTTCTGTTAGTGATGAAACAAAAGCAGCTTCAGAGTTTAGTTCTTTATGAGTCTTCAGGGGAAAATGATTCTGACAGAGTTTCTGTTTGTCGCAAGTCTGGAAAGTCCTCTGAAACTGTGATTGTCATCGACTGGTGACTTCTGCCAACATCAAAGTGTGTGTGTGTGTGTGTGTGTGTGCGTGTGTGTGTGAAGCAGACAGTGTGTGGGTTTGTTTTACTAACAGGAGTTTGCTGAAACTGACATCAGGGTTTGAAATGTGAGACGTCTGGTGTGTGTGTGTGTGTGTGTGTGTGTGTGTGTGTGTGTGTGTGTGTGTGTGTGTGTGTGTGTGTGTGTGTGTGTGTGTGTGTGTGTGTGGTGTGTGTGTGTGTGTGTGTGTGTGTGTGTGTGTGTGTGTGTGTGTGTGTGTGTGTGCATGTGTGTGTGGTGGTTTCAGGTGTGAGTCAGTGTTTGTGTGTGACGTGTGTGTGTCACTTCCTTCTAAACAGTCATTGTTTGTGTGTCTGGTGGCTGTAAATACACACTAGCTCTTTATGTGTGTGTCTGAAAGTTCAGGTGTCTCTCTGTGTGTGTGTGTGTGTGTGTGTGTGTGTGTGTGTGTGTGTGTGTGTGTGTGTCTTTATACTCAGCAGACACAATAAACTGTCGTGTGTTGAAGGATGGTTTTAAGTTTTGGTTTATTTTTATCTTAAATCATCTGAAAAACACCTTTACAGTCTTTACGAGGGACATTTTATATTTTTTTTATTGTTTGTTTTTATTTACTCCACATTTTTGCTTATTTATTTGTATTTACGGTAGTGGGAACTTCACTCTTTCTGCTCCAACATCCAGATTTCCCCTCAGGATTAATGAAGTATTTCTATTCTATTCTAAAACATTGAATCCTTCATGGAAAGCAGAAGTTTGGATTGTGTTTAATGTGTTTTATTCCCTCCATAGAGCTGAAATAATCAGTTTAATCCATTTGTTGCTCCAGAGATAATTATTGGTCTCATAATCTGTATATTATTTGGTAATTTTCCCAGAAAAAGCACTAAACTGCTACTAAACTGGTAATTAACTTCTTTTGGACATTGAAAGAATTCATTTTTCACACAAGTACTGAGTCATCCTGAAGAGTTGTGCGTCTACCTGGACAAGTTTCCAGTCATTTTCCACATTTTTTTTGTCAGTTTTTCAACAGTTTTGACAAACATTGGACTAACATTGAGTCATTTTACACAAGCTCTGAGTCGTCCTGAACAGTTTTGAATGTATTTGGACAATCTTTTGGTTGTTTTGGTCCAATTTGTGAGCAATTGTGGACATTTTAAAATACTTTTGGAATAGTTGTGTGACATTTTGAACAACTATTCAGTCATTTTACCCAAGTTTGGAGTCATCCTGAACAGTTTTGAGTCTATTTAGACCTGTTTTGAGTTGCTTTGGGAATGCTTTTGAGTAATTATCAACACTTTTTGATAATTTTGTCAACAGTTTTGAGACATATTGCACAAATAATGAGCCATTTTGCACATGTTTTGAGTCTATTTGGACAAGTTTTGAGCTGTTTTGGGCTTGGTCCTCGTGTCATTTCTGACCTTCCCTGAAAATTTCATCCAAATCTGTGAGTCTGTTTTTGAGTAATGTTGCTGACAGACAGACAGACAGACAGACAGACAGACAGACAGACAGACAGACAGACAGACAGACAGACAGACAGACAGACAGACAGACAGACAGACAGACAGACAGACAGACAGACAGACAGACAGACAGACAGACAGACAGACAGACACCGATTGTCACATAACTCCACTGCATTCCTTGGTGGAGTAACTAGAACAAAAACAGAAATATCAGTAGATAGTCTAACAATCCAAGAGTTTAAAGTGAGTTTATGAGCAGTTTTTAAACTAATTATCTTGGAAAATATTTGATAAGTGAAGATTAAAGTTTACAGATGTTTTCATAAATATCCAGATTTAGAAAAATAGTAGAATTATGTTCTAAAAATGTCATGATTTGTGATGGAATCAAACTTTTTCTGTTGACTCTCCAGCATCTGTGTGTGTGTGTGTGTGTGAGAAACTTCCTGGTATGACTCACCTTGTGACATCACACGCTGAGCCCTGATTGGTGGAACGGCTCCACGGCTCCAGCCTCAGTCTGTTTTCTGGACTTTAACTCTCAGTAGATCCAGGTTTTCTCTTCACTCTGAGGGATTTTTTGTTGTTGTTGTTTGTTTGTGGATCAGTTTTAAGCTGTAAACATGTTTGTCTGCATCTGCTGAGGTAAGATCTACAATCTGCTGACAGTTTTACTTGTTTAGAACGGAAACTTTAAGGTAGTTTTGAGGCTGAACTTGTGCGATTCTGTTAAATCTCTGAACAATTAGTCAAGAAAAAGTTTGTTTCTGCATTTTTAGTCGACTTTACTGCCAGTTTTGTGATGTTTCTTCTTTATATTTGCAGTTTTCCTGCATGGAAAGCCTCTCAGACAGACTTTTAATCTATAGAAACACGAATAAATACATAAACTATTGAAACTATTAAGTCAAAATATGAGATAGAATCAAGACAGCTCAGAACAAACGTTAACTTAAGCTCAGAAAGTTGATGTTTGCCGGCTTTTAAGTCTCCTGCTCTCTTTACACTAATTATATAAATATAGTATTTTAGGTCTTATTTTGTTCTGTAAACTGCTTCCAAAATAGCAGAAAATGACTGTTTTACATGTTTATCTGTCAGGTTTTTACGTTTTATTTAAGGTTTCCCCGTCTGTAGGCTGAAAAATGTCACATTTGTTCTGCCGAAGCTGCAAAATGTTCACGTTTGGTGAGAAAAAGTTCCACCAGACGACGGAAACAGACAAAATTCACCTTTTAAACCAGTGATTTGTCTGATTAATGGTTTAATTCTGACTACACATTTTTATTTTATTTTATTTTTTAGCCTTTATTTATACAGGTAGTCTCATTGAGACACTGAGTCTCATTCTCAAGAGGGACCTGTCCTTAAATAACATAAGACAAAACTGAGCCACTGACAAACAACACTAAGGACCTGTACTAGACAATATAACAATACAGTGTAACACTGAGTTCCAGACAAACGGGGTCATGACGAAACACAACACAGACATCAGAATGGATGTGCAAAGCGCCAAGCAGTGAAGTTAAAATGTAAAAACACGAAGAACCAGTCCTAAAAGGTGATATTTGCATCGTATTTAGAAGACCTGTGAAGTCCTCCAGGGGAATCCAGTGGGACATCTTCAGACTGTGCTGTAGTGAGTTCCAGGCTGAGGGGGCAGAGGAAGGAAAAGCTGTTTAGCTGAGCTCTGGTTGGACTGAGGGGACGGTAAAAGTCCTGGGAACCTAGACTATGGCTGAATTGTTTACAGGACATGAAGGAGGATAAATATGTGGGCAGCAGACCAAGGATGGACTTGTAAATGATACCAGTGGAGAAGTCTGCAGGTGGACAGTGATGACCAGTTAACCAGGGAGTTTTGGTCTGGTTTTTGAGCAGTTATGGACATTTTAGAATACATTCTGAATAGCTTTGTGACCTTTTGTACAAATAATGAGGCATTCTGAACAGTTTTGATCTATGTGGACAGATTTTGAGTTAGATTTTGGCCAAATTTTGCGTCATTTTGGACATTTTCTGTCATTTTTCAACAATTTTGCACATATTGAGTCATTTTGCACAGGTTTTGAGTCTATCTGGACAGATATGTTGTTGTTTTGGGCAGGTTTTTGAATAAGTGTGGACAAAAAGAGTAATTTTGGAATAGATTTGAGACATTTTGGAAAGATATGCAGTCACTTTACGCAGGTTTTGAGTCATCCTGAACAGTTTTGAGTCTATCTGGACAAGGTTTGAGTTGCTTTGGGTGAATTTTGAGTCATTTTGGACATTTTTTGGAATCTTTTTGAACAGTTTTAAGTCTTTTTGCACAATGGCTAGTTTTGAAAAATCTTTATAAACATTTTTGAATCATTTTGAGACATTTTGCACAGGTTTGAGTCTATTTGGACAAATTTTGAGCTGTTCTATACCTGATTAATACAATAAAATATATCAGGTATATCTGATTAATATAATATATAATTGATTATCTTATACTTCTCTGTGTTTTATTTGATTTAATTTATCAGCAGGTTAAACTCTGTGTTCTGAAGATTTTAGTGTTTTAGTTTGAAGGCGTCGACAAAAAACCCGTCATTAAAACACTAAAACACACACACACACACACACACACACACACACACACACCACACACACACACACACACACACACACACACACACACACACTCCTCATGGTTTAGTCATCATTGTGTTTGTAGATCAAACAAACCACTCAGTGAGCAAATGGAAACTTTCCTTTCTTTCTCCTCTTAAACAGACTTTACTCTGCAGAAACTCTGATAAAATGCAATTTTAGGATTTTCATTCAGGATTTATAAAGTCTGAACATTCTTAATTTAAATTGATATATCTTCCCTTGTCTTATCCTTAATAGATAAAGAATAGCATAGAATCTACTGTTCAGAGCACACATATCAAAGTTCTCTTTACTTAGCGGCTATTAGTGCTGAAATGAATTGATTAGTCGGAAATCAATAACTGATTTAGGGTTTAAAATAATTCTGTTTACTGTTCTTTATCTGAAAGTTTTGGGTTTTCTCTGTTAGCGATAGAAAATAAATTTCAAAATAATAATAGTTTCTGTGAATGCTCAGCCGTGATTGGTCGTTTCTCACCCTGCTGCTCTCTGATTGGTCGTTTCTCACCCTGCTGCTCTCTGATTGGTCGTTTCTCACCCTCCTGTTCTCTGATTGGCTGTCTCCTGCAGGAGCGGCCGGCTGCAGCCTATCTCAAGATGTCTGATAATGGGGAGGTCGAGGACAAACCTCCGGCTCCGCCCATGAGGAACACCAGCACCATGATTGGCTCCTGCAACAAAGACCCCGCCCCCCTGAACCACGGCTCTAAGCCCCTCCCACCGAACCCGGAGGACAAGAAGAAGAAGGACCGGTCGATCCGCTTCATCCTGACGGGAGGAGGAGACAAGAGTGAGTTTGTTCTCTTTAATTCAACAAGAAACCTGCAGGAATGTGTTTAGATTCATGGAAAATAATTTAACTTAAGTTTTAAATGTTTTACATGAAAAATGAGATGTTCTTTGAATAACCTTTATTGACTTATTGGTGGACAAAGTGACCAAAAGTGTTAAATTTAAGACTAAAAATAAAAATATTGTGTAAAAACCAGTGACACTCTCTCAGCAAGAGTACTAATGTACAAACAGGTGAAAATAACAGCAGATAATTAAAAAATAATATTTTTAGCTTTAATTTTATATTTACATGTTGCAAAACAATGAATTACTCTTAAAAAATACACAAAAATACAGATATCATGTGTTGTTTCTGCCAGTTTTTCTTCAGTTAACATGTTAATTTTTCTGATTTTCCAAGATATTATCTGTAATTTAACAAATTCTGGAAAGTCTGTAAAATAGAATAGACCAGAGTAGAAGTACTTTATTAATCCTGGGGGCAAATTTATGATTATGCAGCTGAAAAATTGAAGTTGTCACCACCGTAAATGCAGATAAATGAGCAAAAAATGTGCCGTAAATAGAAATAAAAGAGTTTTATGCATACAATAATAGTAAAAAAAATAATAATAATAGTTAAAATTAAATAATTTTTTATAATTCTGGGCACATTTGAAGTAAATTTGAATCTTTTAGAGTCATTCTAGACATATTTTAAGTCATTTTTAAATTGTTTTTGGCAAATTTTGAAGGAATTCTTTACTAGCTTCATGTCATTTTGAACATATTTTCATATTTTTGGACAGATTTTATGTATTTTTGTGCTTTTTGTCATTTTGGATAAATTTTAAGCCGTTGTGGAGTTTTAGTTTGTTTAGTTTGAACATTGCTGAGTATCTCTGGACATTTGTTTAGTCGCTCTAGGCAGATTTTAATTCTTTTTGGACAGGTACTTGTCATTCTGCACTATTTTTCAGTCATTTTGGAGATATTTTGAGTCATTTAGTGTATTTTTTGAACATTTTGAATGGTTCTGGACAAGTTTCTTTTCAATTTTTTTCACAAGTTTGGACAAATTTAAATCATTTTGGAGATTTTTAAAAATGATTTTAAACAAATTTTAAGTGTCAACTGTAATTTAATACTATTTTCTGAGTTTGACGTTTGCGCTTTTTGACAGATATGAGTAATTTTGCATAATTTCTGTGTGATTTGGACAATTTGGATTATTTGCCTATTTTTAATGTAGATATTTTTAGTATTTTCAAATAATGGTAGTTTTAGCTGCCTGCCATTAAAACTCCGTAGTTTTGTCATAACATGTTGAAATTATTGTAATAATACACATTTTTTAATCGGGATATTATTAAAAGTTTAGGTTTTTTTAGGGTTAACGTAAATTACTGCTTTATTTTCTGTACTTATGTTTGTTATTATCTATAATATAACAAAAACCCATAAAAATAACAGTAAATTATTCAAAAATGACAGCTAAAATCTGCTAATTAAACTTTTTTTTTTACAGTGTAGCTTCATTTCTGCACAAATTCCGCTTCAACTTTACAGGCAGAAGCTGAAAGTGGTCGTTAAATCCTTCATGTGTCCAAATTAATTTACTAATCCGGTTTCATTTTGCTTTTAAAGATACAAACATTAACCTAAGGCATGAAAATGAGCAAATCAGGTGATTCTGACATCACTTCCTGCCCATCTTTAACCAGATTTCATCATCATTTTCTGTTAAATGTTTTGGTTTCTCTGGTTACTTCCAGGCTGCAGTGTTTCTGGTATGAAAACTCTATTAATTCTGCTGTAGGTGCAACTATTAACTGTGCATCAGATTAAAACAGAGCACAATAAATCACCTTTTATTGCTTTTACTATAAACCATCAAAGGAATTCAATCTGATGGACTTTGGCTTTCAGAACCATAAAAATTGTTCCTCTGAGTGATATTATTCTTCAGAATTTAAAAGAAACGTGAACCAAATGAAAAATAAAATGAAAATGTCTCTTTACTGAACCCTCCAGTGTCCGTCGTCTCTCCAGGTTTGATAAAAAATCACATCAGTGGCTGGGAAACCGTCAAAGAAATCCTGTTTTTATGATCAGAGGCGACTCGATCGATACTCGCCGAGCAGATTTTAAACCTCCTCGGTGCAGATTAACGTCCGTCTGACCTTATTGTGTCGACGCTGCAGCAGAAGTCGACTTGCTGCTGCTGTTCGTCTACAGGAGGCGGGAAACCTTTGTTCTGGGAAGAAACGGAAGCCAGGAAGCCTCAGTGGTCAGCAGAGGTTTAATTATACAGTTTATAGCTGTAAATACGCCTCTACAGCCGCCCTGCCCTTAAACATAACCTGCTGTATTATACATTATCTTCTAATTTACCAGAAATAGCACCATAGTTCACTAGAGGAACACCAGGATCTGTTGAAACCAGCAGCTGAGACCAAAAACTCACAGTTAAAATGTTTTTCTCATTAACTTCTATTAGGACTGTTATGGTGTTTTATTTGTTGATTATTTAACCAATCCAAACTCTAGTAACCGATGAAGCTGAAGATGGACGTTGGTGTAAGAAAGTGTGAAAGTGAGTTTGGCTAGCAGTGGGGAACCATGACAAAGACTTCTGTCATGGTTGATGACCTCCAGGAAACAAAAGATTAAACTGGTTGTTGAACAGAGGAGGTCTGGACTCACTGGTTGATGAAATGATGTGTAGGACCATAGTTTATGATATGAACATCAGGATGGTTTGAAGGAGACTTAAAGCAACTGGCTGAGGCAAATTTTAATCTTTTTATGAATTAAAGTCCAATAACTTTCAGAAAACAGACACACGGTTCCATTTATTATCATTTTATTCATGTATTTCTACATTTACTGTGTGTTTTTAACCCATTTATGAGGCACATTTGTATCTTTTTATGTTGTAAAGTCCAGAAAATTTTGGAAAACACCAACAAAATTCCATTTATTATCATTTTATTAATTTATTTCTACATCTGTTGTGTATTTTTAACCCATTTATGAGGCAAATTTTGATCTTTTTATGATTTAAAGTCCAGTAACTTTAAGGAAACATAGACAAAATTCCATTTATTGTCATTTTATTCTTGTATTTCTATGTGTATTGTGTGTTTTTAACTTATTCATGAGGTAAATTTGCATCTTTTTATGATTTAAAGTCATGAAAAGTCCAGTAGCTTCTAGAAAACAAGCAAACAAAGTTTATCTGATCTTAATTGTGTTCAGTTTGATTACCTGAGCTCCACTGATTTGTCTGTCTGCTGTGTTTCAGCCTACAAGAAGAAGGAGCGTCCAGAGATTTCTCTGCCGTCTGACTTTGAACACACCATCCATGTGGGCTTCGACGCCGTCACCGGAGAGTTTACTGTAAGTGTTGTGTGTCCGTTGTGTGTATTAACACTCCTGAATCCACACAAACCAGCCTCTGTTGTGTATCTCTGCTTCACCCTTTAATTGCTCACCGAAGGACTCGTGTTCATTGTTGCGTGCCAGTGTGTGTTCAGATACACACCCAGAGACACACACTTGGCAAATGAATCTTTTTAAATAATCACATTAGACAAAGACGCCTTGTTTCTGCGACTCTGATCCGCCTGAACGAGCTCTTTAGCTGCTGGTTTACCCGTGAGCTGATTCTGTTCCTGTGATCCGGGACACAACACAGCAACACAAACATCTACACAAAGATTAACACAAACCAACAAACCTGAGAGTAAAACAGATCCGATAGATGGTTTAACAGGAAGCAGAGATCAGACCGGAGCTGAAAGAAGTGATGAAGTGACCTGACAGTCTGAGCTGGAAAACAAGGAGATGTGACCCAGTTCTGAGTCTGAAGCACAAATACGACCAGACGGCCTGTTAGGACTCTTTAGGACGTCAAAGAATGGATTCTGTGCGGGTTTTCCAAAAGTTACAGGACTTTACATCATAAAAAGATTCATATTTATCTTATAAATTACTTAAAAACTACTGCAAATGTAGAAATACATGAATAAAATGATAATAAATGTAATTTTGTGTGTGTTTTCCAAAAGCTACTCAACTTTATATCATAAAAAAATTCAGATTTACCTTATAAATGAGTTAAAATGATAAATGATATTAAATAAAATTTTGTGTCTATTTTCACAAAGTTACTGGACTTTATGTCATAAAAAGATTCAAATTTATCCCAAAAATTACTTAAAAATACACAATAAATGTAGAAATAGATGAATAAAATGATAATAAATGAAATGATGTGAGTGTTTTCTGAAAGTTACTGGAATTTACATCAAACAAAGATTAAAATTTACCTCGTAAATGAGTTATAAATTGCAGCACATATGTAAATAAAAGAATAAATTGAAAAACAAATGAAATTGTGTGTTTTCTAAGAGTTACAGGGGTTTATATCATAAAGAGATTAAAATTCCCCTTATAAATTACTCAAAACCCACAGTAAATGTAAAAATACATGAATAACATGATAATAAATGAGACTGTATGTGTGTTTTCCAAAAGGTACTGGACTTTGGGTCATAAAAAGATTAAAATGTGTCTTATAGTTGAGTAAAGACACAACACACGTAAAAATAAATGAATACAATGTTTATGAATGGAATTTTGTGTGTGTTTTCCAAATGTTGCTGGACTTTACATCATAAAAAGATGATAATTTATCTCATAAATGGGTTAAAAACCACAGTGAATGTAGAAATCCATGAATAAAGTGATAATAAAAGATTTTTGTGCGTTTTTTTTTAGGGGATGCCGGAGCAGTGGGCTCGACTCCTGCAGACATCCAACATCACCAAACTGGAGCAGAAGAAGAATCCTCAGGCTGTCCTCGACGTCTTGAAGTTCTACGACTCGAAGGAAACGGCCAACAGCCAGAAATACATGAGCTTCACAGGTTCGTACGAAGTTTCAGCAAGACTTTAATCCTAAATATAACTCATCTGGCCTAAAACTAACCTTCATACTCAAATTTAAGGATTTACATTCTTACATTTAATGCAAAAAAGAAGCAAATCTCCATAATAGGCGCATTTCCTGACTGTCTTAATTCAGATTTTGAGACATTGCATGAGAAACCCTCAATAAAAATGACAAAACTTAAACTCAGTTGAAGCTTTTTACACTACTTGAGGTGGTTTTTACCGTTTTTCAGAAAGCGTTACCGGCTTCACTGGAGATGGAAACACCTTTTCTGATGTAGAAAACTAATTAATGCATTAAGTCACATGATTGATCAGATGTTTCTTTAGTTGTCTTCACCTAAAAACATCATGAAACACATCTGGTAGCGGCTGACGTGACGGAATAATTACAACTTTATCCAACTGGAAACCAAAAACCTGAAGACTTTTGTCCATTTTTCTCTTGTAGATGGACAAAGTTTTGTTTCTTTCTTCTTTTTCTTCAAGGTTTTTCTTTAGTGGTTGGTAAGCAACTGCTTTTATTTCCAACTTCTTTAGTCATAAAAGCAACGTGTAGCTTGTAGCGCCCCCTTCTGACAGCTTTCTGGTTTATTTACTTTAAAGAAAGTCTCATTTGCATTTTGTTTTTCTACATTTATTTTCTACATTAACACATTAAAACCTTGATTACTTGTTTAAAGTTTCCACCATCTCTGAGTGCCTACAGCTGTAGATTGAAGCTAACGTTAGCCACATTAGCAACATTCTAACGTTGTTTTTCTATCAAAAATAAAAGAGTTTCACTTCCTCAGACGCCGGTGTCACTTGAAACCTTTAAAACTTTTAAAATTCTGCACCTTAAATCAAGTTATCTTTACTTAAGTGTTTGTTTCCTGTCGCTTCCTCCTTCAAAATAAAAGCACCTGTTGCATTTTAGTAATCTGAGCCATGTGAATAAAAGCCTGTATATTTTCTGAATCATGCTCAAGCTGCTGACGATTAAATGTGTTCAGATTTATTTCTCCACAACATAAACAGTAATAAACACACTCTCTTTCTCTGCTGTCTTTTTTGTCTTTTATTTCTCATTTTTTGTGTTTTTTTTTCCCCCTGCAGATAAAAATGCCGATGCCTTCAGCACCTCCATCACGACGGTAAGATGGATTCTACGGAATAACACTGAAAAAGATTCAACTATTAAAGCTACTGTTGTCGTATTTTTGAAGCGAGAATCAACCTGATAATTCAGTTCATCAGGCCTCATATTAGCTGATTTCTTTCTGGGAGTGATGGGGCTCTTGATGCTAAGCTAAGCTAACTGCTAGCAGGCTGTAGCTTCAGCTTTACAATTTAGTTATGATGGTTTTATTAATCGATTACTAAATATAATCAATGCTGTTTCTTCGACATAACTACGTTTAGTTGCACTGTGTGTCAAAATGTAGAAAAAGAGAAAATGACGGGAAAAAACAACAATAGTAGCCAGAAGAAGAAGAAGAGTAGAGGGATGCATGCTGGGTAGTTGAGGAGTCGGAGAACAGACATGATGAGACACAAAGGAGGAAGAAGAGTAGATAGAATGAGGTTAAATTCAGAGAAGAAGAGCTGTAGAACTTTATTTACTTTGATGAAGCAGTAAACAGGAAGTGATGATGATGTCACTGAGGCTCCTGTGACATCACGCAGAGCTCCAAGGCCGTGTCGGAGACGCCCGCCATAGCAACGGTATCCGAGGACGAGGATGAAGACGAGGCCGAGCCGCCGCCGGTCATCGCCCCCCGACCAGAACACACCAAATCAGTAAGAACAGATTTCTTTCTTTCTTTCTTTCTTTTTCCTGCTTCATTCGGTGCATTAAAGCATCAGATTTTCACTCCATCCTCAGTTTAACGTCAGAAATCAGACATTAAAAAGCTTCTTTCACCGTATTTAAACCAGAGTTTACTAGAAAACACTGATCAGTCCCAGGCGATGTCCAGACAGCAGATATATGGGTCTATATTTTATAAACTAAGATCAAATTTCACAGATATCTTTATAAATATAAATATTTTATGGTATAAAATCTGGCAGAGCAGAGACAGCTGAGCAAACATTTTTGTAAAAGTTTCATGATTTATGATCTCATATCTGTTCAATTTATTTATTTTTAATTGTATTTAATTTTTTTCTTTCAGTTTTTCTCTCATTTTTTTCTTTTTTCTTTTAATTTTTCCTTTTTTTCTTTCAGTTTTTTCTTTTTTCTTTCGGTTGTTAATTTTTTTCTCTTAGTTTTTCCTTCTTTTCTCGTTTTTTTCTCAGTTTTTCCTTTTTCTCTCAATTTTTCCTTCTTTTCACTAATTTTTCCTTTTTTCCTTCAATTCTTCCTTTTTTCTTTCAGTTTTTAATTTTTTCTCAGTTTTTCCTTCTTTTTTCTGTAATTATTCCAATTTTTCTCTAAATTTTTCATTCTTCCCCCTGTTTTTTCTTTCTTTTATCTCAGCTTTTCCTCCTTTTCTCTCATTTTTCTAAATTTTCTCTTAATTTTTCAGTTTTTCTCAGTTTTTCCTTTTTTCCACTCATTTTTATTTTTTCCTTAAATTTTTCCTCTTTTCTTGCAGTTTTTAATTTTTTTGCTCATATTTCCTTTTTTTCTGTAATTATTCAAATCTTTTTAAAATTTTTCCATCTTTTCCCCTTATTTTTTCCTTCTTTTCTCTCAGTTTTTTAATATCTTTTTTCTCTCATTTTTCCTTTTTTTCTCAGTTATTCCTTCTTTTGTTTCAGTTTTTTCCAAATTTTCTCTCAATTTTCATTTTTTTCTCAGTTTTTCTTTTTCTTTCAGTTTGTTCTTATTTTCTCTCAGTTTTTCCTCATCTGACAGCTGATCAAACATTCTGGTAAAATTTCATGATTTATGATGCTTTTTTTCCTCACATCTATTTAATTATTTGTCTGAGAAGATAAATTATGTCTTTAAATAAAAGATATGTTTTTTATAAGTACAGGTTCAGCTTAATGTTTTTTGCAAGGAAAAATCCTAAATATTTTATGGATAATGGAACCAATAATTATGTCTTGAGCAACAAATCTATGAATAAACTAATTATTCTGTTCCCATATAAGAAATAAACACTAAGAAGCAATGAGATCTTTTTCTATTGTCACTGTTTAACTTTTACTCTAAATCTAAACTGCTTTTTTACTTTAAACTCTCTCCTTCCTGTATTTATTTATTTACTTCCTCACATCGTTGCTGCTCCAGACCGGTTGGTGGTCGTCAGGCTGTTGCCACGGTGACGACTGTCTGCTGTGTTTAGAGTCTTCTGCAGTTAGAGACGTTTATTAGTTTATTCTCAGTTTTACAACCCAAACCACAAACTGATTCTACATTAAAGTGTTTATATCAAATGCACTGACAGAAAATACAGCTGAAGTTTAGTGAAAATCTGTTTTTACACCAGAATCAAAGCAGATATTTATTTTTTTTCTTTGTTCTTTCAAGTTAATTCCTTTTTCCTCAGCTTTTCTCTCATGTATTTCTCCTCAGACTTTATAGAATCCTAAGTTAGTCCGGTTTTAAGTGGATTAATTCATTCTTATTTTCAGATCTACACTCGCTCCGTCATCGAGCCCCTCCCTCCTCCGCCCACCAAAGATGCTGCCACCTCCCCCATCGCCGTGCCGACCGCCGCCGCCGCCGTAAGCCCCGCCCCCCCAGCGGACGGAGCCCCCAGCAGCCCCCCCAGTGCAAGCCCCGCCCCGGGCCCTCTCTGCCCCGCCCACAGGACAAATCCAGGAAGAAGAAGATGTCGGACGAAGAGATTCTGGAGAAACTACGTGAGTTTTTACCGTATGACGTGAGAGAATCTGACCTGTTTTTAGAACATTTATACGCTGAAAACGTGACTTTAAATCAGATTAATAAGAGTTTACATTAAAAAGTTGTTTTTAATCGAAGTTTAGACATTTTACAGTCTGACTTATTGGGTGTAGGAGGCAGATTAAAGGTTTTTCTACTTCAAATCATCAGGTTCCTTCTTCTCCTCCGTCTCTGATTGGGTTAAAACCTCATTAGAATAATCTCTGGATATTTAAAGTAGGCTCTGTGATATTTTACATTAATATATCAAATACTTTTTGATAAAACTTTCTAAAGATTTGTCCGTTTTGCACGTTTTTTCTCACATTAAAAGTCAAGGTTGTTTTGAACAACGATATCTCGGAAACTATTTAAGATAAAATCTGGTTTCTAAAACATAAAATATAGATATTTATTAAGATATTAGTGACATTTAGTATTATTGTGACATTCAGCTACATGTGGTTCAGAAAATATCACTAGTAATTAGTTATGGAACTTTTTCATATTTCAACTCGCTCATAATCAGAGATTGTTTGATCGATTTGTCCGATATTATAGAATCTGAATTAATAAAATGATGAGAAAAAACAGAAAAAAAATCATTTTGTTGCTCAAACGTTTCAATGTGATGAAAGTGGGTCGATTGTCAGTTTTAAAAACTGTATATCTCAGAAAGTATTTGATATTTCAAGTTAAAATTTCGCACATATCTTCATAAATGGGCAGATTTTATTTTATAAAAAATTCAGAAAATCGAAGATTGAGTAGAAATTGTTGCTAATTTCAGATGTTTGCAGACAGTTTCTTTCTTTACGAATAAGTGCTAATATTGCTCCACTGAGCCTCACACACCTTCATATACTGTAAAAATCTTTAAAATATAAGCCTGGGGTAATAAATTCCAGTAAAACTCAGTTGTTTTGTTTGCTGACATCATCACCGCTGCCTAAAATAAACTGTGAGGAGCTGCGAGTTCACATAAATCCATGAAACAAGCTGTCAAATCTGGGGAAAGAAAGTGTAAATGAGGCTAAAATTAGCTTGTGGAGACTCTGGCCTCATTCTGCAGCAGGTAGAACAGCATCAGGATCCTGAAAACACAGCAGATGGAGAGAAAAGCTAACATTTACAGAGAAAATGATAGAAAAAGAACAGGAAGTATGAGATTAAATATGATAATATATGATAGAAATATATAAATAATAGGGTGTGAGTGTTCATTTGTTAAATAAAGGGAGGAGTTGTTGGAGTTTTATTAATCTTTTTAATGCAAAATAACCTAAAACTTGATGCTAATGCAGAGATGAGTGGCTAAAACCTTTCACAATAAAAGCTTTTACAGTAATCAGTGGACATTTATTGAGTTTAAATCTCTCAGAGTTCAGTACAACCTTCAAACCAGCTTCTTTTTCACATCATACACTGAAGAATTTATATCTTAAAGGACTGTTTCCATCATATTTCCATTATCTGACAAAAGAAATAAAAATATTCAAATGAGAGCAGCTTTATTGTGAAATATACTGTATTAAATTTAGTTAATGGGAGCCCAGAGAGCAGGAGAGAAGCCAACAAACACAAGACTTTCACTTCCTCAGACGCTGGTGTCGCATGAAACCTTTAAATCTCTTAAAATTCTGCTCGTTAAATCGTTATCTTTATTCAGAACTGTTTTGGGGGTTTTTTTTGTATGTTTTCCTGCCCCCCTTCAAAATAAAAGCACCTGTTTCATTGCAATAATGTGCACCGTGTGAATAAAAGCCTGTATATTTTCTGAATCATGCCGTCGCCCGTCCAGATGTGCTCAGGTCTCCATCTGCTGGTAAGATCAGGCTACTTCCTGTCTGTCTTGATTGACAGACATCCACTCTGCCCCGCCCCCTTCTGTCCAATCCTCACGTCTGATTGGTCGTCCTCTTTGTCCGTCGTCTCTGAGGTTTCAGAGAGACTCAAGTTTTGTCTTTTAATCTCTTTATTCCTGATGTGGATTAATGGACTGATTACAGAGATTCTTTCTTTCTTTCTTACTCTCAATTTATTCCTTCTTATTCTTGGTTGTATTCCTTCTTTTGTCTCAATTTTATTTCTTCTTTCTCTGGTTTTTATTCCTTCTTTCTTTCAGTTTAATTCCTCTTTTCTCTCAGTTTTATTCCTTCTTTTCTCTTAGTTTTATTTCTTTCTCTGAGTTTTTCCTTTCTTCCTCTCAATTTAATTCCTTCTTACTCTGTTTTATTCCATTTTTTCTCTCATTTTTTCCTTTTTCCTCTGTATTTTTTTCCTTCTTTCTGGTTTTGTTCCTTCTTTCTGGTTTTATTCCATCTTTTCTTGCTCCCAGTCGGCATGCTGCATTGACCTGAGTGTGATGAACTTAGAGTAGAATCAGGATGAATAGAAAAACGTTTTCTATTCATCCAGACTGAGTTGAAGTGAAATGAACCTTCCAGCAGCATCGAAGGGTCTCATTTACTTTGTGTTGAAACTTCCTCATGAGATCCTGTTAGTCTGGAATAAATCTGTGTTGTTTGTTTTCTTTTCTATCTCTTCTTTAACTCAGGGACGATCGTTAGCGTCGGAGATCCCAAGAAGAAATATACTCGCTTTGAGAAGATCGGACAGGGGTGAGAAACACCTTCGCTTTTTATATCATCAAATCTCAAATCCAGTTTTCATCAAGCAGTCGACACAAACGCACAGAGACAACAGGAATAAGACTGACAGAAAGAAGGAATAAAACCAAGAAAAAGAAGTTATAAAACTGAGAGAAAGAAGGAATAAAAGTGAGAGAAAGAGGGACTAAAACCAAGAAAAAGAAGATAGTCCAGTTTTCCAGTTTTTTCAACTTTCACTTTACATTAAGTTTCTTGATGTGATTCTTCAAAATAATGCACAGAAAAATACTTTGACTTATTTTCAACTGTCAGACAGATACAGAATAATTTAGATTTACAGGAATATCCAGGTTTTTCTGACTCAGAATGGACCTTTAGAGGGTGATGAGACAGTAAAAACAACGAGTCTAGTTATTATTTGACAGGAATATATGTATTATCCTGTTATTTCTGATCATTTAATAGACACAAAAGTCTTTTATAAAACTCCAATGAACAGAACTGGTTAAAAACATACATTTATGAGAAAAATCTCAGTTCTTATTACCTCAAGAATGTTTTTATAAATAAAAACCTGCTGCTGATGCTGTTTCCTTTCAGGGCGTCTGGAACCGTTTATACAGCGATCGATGTCGCTACAGGACAAGAGGTGAGTTTAAATAATCAGACTTATGATTTATTATTTCTTCCTACATTCAATCTGTCACAAAACACTTACTGTAAATACAATAGAGGCAATGTTTGAAGTAAATAACACAAAATAAGCCTGTAACCCTGTAACTAAGAGCTCTGAACGTATTAAATATCACAGATTACAGAGACTCTGCTGCTTTAAATCTGATTCACACGAACTAGAAAAACAAGCAGAGGAATTGAACATGAAGGCAGCAGGTGAATCACAGGACTGAGAGGATTTTCCATTAAAACGTTTTCACTCTGGTGTGTAGAACAGATTTATAGTCAAAGATAATCATTTACTTAGAGACTGATTCAACCTCCTGTTGTCCTCATTTACAGGCACCAAAAAATATTGTGTCCTTGTCTGAAAAAAATCCAAATATTCAGCAAAAAAATTACCCAAATTTCTGAAAATTTGTAAAATCTTCAGGAAGAAAATTCCAATAATTCCTTAAAAGTTTCCCCTAAAACGTTTATTTAAAAAAAAAATCCCCCAAATTTTCTTTATTTCTTTCTAAAAAGAATATATGTGAATGTTCTTAAGAAACATTTCTAACATTTCTTCTTTTCCACCAAAAAATGTTCAAAAATTTCCCAAAAATGTTGAAAATGTGGACATCAGAAGTTTCACTGTGAAAATATATGTTTTTTTTCCACATTTTCAAACTTTGAAACGGGTTAATTTGACCTGCAGGACAACACAAGGGTTACAGAGCAAAGTGGATTATAGTGTAAAATATAATAAAATAAAGAAATATACACAGATGTTGTTGATATTGTGCAGTTTCTTCTATATCTCGATATTCAGAATATGCACAGATGGTAAAATGGAAAACAACAACATTGAACAAGTTTACTCTATATATAGAAACACGTTAGCATGCTAGCATTAGCTAAAAACAACTAAATAACACATTGTGCGTTGTGAGACGTATTAAAACAGCAGATTGTCTGAGTTCTAGACAAATTTAAATCACATTAAAGTTGATATTACTCTTAAAATGTTGTGGAAATCAAACTAGCAGAGACTTAAATCTGGAAAAATGATGAAATGACCAACAGACAGCTGCTAAAATCACACAAAAGATATAATTTTTCAATAATTTTTAACATCCAAGCAGTGATTTATGTTTCTTTTGATCAAATGTAAGGATTTATAGATGATCATGATGCTAAAACGAGTAGAAATTAATTTCCCAGACTAATTCTTTACGGGTTTGAAGTGCAGATTTAAGGAGAAATCCAACTGAAACTGAAGCTAAAGAACCAGTACAGGAAGAAGCTCGATGTTCAAGTCTGAACGAGAAGCTTAAATAAAATTCATCCAGGCTTTAATCAGGTAAAATAGAGTGAAGCAGACGGAGGCTGGAGCTGATATGAGGCTCTAACTGGATTTAACTGCTTTCATTGACTGAGGCTTCAGGTTCATTTAAAGCAGCTCAACTCGTCCGTCACATTAATCCTGCTGAGGATTATTCACAGTTTAATGTCCGTCAGCTCTAAGAACAATTTACCGCCTCGGATTTACATCATTTCTCCTCCTCACTGCCTTTTTCTGACTGTCTGTCTGCTGATCTGCTCCTTTTCTCATCTTTCATTCCTTCTCACGTTCATAAACACGTCTGTGTTTCATTCTGTTGCGTCTCTTTCCTCTCAGGTTGCCATAAAACAGATGAACCTGCAGCAGCAGCCCAAGAAAGAACTGATCATCAATGAGATCCTGGTGATGAGGGAAAACAAGAACCCCAACATAGTCAACTACCTGGACAGGTGAGATAACAACCAGTCATAGTCAACTACCTGGACAGGTGAGACTAGAACCAGTCATAGTCAACTACCTGGACAGGTGAGACTAGAACCAGTCATAGTCAACTACCTGGACAGGTGAGACTAGAACCAGTCATAGTCAACTACCTGGACAGGTGAGACTAGAACCAGTCATAGTCAACTACCTGGACAGGTGAGATAACAACCAGTCATAGACAACTACCTGGACAGGTGAGATTAGAACCAGTCATAGTCAACTACCTGGACAGGTGAGACTAGAACCAATCATAGTCAACTACCTGGACAGGTGAGACTAGAACCAGTCATAGTCAACTACCTGGACAGGTGAGACCAGAACCAATCATAGTCAACTACCTGGACAGGTGAGACTAGAACCAATCATAGTCAACTACCTGGACAGGTGAGATAACAACCAGTCATAGTCAACTACCTGGACAGGTGAGACTAGAACCAATCATAGTCAACTACCTGGACAGGTGAGATAACAACCAATCATAGTCAACTACCTGGACAGGTGAGACTAGAACCAATCATAGTCAACTACCTGGACAGGTGAGATAACAACCAGTCATAGTCAACTACCTGGACAGGTGAGACTAGAACCAATCATAGTCAACTACCTGGACAGGTGAGACCAGAACCAATCATAGTCAACTACCTGGACAGGTGAGACTAGAACCAATCATAGTCAACTACCTGGACAGGTGAGATAACAACCAGTCATAGTCAACTACCTGGACAGGTGAGACTAGAACCAATCATAGTCAACTACCTGGACAGGTGAGATAACAACCAATCATAGTCAACTACCTGGACAGGTGAGATAACAACCAGTCATAGTCAACTACCTGGACAGGTGAGACTAGAACCAATCATAGTCAACTACCTGGACAGGTGAGATAACAACCAGTCATGGTCAACTACCTGGACAGGTGAGACTAGAACCAATCATAGTCAACTACCTGGACAGGTGAGATAACAACCAGTCATGGTCAACTACCTGGACAGGTGAGACTAGAACCAATCATAGTCAACTACCTGGACAGGTGAGATAACAACCAGTCATGGTCAACTACCTGGACAGGTGAGACTAGAACCAATCATAGTCAACTACCTGGACAGGTGAGACTAGAACCAGTCATAGTCAACTACCTGGACAGGTGAGACTAGAACCAATCATAGTCAACTACCTGGACAGGTGAGACTAGAACCAGTCATAGTCAACTACCTGGACAGGTGAGACTAACAACCAGTCATAGTCAACTACCTGGACAGGTGAGACTCACAGAGTGAAAACACTTTTCCAGTTTTAATGCTGCGTTCGAGTGCTGCAGGGATTCTCATTTTTCCAGGAAAGTTTCCAGATCAAAGCTTCCTGCTTGGATGATATTTAGTTTTGGCAGCTTCACACTCAGCTGAGATCGTTCTGTTGTGAAATGAGTTCAGTCTGATGTTTATTTTTATTTACTTCTGGTCTGTGTTTAGAGTTTTATCGTGTCTCAGAACCCGTTAAAGTGTAAATAAAGCCGTGGAGCAGCTCAGATGTTTGCAGATCTCTGAGGAAACCACCAATGGAGGTTATCCAGTTCAGTCCGGTCGTCATGGTAACCCCCTCCCCTCCCAGACGTCTGTGCATGATGGGATGTCTGGTTACCGTAGTTACCTGTCTGTCTGCCTTCAGACAGTCTCTGATGCTGCTGCTGGCGTCGCCATGGAAACACTGATTTACTGTGTGTGTGTGAGGATGTTTTACTGACGTTGTGAGGACAAAAGAACAACATAAAATAGTGTTTTTAAGGTTCTAGTTGGAGTTAAATGAGTTATTTAACCTCCAATCATCAGGTTCCTTCTCATCAAACGTCTCGAACTAGTTTGAAACTTGCATGTTTATAAAGATATTTGTGAACCTTTAAGTCGATAAGTCAGATACTTTCCAAGATATATGTGTTTTAAACTGCCTGTTGACCAACTTTCAACAATTTAAAGCTGTCTGAACAACAAAATCTCAGAAACTATTAAAGATAAAATAATACAGTATTAATGCTGATAATAAATATAAAATACTAAGAATTAAAAAATCCTGGGACTTTTCTTTAAATTGAAAACAGAAGTAACTGGAAATAATTTTTCTTGTGTTTAAAAGAAAGAAAGACTTGCTCTTTTTCTTCTTCAGTAAAATATTACCATATTAATGCTAAATACTCAATATTAATACTAATAAAAAATATTACTGCCAAGAGTTTTAGGAATTTCAAGACTTTTCTATTAATTTTCCTACGGAGCAGCAACTGAAAAGTGTTTTCTTGTGTTTGAAACATTGAATATAAAGAATCTGAAGCACATTTTCTGTCTTTAACGCTCCAATAAAACGTCTTCAGTAAAATATTACTACTCTTAATGCTAAATACTTATTAATATTACAAAATATAAAATAGTACTGACAAATTTTTAGTGATTGTAAGACTTTTCTATTTATTTTCCAGCAGAGCAGCAACTAAAAAGTGTTTTTCTTTCCTTTGAAAAGTTTAATATACAGAGTCTAAAACCTATTTTCTGTTTTTAGCGCTATATTACTATACCTTCAGTAAAGTATTACTATTTTATTACCTAATACTAACTATAGAATAATACTGCCAGAAAGTTTAGGAATTTTACAACATTTCTGTTAAATTTCAACCAAAAAGTGTTTTTCTTGTGTTTGAAAAGTTGAATATGAAGAATCTAAGAATAAATACTAAATAGTAATTCTAAATATAAGTGATACTAGCAGAAAGTTTAGGGTTATTTTTAGGGATTTTTGCAACATTTCTGTTAAGTTTCAACCTAAAACAGTTTTTTCTGTGTTAGAAATGTTAGTCGCTAAGTTGTCCCCAGTAGACCACCAGTATACTTCCTGTCTCCGTCCAGTTACCTGGTGGGGGATGAGCTCTGGGTGGTGATGGAGTATCTGGCTGGAGGCTCTCTGACTGACGTCGTCACGGAAACCTGCATGGATGAAGCTCAGATCGCTGCCGTCTGCAGAGAGGTGACAAATCCTCAGTTTCTTATCATAAGTAGAAACTTTTCTCATTTTTCTCCAAGTAAAATGAACAAAAAGATCTCAGTGTCTGCTGCAGTTTTAACCAGGAGATGTTTCTCTAGCCTTCCCTCTATTAGTTTGATGTACTTCTTGTTATTTTCAGGTGTAACTTCCTGTGTTTTCCTTGCAGTGTCTGCAGGCGCTGGAGTTCCTCCACTCCAACCAGGTCATCCATCGAGACATCAAGAGCGACAACATCCTGCTGGGGATGGACGGATCCGTCAAACTCAGTCAGTTCAACCCTTCACTGTCGGATTTACCCTCTTTACCCTGCAGTTTTGTCTTTTTTAGCTTTATTTGACAGGGTAGTGCAGAGGCAGACAGGGGGAAGACCAGGGATAGACCTGCAGTAAAGAGCCGTGAGCAGGAATCGAACCCAGACTGCTGGTCATGGGTCACCTGCTAACCAGCTCAGCTACCTGGGCACCCAATAGTTTCATATTTCTAGGATAAAACTGATGATAAACTCTGAGCTGGATGTAAAATATCAGTTATCAGCAAATTAACCGTGTTTAGAATCTATTACTGATTATTACTGGCTGGTTAAACCATATTATCACCACCAAGGAGACGCTGTATACATCCCATAGGTCTTAGACAGCCGTGGACAAGAAACAAGAACCAATGAACCACACGAAAAAGAAATAAAATTAACAACAAAAGCTACCAAAGCCCTGAGATAAAGGGACCGGCTGCCATTTCAAATGCCAGATGTGTTTAGTTGTCCGAGTTTACAGTGTTGAACCAAAGTGGACTCAGACGTGTAAAGTATCTACACGACTGATCAAGAGTTTAGGATCACTTACAAATGTCCTGATTTTTGAAAGAAAATCTTTTTTTTTCAATGAAGATCACATTAAATGAATGATAAATCCAGTCTAGACATAGTTAATGTGGTAAATGACTGTTCTAGCTGGAAACAGCTGATTTTTAATCCTCCTGTTGTCTTCATTTACAGGCACCAAAAAAATATTGTTTCCTTGTCTGAAAAAATTTCTCTTCAGCTCACCACTGATTTACAGTTTTATTTTCTGGAATTTTCATCCAACAACATAAATGTGAAGCTCATTTCGCCCCCTTCTGGCAGGGAGAGTAACTACACAAACATTAAGGGTCGACTTGCATGATGCAAAGTTTACCTGCAGGGTTTGTTGCTTTCATTTCTAGACTTTAATTCTTCCTCTGAATGCTGAGTTTCTTTAATGTCTGTAGAATCAGGAGCTTTTCTTTCACTTTTCTTGGTTTTACCTCCAACGTTCTTCTAGTTTCTGCTCCATCTCCGTCAGTTTCTCTTTGGTTTTTCACATATTTCTACCAGAGAACCAGATTTAAAACTCTGTTATTCTGTAAAACACAGTTCAGTTTACCTGCAGCTGATGGACTGATGGTTTTCCAGCTTTAAATGTTTCCACTTGAATTTTTAAACTTCATCTTTTTCCACTAATGTGCAGAAAACGTGAACAAACTCCACCTAAAGCTTCCCCAGTGCATCAGAGTTTCACAGACTGATGACGAATACACAGATAGATAAATACTTTCTTTATCTGGAGGGGAATTCAAGCATTTAGTAGCTGAAAATAGAGATAAAACACTAGGTATAAAGGATAATAATGCAGCCTGATTGTGACAGCAGAGAGGTCATGTTTGACTGTCGGAGGAAGGATGACGAGATTCAGTGCAAAAACATGCAAATGTTATTGTAAATATCCTTAAAATGTCTCTGAATGTCAATCCTTCTATCACTGTGAAATGTTGTGATTAATTACAGGAGAAGATTTGAGGCTGAATTCAACATTTTTAGATGTTATAAAGACTAAAACTGCTCGTTGTTGGAGTTTTTACGTAAATTTCCAGCAGAGCAGCAACTAAAAAGTGATTTTTTTTTGTTTTAAAAGTTTAATTTAGAGACTCGCTGCTGGTTTTCTGTCTTTAACGCTCCAATAAAAGCTCCAAACCAGAACCTGTTCAGAATGTGGCAGATTTGAGGTGGATTTCCAGAGACCAACGGTCTGATCCTGTTCTTCTTGTCGTTCCTCCTCCAGCTGACTTCGGGTTCTGCGCCCAGATCACTCCAGAGCAGAGCAAACGCAGCACCATGGTGGGAACGCCGTACTGGATGGCTCCGGAGGTCGTGACCCGGAAGGCGTACGGACCCAAAGTGGACATCTGGTCTCTGGGCATCATGGCCATCGAGATGGTGGAAGGAGAACCTCCGTACCTGAACGAAAACCCACTCAGGGTGAGGAGCTGCTGTTAACCCTCCTGCTGGCCTCATTTACTGGCACCAAAAAATAGTGTTTCCTGTCTGAAAAAAATCCAAAAATTTCTGAAAATTTGCAAAACCTTCAGGAAGAAAATTCCAATCATTCCTTAGAAGTTTCCCTCAAAAGTTTTATTTAAAAAAAAATCCCCAAATTTGGCAAGAAAATTCTTGTAAATATTTTCAAAAAAATGAGTAAAAATCTTCCAAAAAAATCCTAAAAATATCTAAAGTGAATACATATATATCAGTAAAACTTCTAATAGTTTTCTATTACTACTACTAAACATTTTTAACATTTTTTTTCCACCAAAAAATGTTCAAAGATTTCCCAAAAATGTTGAAAATGTGGACATCAGAAGTTTCACTGTGAAAATATAATTTTTTCCACAGGACGACTCGAGGGTTAAAGAAACACTAAAACACCAACACAGACGTCTGTGTTTAATACAATACTGCCTTTAATACCAAATTAAATGAAGTTTGAAAACAACCAGAGGGCTGCACATGTTGGAGGTCAGACAGCAACAAACAAACAGTTCGTAAATTGGTAGGTAATTTGGAGAAAATACATTCTGGATGTTGGTGGCAGTCAGGGAAAAGTCTTAAATCATTAGGATTACATTCTTTGAACAGCTATCCAGAGTAAAGTAAAAAATTGAAAGGATTCAAGATTCTTTATTGTCAAACACAAATATCCACAGGAGATGGAACGAAAGTAGGTAGTTGGGATGTGAATAATAGAAATAAAGAAATATAAGAAGGAGGAGGAGGAGAAGATGAAGATGAAGAAGGACAATAAAAAGAATAAGACAAAACAAAGTCTGTCTTTTAGCGTCAGTCAGATCAGATTTTCTCTGTTGGTTTATCAGGACCAAAAACAACTAAAAACAAGAGAAAAAGGACTGAAGACTTTTACAACAGAAAACACTTCAAATTGTCTTTATTATACCTTGAATGTATCGTTTAATTGTACTTCTGTAATTCTGAGTCCTGCTTGTTTACAGAATAATTTGAATCTAGTGCTGTAGAGATCAATAAAGTGAATTAAATCTTATCTTAGTGTCTTATAATCAGCTGCTTTTATTCTACATTCATGTCACAACATTTAACTTTATTGGTAAATCTCCTCTTTACGTTCAGTTGTCATGTAGTTCTTTCAGCCTCCACTGGATGGCGCCACAGTAAAGCTTCTGTTACCTGCTCAGACTGTGATCAGGTGTTTCTCTGCAGACCAACGTGTTGTTAATGTGTTTGTTTGTTTGTTTGTTTGTTTCAGGCTCTGTATCTCATAGCAACCAACGGGACGCCGGAGCTGCAGAACCCAGAAAAGCTGTCGACGATATTCAGAGATTTCCTGAACCGCTGCCTGGAGATGGACGTGGAGAAGAGAGGATCAGCCAAGGAGTTACTGCAGGTACAGGGTCCACATACTGCAATACTGCACAGAAAACACTAGAAATACTGCATAGAAAACACTAGAAATACTGCACAGAAAACACCAGAATACTGCACAGAAAACACCAGAAATACTGCATAGAAAACACCAGAATACTGCATAGAAAACACCAGAAATACTGCACAGAAAACACCAGAAATACTGCACAGAAAACACCAGAAATACTGCACAGAAAACACCAGAATACTGCACAGAAAACACTAGAATACTGCATAGAAAACACTAGAAATACTGCATCTATAACACTGGAAATACTGCATAGACAACACCAGAATACTGCACAGAAAACACTAGAAATACTGCATAGAAAACACTAGAAATACTGCATAGAAAACACTAGAAATACTGCACAGAAAACACCAGAAATACTGCACAGAAAACACCAGAATACTGCACAGAAAACACCAGAAATACTGCATAGAAAACACTAGAATACTGCACAGAAAACACCAGAAATACTGCACAGAAAACACCAGAAATACTGCATAGAAAACACCAGAATACTGCACAGAAAACACCAGAAATACTGCACAGAAAACACTAGAAATACTGCACAGAAAACACCAGAAATACTGCACAGAAAACACCAGAAATACTGCACAGAAAACACCAGAAATACTGCACAGAAAACACCAGAATACTGCACAGAAAACACTAGAATACTGCATAGAAAACACTAGAAATACTGCATCTATAACACTGGAAATACTGCATAGACAACACCAGAATACTGCACAGAAAACACTAGAAATACTGCATAGAAAACACTAGAAATACTGCATAGAAAACACTAGAAATACTGCACAGAAAACACCAGAAATACTGCACAGAAAACACCAGAATACTGCACAGAAAACACCAGAAATACTGCATAGAAAACACTAGAATACTGCACAGAAAACACCAGAAATACTGCACAGAAAACACCAGAAATACTGCATAGAAAACACCAGAATACTGCACAGAAAACACCAGAAATACTGCACAGAAAACACTAGAAATACTGCACAGAAAACACCAGAAATACTGCATAGAAAACACCAGAAATACTGCACAGAAAACACCAGAAATACTGCACAGAAAACACTAGAAATACTGCACAGAAAACACCAGAATACTGCACAGAAAACACCAGAAATACTGCATAGAAAACACCAGAAATACTGCATAGAAAACACTAGAAATACTGCATAGAAAACACTAGAAATACTGCATAGAAAACACCAGAAATACTGCACAGAAAACACCAGAAATACTGCACAGAAAACACCAGAAATACTGCATATAAAACACCAGAAATACTGCATAGAAAACACTAGAAATACTGCATATAAAACACTAGAATACTGCACAGAAAACACCAGAAATACTGCACAGAAAACACCAGAAATACTGCATAGAAAACACCAGAAATACTGCATAGAAAACACTAGAAATACTGCATAGAAAACACTAGAAATACTGCATAGAAAACACTAGAAATACTGCATAGAAAACACTAGAAATACTGCACAGAAAACACCAGAAATACTGCATAGAAAACACTAGAAATACTGCATAGAAAACACTAGAAATACTGCATAGAAAACACTAGAAATACTGCATAGAAAACACTAGAAATACTGCATAGAAAACACTAGAAATACTGCATAGAAAACACTAGAAATACTGCATAGAAAACACTAGAAATACTGCATAGAAAACACCAGAAATACTGCATAGAAAACACTAGAAATACTGCATAGAAAACACTAGAAATACTGCATAGAAAACACTAGAAATACTGCATAGAAAACACTAGAAATACTGCATAGAAAACACTAGAAATACTGCATAGAAAACATCAGAATACTGCATCTACAACACCAGAATACTGCATATAAAACACCAGAAATACTGCATAGAAGCTGCAGAGTTCCTCAGAGTTCCTCAGAGTTCCTCAGAGTTCCTCAGAGTTCCTCAGAGCTCCTCAGAGTTCCTCAGAGTTCCTCAGAGCTCCTCAGAGTTCCTCAGAGTTCCTCAGAGCTCCTCAGAGCTCCTCAGAGCTCCTCAGAGTTCCTCAGAGCTCCTCAGAGCTCCTCAGAGCTTCTCAGAGTTCCTCAGAGTTCCTCAGAGCTCCTCAGAGCTCCTCAGAGTTCCTCAGAGCTCCTCAGAGCTCCTCAGAGTTCCTCAGAGCTTCTCAGAGTTCCTCAGAGTTCCTCAGAGTTCCTCAGAGCTCCTCAGAGCTCCTCAGAGTTCCTCAGAGCTCCTCAGAGCTCCTCAGAGTTCCTCAGAGCTTCTCAGAGTTCCTCAGAGTTCCTCAGAGTTCCTCAGAGCTCCTCAGAGCTCCTCAGAGCTCCTCAGAGTTTCTCAGAGTTCCTCAGAGTTCCTCAGAGCTCCTCAGAGCTCCTCAGAGTTCCTCAGAGTTCCTCAGAGTTCCTCAGAGCTCCTCAGAGCTCCTCAGAGCTCCTCAGAGTTTCTCAGAGTTTCTCAGAGTTCCTCAGAGCTCCTCAGAGCTCCTCAGAGTTTCTCAGAGTTCCTCAGAGTTCCTCAGAGCTCCTCAGAGTTCCTCAGAGTTTCTCAGAGTTCCTCAGAGCTCCTCAGAGCTCCTCAGAGTTCCTCAGAGCTCCTCAGAGTTCCTCAGAGCTCCTCAGAGTTCCTCAGAGCTCCTCAGAGCTCCTCAGAGCTTCTCAGAGTTTCTCAGAGTTCCTCAGAGTTCCTCAGAGCTCCTCAGAGCTCCTCAGAGCTTCTCAGAGTTCCTCAGAGTTCCTCAGAGTTCCTCAGAGCTCCTCAGAGTTCCTCAGAGTTTCTCAGAGTTCCTCAGAGCTCCTCAGAGTTCCTCAGAGTTCCTCAGAGCTCCTCAGAGCTCCTCAGAGTTTCTCAGAGTTCCTCAGAGTTCCTCAGAGTTCCTCAGAGTTCCTCAGAGCTCCTCAGAGTTCCTCAGAGTTTCTCAGAGTTCCTCAGAGCTCCTCAGAGCTCCTCAGAGTTCCTCAGAGCTCCTCAGAGTTCCTCAGAGTTCCTCAGAGTTTCTCAGAGTTCCTCAGAGTTCCTCAGAGCTCCTCAGAGCTCCTCAGAGTTCCTCAGAGTTCCTCAGAGTTCCTCAGAGCTCCTCAGAGCTCCTCAGAGCTCCTCAGAGTTTCTCAGAGTTTCTCAGAGTTCCTCAGAGCTCCTCAGAGCTCCTCAGAGTTTCTCAGAGTTCCTCAGAGTTCCTCAGAGCTCCTCAGAGCTCCTCAGAGTTTCTCAGAGTTCCTCAGAGCTCCTCAGAGCTCCTCAGAGTTCCTCAGAGCTCCTCAGAGTTCCTCAGAGCTCCTCAGAGTTCCTCAGAGCTCCTCAGAGCTCCTCAGAGCTTCTCAGAGTTTCTCAGAGTTCCTCAGAGTTCCTCAGAGCTCCTCAGAGCTCCTCAGAGCTTCTCAGAGTTCCTCAGAGTTCCTCAGAGTTCCTCAGAGCTCCTCAGAGTTCCTCAGAGTTTCTCAGAGTTCCTCAGAGCTCCTCAGAGTTCCTCAGAGTTCCTCAGAGCTCCTCAGAGCTCCTCAGAGTTTCTCAGAGTTCCTCAGAGTTCCTCAGAGTTCCTCAGAGCTCCTCAGAGTTCCTCAGAGTTTCTCAGAGTTCCTCAGAGCTCCTCAGAGCTCCTCAGAGTTCCTCAGAGCTCCTCAGAGTTCCTCAGAGTTCCTCAGAGTTCCTCAGAGTTCCTCAGAGTTCCTCAGAGCTCCTCAGAGCTCCTCAGAGCTCCTCAGAGTTTCTCAGAGTTCCTCAGAGCTCCTCAGAGCTCCTCAGAGCTCCTCAGAGCTTCTCAGAGTTTCTCAGAGTTCCTCAGAGTTCCTCAGAGCTCCTCAGAGCTCCTCAGAGTTCCTCAGAGCTCCTCAGAGTTCCTCAGAGTTCCTCAGAGTTCCTCAGAGCTCCTCAGAGTTCCTCAGAGTTTCTCAGAGTTCCTCAGAGCTCCTCAGAGTTCCTCAGAGTTCCTCAGAGCTCCTCAGAGCTCCTCAGAGTTCCTCAGAGTTCCTCAGAGTTTCTCAGAGTTCCTCAGAGTTCCTCAGAGTTCCTCAGAGCTCCTCAGAGCTCCTCAGAGCTCCTCAGAGTTCCTCAGAGTTCCTCGTCCTCCCAGACAGTCGCTGGTTGTGTAGGTGTGGAGACGAGGTGGAGGTGGACCTGAAAGAGTTGTGTAACCGTTGATGAGTCAGGGGTGAAACCAGCTTCTCTCCTGTTCCGCTGAAAGAACTCCTTCGGTCTAAAGGCTGCTTCCAGTGAGAGCTTTAACTAAGAGCTCTGAACGTATTAAATATCACAGATTACAGAGACTCTGCTGCTTTAAATCTGATTCACACGAACTAGAAAAACAAGCAGAGGAATTAAACATGAAGGCAGCAGGTGAATCACAGGACTGAGAGGATTTTCCATTGAAACCTTTTCACTCTGGTGTGTAGAACAGATTTATAGTCAAAGATAATCATTTACTCAGAGACTGATTAAACACAGTCCTCACTTTACCTCACCTCTACATTTTAATCTTCAAAATTCATTCTTTTTTCAAGCCTCGCTGCTTTCTTCTGTCGTTTAATGCACATTTCTCTGTGTTTTCCAAGAACCGCTCATCCAAACTCAGCACTACACTTCTTTAGACCCTCAGCGATGCACCTGCCAAGTTTTAAACAGATCACATGATCGGTTGTTGACAAAAGTGAAGAACAGACAGAATGACACACATTATTTTATTTATCACTGATGGAGAACGGAACCACATGTTCTATGTAACATTCACTAAGTTTACTGGTTGTTTTAGTGTTTTTAGATTCATTTCTGCATTACAGACATATAAATAAAAAGATTTTAAACAGTTTATAGCTCTAAGTTTTTTAAAACAATTTTCTATTATTTTCCTATTTGTAGTAAGTAAACAGAAAACAGTGTTAATGTACATGTAAACTGTAAAAAAAAAAATGAATCAGGCCACAAATGTAATATAAATAATGTTCTGTTTAACAATGCAGGGCCATAAAATTGCACTTTTTACTGTATTCAAATCATATATATATATATATATATATATATATATATATATATATATATATATATATATATATATACATTTTACAGATCTTTGCCATATTTTAAAGACAGATTGTGTATTTTAAAGACTAAAAAATGGTTTAAAAAGGGTTTTAAATACAGATATTATCTCGTAAAATCCCAAACAAATATTAACTTGCATGTTAATGTAACGGTAGTGTACATGTATACGGTAAAAAAGAATTAAAAAATCAAGAAAAACTGTAAATAATGTTCTTTAACAATGCATGACCATACAGTTGCAGTCTTTACTGTATTTAAATCAGCAGAAAATAATAAAATCAAATAAAATGATATATATAAAATATTTTTTAAGATATTTGCCAGATTTGAAAGAAGAAATGTGTATTTTAAAGACTGAAAAATGATATTTTAAATACAAATATTATCTAGTAAAATCACAAAAAAGTATTAACTTGCATGTTAATTGTAAAAAAATTTTAAAAATGCCCAGATTTGTAAATAATGCCCACAAAATATAGTAATTTGTTTTTTGACAATGTGTGACTATAAATTTAAACAGATATAAACAGTGATTTTTACTGTTTTTGAACATTACAATAATCCACGTTTTTGTACAGTTTGTGTTATTTCTGGACTTTCAGCATTAATTTTGTGGAATTTTTTACAGTGTAGTTTGTCTTTTTGCAGAAGGAGCCCTGTACACAAAGGACAGACTTCTCTGTCTTTACTTTGTTCTGTTTCCTGAGTGATTTTAAAGTGAAATATTTCAGTTTTTCTCTGTTTCCTTCCTTATTTCCTGTTTCTCTTCTTCTCTCAGCATCAGTTTCTGAAGATGGCGAAGCCTCTGTCCAGTCTGACTCCTCTGATTCTGGCCGCCAAAGAGGCAGCAAAGAACAACCGCTAGCGAACCTTCAGACCTTCAGACCTTCAGACCTTCCTCCTCCTCTTCCTCCATCTGTCCTTCAGTCCCTCCTTCTTCTTCTTCTTCTTGTGTTTTGTAACTCGCTGCGATGCCTCTTTTACCCCCCTGACCTCTGACGTCTGACCTTATTGCCCCACCTGAAGGACAGTTTTCCTCCTGAAGCTTCTTCTTCGATTCCCCACCAGACAGGAAGTCGGGGTGAGCGTCTCCTTGACTCGGACAGGAAGTCAGGAAGTCCCTCACCCCGACAGGAAGTCAGAAAGTCCCTCACCCCGACAGGAAGTCAGAAAGTCCCTCACCCCGACAGGAAGTCAGGAAGTCCCTCACCCCGACAGGAAGTCAGAAAGTCCCTCACCCCGACAGGAAGTCAGGAAGTCCCTCACCCCGACAGGAAGTCAGGAAGTCCCTCACCCCGACAGGAAGTCGAGGTGAGTGACGTCATCAGTTGATCTGCGATCCAGTGATGTCATTGCTGACATCACTCAAACCTGGTGTGAGGAGGGTGGGGTGGGCGGGGCTGGTGGTTGAGTCTCACCAGAGCCCAAAGACTCATGGGAGTTTGAGTTTTTGTTTTTGTTTTGTTTTTTTTAATCAATGTGGGTTTGGTTTTTTTGTAAACACCCTGAAACACAGCAACCAATCAGCATCCTTTCAGTGTGTGTGTGTGTGTGTGTGTGTGTGTGTGTGTGTGTGTGTGTGTGTGTGTGTGTGTGTGGTGTGGTGTGTGTGTGTGTGTGTGTGTGTGTGTGTGTGTGTGTTGTTCGTGTTTTATCAAGTTCAAAAAGTGCATTTGTTCATTTTGATTTTCGTTTTATTACAGTTTTTTAAAATCTACTTTCTGGTTGTGTGTCTTGTTGTGTATCTGGTTGTGTATCTGGTTGTGTATCTGGTTGTGTGTATGTCTGGTTGTGTCTCTTGTTGTGTGTCTGGTTGTGTGTGTATCTGGTTGTGTATCTGGTTGTGTGTCTGGTTGTGTGTGTATCTGGTTGTGTGTCTGGTTGTGTGTATGTCTGGTTGTGTGTCTGGTTGTGTATCTGGTTGTGTGTCTGGTTGTGTGTGTGTCTGGTTGTGTATCTGGTTGTGTATCTGGTTGTGTATCTGGTTGTGTGTCTGGTTGTGTATCTGGTTGTGTGTCTGGTTGTGTGTATCTGGTTGTGTATCTGGTTGTGTGTCTGGTTGTGTGTGTATCTGGTTGTGTATCTGGTTGTGTGTCTGGTTGTGTGTCTGGTTGTGTGTGTGTATCTGGTTGTGTGTCTGGTTGTGTGTCTGGTTGTGTGTGTGTATCTGGTTGTGTATCTGGTTGTGTGTCTGGTTGTGTGTCTGGTTGTGTATCTGGTTGTGTGTCTGGTTGTGTGTCTGGTTGTGTATCTGGTTGTGTGTCTGGTTGTGTGTATGTCTGATTGTGTGTCTGGTTGTGTGTGTATCTGGTTGTGTATCTGGTTGTGTGTCTGGTTGTGTGTGTATCTGGTTGTGTATCTGGTTGTGTGTCTGGTTGTGTATCTGGTTGTGTGTCTGGTTGTGTGTATGTCTGGTTGTGTGTCTGGTTGTGTGTGTATCTGGTTGTGTATCTGGTTGTGTATCTGGTTGTGTGTGTATCTGGTTGTGTGTCTGGTTGTGTGTCTGGTTGTGTATCTGGTTGTGTGTCTGGTTGTATATCTGGTTGTGTGTGTATCTGGTTGTGTGTCTGGTTGTGTGTCTGGTTGTGTATCTGGTTGTGTGTCTGGTTGTGTATCTGGTTGTGTGTGTATCTGGTTGTGTATCTGGTTGTGTGTCTGGTTGTGTGTCTGGTTGTGTGTCTGGTTGTGTGTCTGGTTGTGTATCTGGTTGTGTGTGTATCTGGTTGTGTATCTGGTTGTGTGTCTGGTTGTGTGTCTGGTTGTGTATCTGGTTGTGTGTGTATCTGGTTGTGTATCTGGTTGTGTATCTGGTTGTGTGTCTGGTTGTGTGTCTGGTTGTGTATCTGGTTGTGTATCTGGTTGTGTGTCTGGTTGTGTGTCTGGTTGTGTATCTGGTTGTGTGTCTGGTTGTGTGTCTGGTTGTGTGTCTGGTTGTGTGTCTGGTTGTGTGTCTGGTTGTGTATCTGGTTGTGTGTCTGGTTGTGTATCTGGTTGTGTGTGTATCTGGTTGTGTATCTGGTTGTGTATCTGGTTGTGTGTCTGGTTGTGTATCTGGTTGTGTGTGTATCTGGTTGTGTATCTGGTTGTGTATCTGGTTGTGTGTGTGAGGGGGATGTTGTGGCATTGATTGTGTTGATTGTAGCGTTTCCTTCTGTAGTTCTGGATGCAGCAGCTGGAGTTTAGTTCTTAGTGTTTGCTGTATGAGTTATGAACATTAACACTGGAGCTCAGAGCCACCGATGGACCCAAGTTTGGACACGAAGGGAAAAAAAACTACTTTTTCTTTTTCTCTCCGGGTTTCTACTTCCTGTAGGGTTTGTCTTAAAGTAAATACATCATAGATGCTGATATTGGAGCAGCGTTTCCCTCGATAATCAAACCTTCCGGGGTCAGAATCAGACTCAGGCTGCAGGATTTTGCTGGTTAAACTTTCATAATGCTGGAAGAGTAAAATAATACATCTGAGAAGAAAACAGAGAAGCTGTTCCCTTATTAGAGATTAATATTACGTCTGCAACGTAGCATTGTGCTTCTATAACTGTGAAAAATGATGCAATGCCTACATTACCCACGATGCAACTCGAGGCTTAGTTCATTTTGAAACTTGTAGTCTTGAAGGCTGCAGCTAAAGATGATTTTTGTCATCAGTTGTTATCTTGGTTCCTCGATATTGTTCTATAAAATGTCAGAAAATGGTGAAAGATTGTTCAAAATGTTTGCTGAAGTCCAACATGACATGAGTCTGATGTTCTAGACAACTTTAACTGGACTGTTATGTGGTTAAAGCCTCATAAAATAGTCCTGATAACTAAGTATTTGTGGTTCTTCATCCTTCTGGGTCCATGTGTGGTTCTGGAGCTTCGTCTTTGGGCTCGTTCTGAGGCTGGAGGGAGAATGTTGCACGTCGGCAGCCGTTTTTTTTATGGTACGTCTAGAGAAAAAGAAACTAATCTGTGAGTTGTGATGATTCGTGAAGGATGCTTGGAGAGATAAAGATCTTAATCCTATTTTCAGAAGAATGATACAAATAGATGCTACGATGGTACGATGATGCTGGTTTGTTGTTTTCCTGCCTGGAGGTGAATCTTTAAAAATAGACGACTAGAATCTGTTTCAGCTCCTGTTTACACGTTTTATACATGAGTTCACTGCTTGTTTCTGCTTTGGATGTAGAGATTTGAGTATTTGTTTTGGAACAAAGTTTATTCTTCTCAGCAAAAAAAATCAAAACTGACGGGTCTGAATTCTGCTCCAGAGCATCAGATTAATAATAAAACCCTCCTGCAATGTAAATATTCAAACGTTTCCAGAACATTTACTCAAAACCGTCACTTTGATTCTTGCTTTTAGTTGTTTTTTATTATAATTTTTATGTGACGTTGATGTACCTCTGGCCTTAAACTGTTTTCAAAGGTGCAAGACTTTGTTTGTATCAGTGTGATGTTAAAGACACCCAGCAGCATTCACAGCTAAAGGCGGAAATTATTGATTACTATCTGTTTGTTAATCGATTAATCGGTCAAAAAGCAGAAGAAATGTGTTCTGTAAAGTGCTTAAAATGTCAGTTTATGGAGAAATAAAACACCAGAAACAAACCGAATGAATGATTAATGGATTATCAAACATCTGCAGCAGGAAGAGGAATCTGCTAGTTTAGTAAAATCACGTTTCTGATCTTTATGCCGCCACAGATTTAGACTCTGGATGTAAAAAGAGCTGAAGTGTCTGCAGAAAACGGAAAGTCATAAATATGTAAAATCTGCCTGGAAGTGCTGCTGCGTTTGTGTTTCCTGGTCTGAATCCCGACTCAAAGCTGGAATTAAAGTGGTTTTTATTTTTCATTTGAGTTTCTCTGGTGACAGATGTGTCAAAAAGACGCCGCTCCGTGTGCAGGAATTAAAAAAAACACGATTCTGGAGCAGTTTGTTGGTGAAAAAACACAAAATCTGTACTTTAAATGATCACATTTCTGACTTTGTGACAATGAAAATGTTCTTCCACTGAGATCTGTGTGGATCTGATTCATTAAACCTGCTGCAGTTTCCAGATTAGAGGAATCTAGCAGCATTATTTCTACATCTGGGACATAAACTCCACCCGGCTGGCGCTGCGAGGACATTAAAACAAACAGACCCTGATAGATGATTTTTGTGTTTTTCAGTCTTTAAAGAACGAAGGTGAGAGAATAAAGTGGTTGATAATTACTGGATTCAGCATTTTAAAAGCTAATTTTCAGAACCTGCTGTGCTTTAAAGTGGAACAAAAACAACACAACTTAGTTTCAGGTGTTTTATGTCGACAGGATTCTTCATTTAGAAGCTGAGAATGAGCTTCAGTTTGGTAAAAAATAGCTATTTTCCTGCATTCAGTGGCCGTCAAGCAGCTCAGAGGGGGATTCAGACTTGGTACGGTCCGAGTTTTACTGTAAATGGTGCAGTCCGATGTTTGCTGTTTCTGAGGTCAAATGAAGTCTTCATCCACTCAGTGTTTCAGAGCCATAATTTATCAGTTTATAAGTCATTTTGATTTTTGAAACAACTCCAAAAAATAAAAAAATAAAACTACAAAAACTGAAAACCAGGTGTGTGTGAGTTTTTTTTTTATTTTTCTGCTTTAATTTGGACTCATCTTTTGTTTGCTGGAAATAAATATACAGTTTTGTTGGTCAATTTATTTTGGCTTTTTGGACAAGAATTTACAAAAAAAATATTTTTTCATGTCAAAGTGAAAACAGATTTCTACAAAGTACTGGTAGTTAAATAAAAATCTAAAAGAAGTTTTGGTAAATTCTTGCCCCAAAAGCTCATTTTAATGGACCATGATATAATGCTGAAAAACTGTAAAAGGAGAAAACTTCCCAGAGGATGAATTCTTTTTACTGTTATTAAGAACTCAACCAACTTGTTGCATTTTGTTGCTCAATAAAAGTAAAAGACTTTCAAAAAGCGGAAAAATGTCATTTTAGCTGATTTAAAATCAGTTTAATGGCATAATTTTATTCTTACACGCTGTAAAAAGAACAAATTGCTATTTGTAAATACAGAATTTTAGTGTTTTGTAGAGTCAACATGTAAATTAATACTCATTTCTGTGAATTTTATGATTATCTGAAATTACACAAAACAGGAAAAATATGTAAAATAAAGTACAAATAATTTTCCATTTTTCTATCCTTAATATAAATTTTTTGTCAGATAATGGTAAAAAATATATGTAATATACTATTTTCTTTTATTTTTGTTGACTTAAATATATTGAAAATAATATAAAAGTTGTGTAAATGTTCTACTTATATGTTGCATTGATTGAATTATTTTATTTATTTGTTTATTTATTAGAGTTTAGCCTGGTTTGTGAAGTAAATTTTAAAAAAATAAAATAACTAATTATCTATTTATTTATTTATTTATTTATTTATTTATTTATTTATTTATTTATTTATTTATTTATTATAAATACTGTGAAGAAGTGCTGTACTGGTTGTTCGTCCGGCCCATATAACATACTACTTCTGCTACACTTTATTTTTATTTTGTGCCTGTATGAAACCAAACATGTTATTTTTTCATTTTTTTTCTGTAAATTTTTAATAGTTCTAATAATGTCTTTGAATAAATGTCCATAATTCTGCTTTATGCTCCTCTAAACTCCCAAACTTCCCTGAGAATCATCATATTTTTAGGTTTTCTTCAGTTTTAAAGTCATCCACCAACAGTTTGTTGTATATTTATTGGTTAAGCCCAATCAGAAGCTGCTAATATCTGGGTTTTTATATTTTAATGGAGTCATTTTGCAAAATGTGAAGAAACAGAGGTTGAAAAGTTTCCCTCAGAGTCTAAATGTTAAAACTCCAGTTTCCAGGATGCAGACTGGATTCTCAGCGTTAAATAATCTGTTAAATAATCAGGATTTTGTATTTATAGCCTGATTTCCAAACGCTCTAAAGCCTCTCAGTAAGTCAATTATGTAAACTGCGGTTCTTGGTCTTGGTCTGGGCAGAAATGAGCTTAAATCCGTGTCCGCCTGCAGCCTCCCTCCTGCTGAGGAATTACATCCCACCTTCTCCTTTAATTAAAAGCCGTAATTACTGTTGGCCTTTCATCTGAGCGGCTTTCTGGCAGAACGAGGCTCTTTTTGTGGCGTGAATCAGCGCTGAGCCCCCAGTGGTCCCTGCTGTTGCATAATGTGGAAGTTTGATGAAAGCTTCAGTGAACTGAGCAGAGGAACGTGACGGAGCTCCTCCTCCTCTGAGACCAGGAACTTCCATGTGACCAGGCTGCTTTCACTTTGTTTTGTCATGTCAGCGATAAAGTTACCTTCAGTCTTTAGTTTCAAGTCTTCAGTGTAAAATTTCTACTGATTTACTGGTTTCAGGTTTTATACAGACTAATATTAGGACTGGAGCTTGGAGCATCTTCTTTTATGTACACTAGCAGTCAGAAGTTTGGACACACCTTCTCATTTAATGGTTCTTCATTTCCATTGTAGATTCTCAATGAAGGCATCAAAACTATGAATGAACACAGATGGAATTATTTAGTAAACAAAAAAGCGTGAAATAAGTCAAACCATGTTTTAGATTTTAGATTCTTTGATTATTGCTTTGAACACTCTGGCATTCTCTGGATGAACTTCATGAGGTAGAACCTGAAATGTTTTCCAACAGTCTTCAAGGAGTTCCAGAGATGCTGAGCACTTGTTGGTCCTTTTTTCCTTCACTCTGTGGTCCATCTCATCCCAAACCATCTGGATTGAGTTTAGGTCAACCAAAGATCTCAGATTTGGACTCATCAGACTAAAGCCCAGATCTCCACTGGTCTAATGTCCATTCCTGGTGTTTCTTGGTCCAAACTAATCTTTTCTGCTTGTTGCTTTTCCTTAGTAATGGTTTCTTAGCAGCTCTTTGACCATAAAGGTCTGATTGGTTCAGTCTCCTCTGAACAGTTGATGTAGAGATGTGTCTGCTGCTAGAACTCTGTGGGACTCGGATGAACTTCTCCTCAGCAGCAGAGGAGACTCTTGGTCTTCCTTTCCTGGGGAGGTCCTCATGGGAGACAGTTTGGTCGTAGAGCTGGATGGTTTTAGCAACTGCACTTGGAGATACATTCAAAGTCCTTGTAGGTTCCTGGGTAGTTCCTAGATGGTTCTTCGTAGGTTCCTGGTAGTTCCTAGATGGTTCCTGGTAGGTTCCTCGGTAGTTCCTAGATGGTTCCTTGTAAGTTCCTGGGTAGTTCCTAGATAGTTCCTGGTAGGTTCCTGGGTAGTTCCTAGATGGTTCCTTGTGAGTTCCTGGGTAGTTCCTAGATGGTTCCTTGTAAGTTCCTGGGTAGTTCCTAGATGGTTCCTTGAGAATACATTCAAAGTTCTTGAAATTTTCCACACTGACTGACCTTCAGTTCTTAAAGTAATGATGGACTGTCGTTTCTCTTAGCTGATTGGTTCTTGCCATAATATGGATTCTAACAGTTGTCAAATAGGGCTGTCAGCTGTGGACCAACCTGACTTCTGAACAACACAACTGATGGATCCAACCCCATTGAGAAGGAAGAAATTCCACAAATGAACCTTGACAAGGAACACCTGTGAAGTGAAAACCATTTCAGGTTCTACCTCATGAAGCTCATCCAGAGAACGCCAAGAGTAAGCAAAGCAGGAATCAAAGGAAAGGGTGGCTGTTTGGAAGCATCTAAAATATAAAACATGTTTTGACTTATTTAGCTCGTTTTTGTTTACTAAATAATTCCAGATGTGTTTATTCATAGTTTTGATGCCTTCAGTGAGAATCTACAATGTAAATAGTCATGAAGAAAAGGAAAAACCAGGAAATGAGAAGGTGAGTCCAAACTTTTGACTGGTAGTGTATGTTTGAGTTTTTCTAACCTTAACTCTGTTTTATTGTTTATGTTGTTGTTTATATTATCTTTGACAGTTTCATGGTGTGTTTGGTGTCATTTATAAGCTACATGAAGCATCATAAGTGACAGAAACAGTCAACATTTGCACCTGGAGGCTGCAGTGATTCAGACCTTCAGGGTTTTATACGTAACAAACATATCAAACCAGTTCAGTTAGTTCTGCTTTGGGATCAGTTTACAGTTGGAACATGTACGGCTGTTTCAGATCAGGCCAACAAAATCCCTACACTGAAAAAATAATAAAAATCAAAAAAGAAACAAGTGAAAAACTGTGACTATCAGGCGGCAAACGTGCAGAAAAACACAGTGGAATACTGTAATGTACAAAAACTGTTAAAAAAAAGAAAAAAGGCAGAAACGACAACAAATATCTGTAAAATAATATTTCTAACTGATTCAAATGCAGTTTTATTGTCTGTATATATCATTATTATTATTATTATTATTATTATTATTATTATTATTATTATTATTATTATTATTATTATATCTAGAATCTGTTTTTTCTCAGAGGAAACTGTGACTCAGAGACGACAGCGAAGGTTAGAAACAGGTGATTGATGACCATGTTGTCTACTGTATGTGTGTGTGTGTGTGTGTGTGTGTGTGTGTGTGTGTGTGTGTGTGTGTCTGTCTCTGTGTGTGTGTGTGTGTGTGTGTGTGTGTGTGTCTCTCTCTGTGTGTGTGTGTGTGTGTGTGTGTGTGTGTGTGTGTGTGTGTGTGTGTGTGTGTGTGTGTGTGTGTGTGTGTCTCTGTGTGTGTGTGTCTCTCTGTGTGTGTGTGTGTTGCAGTACTTGCTGTTACATAACATCCTCCACTGCAGACTCTTCATTCACACTCAGCTCTGCTGGAGTTTCCAGACTTCTGAGGACTCTACGTCTGTTGACTTCATTTATTTAGAACTCATTCTAGCCTCAGAATAAATCTTCATGTTAAAATATGATTTATGTCGAGGGAGATTTGGTTTTTGTGCCTAAAATTAGACTTAGACTTAAATGACTTTATTAATCCCCGTTGTTACAGCAGCTGGATGTTCAATAAGAGGTAAACAATAAGACAACAATGAATATTATGGTATAAAGTGAAGGTAAAATAAAATAATATAAATAAATTAAGTGAAATAAAATTCAATTAAATGAAATAAGATTCAAAAAAATCCATACAACATCATATAGAAAAAGTCAACAGAATATTAAAAAGTAACAGTATTTTATTTTATTTTAAAGACTATACAGAAATGTTCTAATGGCATTAGCAGGTGCAGATAAGTTTACAGATATAATGAATAAAAGTGAGTCTAGTCTCCATAATGTGAGTCTGTAAACAGATTTCAGTCACATGAGTAACACACACAACACACACACACACACACACACACACACTCACTATAACAATACAGCAAAAAATAAAACGTGCATCTGTTCACATCTTCATCATTTATTTCATGATTTAATCACAGGCTGCAGATTCGACTCCACTGAGGATGACAGTAAATCAACCTTCATCTCAAATCATCACATTTTTAGATTCATTTCTGAAATGTTTTTTGTCAGGTAACAGGAAATACATGTAAAATGCTAATTTTATTTATTTATTCAGTCTTTTGCTGGTTTAAACACTGAAAATACTGTAAAAATAGTGCAAATGTTAGAATCAAACATTGACATGTATCGAAATACAGGTTAAGATTTCACTGATTTCAGTTACATTAGAAATCATTATTAAGGTTTGTTATAAATAAAGGAGTGTAGAAACTCAGATCTTCCACTGATTGACTTGTGGTTTTAAAGGAGGCTTTGAGTTGTGGTTCAACACAATGTTTACTTGTCGATATGTCGGCTGCTGTATTAACAGAACAGAAGTTCATCCAGATGAACCTGTTCAGGGTGTAGAAGACGGATGGAGTTTGATTTGACAGCAGTGTGACGGGATGAAAGCAGCTTCATTCCCTGTAGCAGTGAGCTGAGGAAGCGGATAAAAGTCAAACTGATGCTTATTTCCTGTTGATGGTTGGATGGACGACAAACTCTGGAGGCTTCACTGGTGTCAATAAACACACTGCAGTCAGTTACAGTTTTCTAAGCTACAGTTCTACAGCTTCATTTAGCTTTTATCCAAAGTGCCGTCCGTCTGAGAGTAACACCAGCAAGGATCTAGTCGGACCCGCAGGACGACGCGAGGATTAAAGACTGAGAGAGACTCTGCAGATGGAACAGAGTTTAGGAACTCGTTCCACCACCAGGAACCACAGAGGAGAAGAGTCTAGCTATGGACCGACTCTGTTGTGGTGAAGGACACACTGTTGTTCAACAGTTTGGGGTCATCCAGATAATTCCATGTTTTCCATCCATGAAAACTCCCACTTTTCTCCATGTGCTAACATAACTGCACAAGGGTTTTCTAATCATCAATCAGCCTTTCAACACCATTAGCTAACACAATGTAGCATTAGAACACAGGAGTGATGGTTGCTGGAAATGTTCCTCTGTACCCCTATGGAGATATTCCATTAAAAACCAGCTGTTTCCAGCTACAATAGTCATTTACCACATTAACAATGTCTACACTGGATTTATCATTCATTTCATGTTATCTTCTGCTTTTCTTCCAAAAATAAGGACATTTCTAAGTGACCCAAACATTTAAACGGTGGTGTATGTGGGGGATAATTACCTTAAATGGTCTTCAGTTTTGACAGTTTGGTCAACATTTGTGCGATACTTGTGTCACTGAAACAGGAAATGCTCTTTTAAGATGCATTTTTACATGTGTGTGTATAATGTTGGATTCTCTCTATGGCTGTTGTCTTTGTCCTAGATCGAAGCTCATGTTCTCCTGTGTTTACCTCTCTTCTTGCTTTTATAATTTGCCTTGAAATCCTGTTTGAACGTTTTGATGTTGGCTGCTGTTTTCTTCTTATCGGTGGATGTTTTAATGTAAGACGTTCTCTCAGCAGATTGTGAAGCTGTGCATCCGGAGGAGTCGGAGTCTCGTCTTTGAGAGAGTCGGAGATGATTTCTGACGGCAGCCGTGTGACTCAACACACGTGTTTTACTGCACTTTCCGTGTGCACATGCACAGGTTGTAATGGTCCCGTTACCGTGGCGACCCATGCCTTTGTTGACCAGATTTGATGCATTGTCATTAAAGGTGCAATGAGTCGCCATGGCAACGTCCTGCGTAGGAGTTACATAAGCGTACGGGAGGAGACCCCGGCAACGATGTTCAGTGTGTGCGTGCGTGCGTGCGTGCGTGTGTGCGTGTGCGTGTGCGTGTGCGTGTGCGTGTGCGTGTGCGTGTGTGTGTGTGTGTGTGTGTGTGTGTGTGTGCGTGTGCATGTGCATGTGTAACTCTTTATTCATTGGAGGAGCTTTAACAGAGTGTGTTCACCTTCCTTACATCCTTTACTCACATTCTCACCTGGGATCTGCCCCGTTAAGCCTCCGTCTGCTGCTCATAGGAGCTGGAGGAGGCAGTAAACAGCTTCGGTGGTTTGCCTCCTCCTCCAGCTCCTCCAGCTCCTCCAGCTCCTCCAGCTCCTCCAGCTCCTTCAGCTCCTCCAGCTCCTTCAGCTCCTTCAGCTCCTCCAGCTCCTTCAGCTCCTCCAGCTCCTTCAGCTCCTCCAGCTCCTCCAGCTCCTCCAGCTCCTCCAGCTCCTCCAGCTCCTTCAGCTCCTCCAGCTCCTCCAGCTCCTCCAGCTCCTCCAGCTCCTTCAGCTCCTTCAGCTCCTTCAGCTCCTCCAGCTCCTCCACTCCTCAGCTCCTCCAGCTCCTCCACTCCTCAGCTCCTCCAGCTCCTCCAGCTCCTTCAGCTCCTTCAGCTCCTTCAGCTCCTCCAGCTCCTCCAGCTCCTCCAGCTCCTCCAGCTCCTTCAGCTCCTTCAGCTCCTCCAGCTCCTCCATCTCCTCCAGCTCCTCCAGCTCCTCCAGCTCCTCCAGCTCCTCCAGCTCCTTCAGCTCCTTCAGCTCCTCCAGCTCCTCCAGCTCCTCCAGCTCCTCTGAGCAGCAGACGGCTTCGGCTCATTATTTTAACCTTGAAGGCAGCAGTTGTCAGAGCAGTCTGACCTCAGGCTGCATTTAGAGGCTGCTCTGCTGCTGTTATGTAACCTTCCTCAGCAGATGGAGCACAGTTATCTCAGGTCTTCACACTTTTCCTAAACTGAGCTTTTAACTCGTTTTTGGCTCTCCAACAGCTTCTGTCTCGCAGGGAACGAGCTTATTTATTGTCCGGACAAAGAAACAGTTCTGTTCCGGTCATGAACATGTGAATTTCTTTAGCTTTAAAGCATATGATTTAGTAGCCGACCAGTTCTACTCGTGGTAGATTTGTGTTTTATGTAAAAAGCAAACGCATCTGTTTACTTTTGCTAAATAAATTTGCAAGAGAGTCCACATTTCTCTTCTTACTTCCTCTCCTCTATCAAAAATCGACTTAGGAGCAGAACTCTGATGTAAGTCCATTTCCACTGTAAGTCAGAGCTGTGACTTTCATGCATGTATGAGTCATTTCCTTTCCTTTTCTTTGAATCCCTGCCATCAGAAGAGTCTGACTTACGCTGGGAGCCATAATGAAGAACAAAAAGTTAGCAAATGTAGCACAATCCAAGGAGGATGTAAACAAAGCCGTCTCATAGCGCAGCATGACGATGTATTCATCCGCTCCGCTCATCAACTAGTTCCACGTAACCAGTTCTGACGTAACAACGAAACGCCGTAGGTCGAGGACGTCGTAAACCGAGGACCTCCTGTATATGCAGACTGTAGCATGACTGCAGTAAAGGTTTTGGGATGACCATGAATTTCCCCAGTTAGGATGGATTTTAACCGAGGATTCTAGTTTTTAACAGCTTTATATATTAATTTAAAGAGGAAAAAATGTCAACAAAAAACTCCAAGGCCAACACATATCAGCAGACTTGATAGACAACGTTTATAGTGGTGGTCAGACTGAGACCATCTCTCACATAGTGGTGGCACAATGTTGTGTTAACTTTTGTTTTCAGCAAAATACTCACTTTTTGTTGGCTCTTTCTTACTATTTGCTTAGACTGCCTGTAGATGTGCTTATACAATACAAGAGGTGTGGGGTAACATGAGCCAGTTTTTATTTGAGGTGTCGCTACAGTGGAGGCAGGACAGTAATGTCTAAAAATATAACATGTACAGATACTTCAGGATGTGGGGAATCCCTTCGAATAATTGGTTTGGATCTTTAAAAAAAAAAATTTTTTAAATATTGCTTTCTCAAAAAAAAAAAAAAACTGTTTTCTTGTTTCATCTTTCCCCCAACAACAGGTAAATTGACCCTTTGGAGAAAATATGTCGGGGTAAATTGTGCCATTGATTATGATGAAAATCTTATACCTCATATAATGCTGTATCACAGCAAGATAAATTCAACACCAAATGACCTCTTGAAAGTTCTATTTCAAGATAAAATGTACAACTTTAAAGGGTAGTTTCCTTCAATACGGTCCTCAGATGACAAATTTTGGAACAAAATCATGTTCAAAATGAACAAATTCTGTCATCATTTTTACAAGACTGGGCTATTATTCAACATATAGGTATAGATTTAGAGTAATGTAATTATTTACCAACGATCATAGGGGGAGCCAGAGACTCAACCAACTCTACTGCCACCAGTTTGAATTGTCTTATTGTTGTTGTTTTTTTTAATATTTCTTTCCAAAAAAAAAATCATTTTCTTGTCTCACATTGGGAGTAAACTGAGCCTTTGGAGAGAATGTGTCGGGGTGAATTGTACCATCGATGATGTTGAAGTAAAGTTGAAGTTTTAGACCTCATTTAATGTAAGATCTGCCTCCATTTGTTCATCCAAGACCTGGTGGGCAGGTCCTGTTCTCTTCAACCCTGCTGGGGTTACTTATCTTTGTTTGGTTTTGTTGTCCATGAATCTCTTTAAAGTCGTTCTGTTGATCTTCATCTGCCTCCTGATGTATGGACTTCCCATTCTTTACTTCTCCTACAGCTCTCTCCAAACCCTCAAGAGAAGTTGAAGCTCTGTCTGTCTTCCACTGGTCTCAAAATCATAATCGTTTTGGTTATAAAACTTAAAAATACGATGTAGAATTACAGTAGTGTAATTATTTACCAATAATCATGACTCAACTAATCCAACTGCCACCATTTTAACTAAAGGGCATCATCCAGGCAGTTTAGAGCTAACTTCATGCTAACACTTTAGCCTCATATTGTAGCATACTAATGCACCAACACATGTGTGAAATACTTTCAGACGTCTCATTAACTGTTCAGACACAAAACTCATATAAACATGAAAAATGGACTTTGACTGGAAAAAGACACTTCTGATAACTAAAATGTGCTTCTTCTCTCCACTGGTAGAGTAGAATGGATTCCTCTTCAGAAATATTCCTTCCATGGTTTTGTCCAAACCAGAGGTGGCTCATCTTACCCCACTCTCCCCTATACTAAACCTTTGTTTTCTGTAATCCTAATTGACTAGATATGTGGAGGTTATTCTTTTATAATTGTTGGTAAGGTTCATAAAATAATAATATATATTACATAAGATAAGCATATGTAAGAGTCTGACGTCAAACATGTCCTTGTTGAGACGTCACACTGCGTCCATCCAGCTTCAGTTTTGCATTTTTATTCTTTCAGCTGCAGATTCTGGGTCAGTCTTGCATTGTTCAGCAGTTTGTTTGTTCAAAGTAGGTTTCATCCCTGCAGTCTTTAAGAGCCTGTACAAGAGCTCCAACTAAATCCTCAGCTAAACTGAAATCCACACGCTTCAACTAGAAAAACAGTCTTTATTTACATATAAAATCAGAGGTATTTTCATACTGTTTTATACACTTTTCACTGACAATAATGTAAACTCTTTGTACTGCTACAAACGGTGTTGGTTGGTCAGAACTACTTGGTTGTATTTGGCATGTTTGTGCTGTTAAAATGCGTCTGAATGGGAATAATGACTGCAGAGAAATGGTTCTGCAGAAAAGCTCTTCCATAAAAACAGTTGTTACTGGAGGGAACTCCAGTTTTATGAAGAAGAGCGTAGCCCTCTAATGGACTTCAGTCTTGGCTCCGGCCTGGTTCTCTTCCTCAGGGAACCACAAACTAGTAATTTCACACATCTGTGGTGAAATAGCCTCAGTACTGTCATAGACTGAGGATCGTTTATCCTCTTTTCTCCTCTCAGGGCTTCAGTGTTTGTGGGAAACCATAGACTGTATATTAAAAATTCACGAATAGTCCATGACATCATCCGTAGGTTTCCTGATGAGTGGTTTGGATCCAAAAATGAGCAGAGAGGTGGAGTTTGAGTGGAGCTGAGATGGGTCACATTTCCACCTCCATTATTCATAATTTTAAGCCTAAATAAAATGTAAACTAGTGAGTTATATAACAATTCCCTCCTGTAAAGTGGCTATGAAAAGGGAAATTATCTATACAGACCAAAACCATTTCTGTATCAAGCTGTAAACGTGTTTATTTCTGTTATAAAGTTGAACATTTTAACATGGAGGTCTATGGAGACTGACTCGCTTTTGGAGCCTCCAGTGGTCATTTGTGGAACTGCAGTTTGCTTTTCTTTAAGCTGTGACTTGTGGATGACACCAGAAGTGCTCCTGTTTTTCATCTTCTTCTTCACTTTTTACGTAAGTTTCCACTCTTTCTTCCACCTGTTCAACTTTTTATTCACCACCTAAGTGTTGCTCTGCTACTGATTTAGCTCTATACGTGTCAAAAATGTAAAAAATTAATCAATTTTCCATTAACTCTGTTGCAGTCTGATCCAGTATGACAAAAAATTCTTTTTCAAATATCTGCTTTAGATAAATGGAATACATTTGATTATTTGATTAGATTTAGAATTGCAATGTCCTTTTATTGCAATCTACTGACCTTTAATTGTGACCTATTGTCTTTTTATTGTGACCTATTGACCTTTAATTGTGACCTATTGTCCTATGGTTTATTGTATGTTTCACTGTTTTGTTTTCTTTCTGTACTTTTTGCAGTGTGCTTTTATTGTGACTTATTGTTTTATGTATCACTGTGATGTCTTTTTTTTCTTAGGGACTGCGGATGTAATTAGCATTGTGCTACAATCCGGCATATTTACGCCCATTTCTGAATAAATGGGTGTTCATTAATGTGCATTGTTCCTGCCAAATAAAGAAATAAATAGAATTAATCTTATATAGACATGTGTCTTCTGTGTTCATACAATGATGCACTTGAATATAATTAAAACAGTCAGGAGGAATTATGACCTAAACTTCTAAAACATGACTGTCACAAAACACAAAGTTAAACATGTTTTTAAGATATAAAGCATTAACTGCACTGTAAACATGTTTGTGGCTCCAGTAACATCTCAGAGTGTAGATATGCAGCTTCATCTACAGACTTCTACATGTAGTTTTATTATAACTAAAATACTCCTTACTTGGTTTTACTTTTAGGTTTCTTCATGAGTTGAATTTCCCTCTGGATTAATAAAGTATCTAATCAATCAATCAATCAATCAATCAATCAATCAATCTATCTATCTATCTATCTATCTATCTATCTATCTATCTATCTATCTATCTATCTATCTATCTATCTATCTATCTATCTATCTATCTATCTATCTATCTATCTATCTATCTATCTATCTATCTATCTATCTATCTATCTGTCTGTCTGTCTGTCTGTCTGTCTGTCTGTCTGTCTGTCTGTCTGTCTGTCTGTCTGTCTGTCTGTCTGTCTGTCTGTCTGTCTGTCTGTCTGTCTATCTATCTATCTATCTATCTATCTATCTATCTATCCATCCATCCATCCATCCATCCATCCATCCATCCATCCATCCATCCATCCATCCATCCATCCATCTATCTATCTATCTATCTATCTATCTATCTATCTATCTATAGTCTATCTATCTATCATCTATCTAGCTATAGTCTATCTATCTATCTATCCATCCATCCATCCATCCATCCATCCATCCATCCATCCATCTATCTATCTATCTATCTATCTATCTATCTATCTATCTATCTATCTATCTATCTATCTATCTATCTATCTATCTATCTATCTATCTATCTATCTATCTATCTATCTATCTATCTATCTATCTATCTATAGTCTATCTATCCATCCATCCATCCATCCATCCATCCATCCATCTATCTATCTATCTATCTATCTATCTATCTATCTATCTATCTATCTATCTATCTATCTATCTATCTATCTATCTATCTATCTATCTATCTATCTATCTATAGTCTATCTATCCATCCATCCATCCATCCATCCATCCATCCATCTATCATCTCTAGCTGTAGATCTTCCTTCTGACTGGGATGTTTTCGACCCTCAACAAAACTTTTGCGGATAAGTTGAGTTTGTGAGGCTGATAGAAATTCGGATCAGGCCAGAACCGGCTGTTATGTAATAAGAACTGTAGCCCGACATTTCCCCGTGTTTGAAAATGTCTCCTGCTGTGTAGTCGGTGGGGAGTTAACGCTGCTGTAATGGATTTACTACCACAACACCTCCATTAACGCACAACAGAGACACAAGCTCACCATCGCCACAAACACTGAACGATGTTCTGTTAGTCATTAAACTCTGGTTTGTGCTGCAGAGAAAGAGTTTTCTGTTATGTAACAGAACTGGTGTGGAAATGAGACACACACATGGAGGAAAGTCGTACTGTAATCACAAACACAACATCACTAAGTGTTGGATATAATATGTATTATAATATGAATAAATGCAGATCAGTGAGTCAGGAACATGTCAGCAGAACATGTGGAATATGCAGCAGTTTTTTAACTCACTATATGAGGTTAAATCAGTCGTATCATCAATATATTTAAGCCTAAAACGAAAACACGTATGATAAACGATTCACCAAATGCACAGAAATATCAGACCAAAAACATCAACCAATGTCACACCTGAGAGCTTCAAGCATAGTTTTTCATTGTGCTTTCCTTAACCCTCGTGTCGTCCTGCGGGTCAAAATGGACCCGTTTTAAAGTTTGGAAATGTGGAGAAAAACATATATTTACACAGTGAAACTTCTGATGTTCACATTTTCAGCATTTTTGGGAAATATTTTAACATTTTTGGTGGAAAAAAAAGAAATGTTAAAAATGTTTCTGAAGAACATTCACAAAAAAATCAACCAAAATCCAGCAAAATTCACAGGATTTTGGTTGATTTTTATGTGAATGTTCTTAAAGAAAATATTAGAAGTTTTACTGATATATATGGAATCACTTTAGATATTTTTAGGATATTTTTGGAAGATTTGTATTCATTTTTTGAAAATATTTACAAGAATTTTCTCGCCAAATTTGGGGGATTTTTTAAAAAGAAAACTTTTAGATAGAAATAGAAAATAACCCTTATAGAAATAGAAATATTAACAATAAATTAATAATATCATATACTTTAGTTCAGCTGCTCTTGAAAGCTAAATTACAAATTGTGAAAAAAAATAAATCAAAGAAATGTCAAATAAAAAACAAACTGCAAAAATGAATTGAACAAATAAATGATATGGCAAATATGCAGCATAAACAAGATAAAATAGTTCAGTCCAGACAGTGTTGTTATACAGAACATGTCAGAAACTGCTGCTGTGCCAAACTACCTTCCAGTAAAAAGGATTCTGATTACAAAAGTGACCTAAAAAGACTAAACATTGCTGTTAAGACCCTGTAGTGTTACTATGTCTGACTAGTTTACATAGGGGGAAATTTCTCTCTCAAACCTTCTTCACATGACTAGATTATATATAATACACTGTGGAGATTTAGGTTCCTAATGTCCCAACGCTGACCAGACGTCTGCTCTCCCTGAGCCTGGTTCTGCTGGACGTCTCCACCTGTTCAAAGAAGTTTTCCTGTCCAGCGTCACCAGTGTGCTGCTCATAGAGAACTTTAGGATTGAAATCAGACACGACTAATAGCCCGTTAGCACGGAAAGAGAGATGCTGAAAAGTTTTCTGTTAATTAACCACAGGTTAATTAACAGATTGTGACTCTCAGTCACAATTTGTGTTATTGTAAATTTTGACGCAAATGTAAAGTTTTGTCACAAAGGCATCAGTTCAAAAGCGTCTCTGATTACTAATAATCACCATAAAACCCTATAAACCCTAATACTAATGCATTTAATAATATTCTTAATTGCTTAATATACTATCTAGATGAATATTTATTTCATATAATATTGCAGGGTCTTAATATTAATATCTTAATTAGTCTGGTAAAGTTAGATAATAAAAAGAATTTTAGGATATTAATCTTAACATTTTAAGTTGCTCAGCGGCAATAACATAATAGGGTCTAAACCTTAATATTTGTTAGTCAGGTGAATTTTCACAATAAATAATACTGAAATGTATGAGCCTTGAATTTTTATGATTCATAATATAGTAGGAGCTTGACCATAATATTAAATGTATTGATTAACTGACTCATGAAAAAAATATTACATTAAAAATAAATAATGCATGTGCTGTATGAATAACAGTGACTTTTATAATAATAACAATAATAATAATCATAATAATAATAATAATAATAATAATAATAATCATAATAATAATAATATAAACTTATTAAACAACAAAAATAACAATAAAAAAATGGCATTTTTAAATTATAAATATTCTATCAATGGGCTACTGAATAAACTATTATATTAAAATATACAATACATGAGCTGTATGAATAACAGTGACTTTATTAATAATAATAATAATAATAATAATAATAATAATAATAATAATAATAATAATAATAATAATAATAATAATAATAATAATAACAACAATAATAATAATAATAATAATAATAATAATAATAATAATATAAAAATGCCAATTATTGTTCTTAGACATAGTCTATTGACGGACTAATGAATAAACTATTGTATTAAAAATAATTAGTACATATGCTGTAACAGTGACTTGACAAATAATAACAACGACAACAACAATAAAAAAAAAGATAAATAGAATATTTATTGACTGATCAATAAACAGATAAACTCGTGCATTAAATAGCTGCGCGGCGCTACTGGAAGCGGGACGTTTCCATGGCTGCGGTGACGTAAGCAACAGGTTGATAGGAGCCCCTCTCGTGCGCGCGGTCCTCCTCCTCCTCCTCCTCCCCCCGCGGCCGGAGCGCGTGCAGCACATCCCGGTGTCATCACATCACCGCTGCACGAGACCACTGCAGCAGCAGCTCACGGCTCGTGCCTCGTTCTGAAAAACTAACGGTCGCAGAGCGGCGGAGAGAGAAAACGAACCGGACAGAAACAGCCGCACAGTCGGTAAGAAAACCTCAGATTAACGTCTGTTCCGCTCGGTGATTCTGCTGCTGTCCGTTGTGTTCCGTCGGCAGTCCTGACAGCACCGTTAATACCGGTGTTTCACGGACTGGTTTGAACACCGTATTGTCAGTTTTAACGGGGAATTCAATCACGGCGGCGTCCCTCCCGGTAGTAGAGCTACTTCAGGCCGTCGCCAGCTGAACGGTATCACGGTGATTAACGGCGATACCGGATGCGTTTGGTTCTTCCTCCTTCTAGTTCACCTTTATTTTTCAAAGCTGTCGCTAACATCAGCTGTTTGCTGCGTCTCTTTAATGCTAAATATTGCAACCTGCCTCTTGGTTTAAGTTGTTCGCTGCTGGCTTGTTTCTTAATAAGTTGGATTATGAATTGGAGCGAAGCCTTAAGCAAGAGTGGACTTTAGCTGTTTATTGATCTGCTCTGTCTGGAGGCTGCCAAAGTGCACTTTCTGATTCATGCAGATTATACTTGCAAAACATTTACATTTTCATTCAGTCTGTGGGTTTATCATGACTGTCTGCTGCTATTTTTCCATATTTCTCCTCTAATATCTAACAGAAGCTGCACCAGTGTGTCAGCAGCTGAGATTAACTCTATTATTAATCGTTCTGTCAGTGTTGAGCTGAAATATCTTGTTTGTTGTGATTTGTCTGGTTCACAAAAGGTGAGTCACGTTGCTGTCCGACTGCCTTATTGTTCCATAGATCAATACTGATCGATCCACTGTCTGAATCTGCCTGGAGGTTTAAAGATTACCGGTTAATCCATACGGATTGTTTCTAGTCTGCATCACGTGGCGTCACATCAGACACACATTTCTGCATTTATCAGCCAGTCAAGGTCAGTTTTTCTGCTACAGCTGTGAAAAGAATAATGGATGTGAAAGGATGAGTGCGCTCTTGTTGCTGAAAGCTGCCAGAAGTGTTGCGTTGTGTTTATCCGTACACGACCGTTTGTTTACCCACAGGAAGAAATTTAATTACATCGACAAACTGACATGACATCATCAGACGTCCACGGGGTCCATCATCTCCACGCTTCCTGTTTGTCGTCTTGTTAAGGAGTCGTGCAGTGCATCCTGATAGAGCGGGGTTGTGTTTTGAGAGATGGTGTGTCACGTTGGATGCCCTGCGTTTATATGAAGTTGAGGTAAAGAGCTACTTTATACATATTCAGGGCGTACGGTGTGACTCGCTGCTGGAGGCTCCCGAAAACTTTTAACTGATCTAAAATCAAGCAGATCAAGCAGAGCCTGTGAATCAGACACGTTGGACGTACACGTTATTCACTCCATCGTCATCCTTGATGGCTTCCATGATGAAGTGATGCAGTCTTTATCTTTACATAAATCTTATCCGTATTGTATCACGTCTCAGACTCCCTGGGAAAGTTGACTCTCGGGTGCTGGAAGGGGGACTCCATGGACAGGTCCCTAGTCTGATACAGGCCTACACTTAGAAACAGACAAACAAGAACAATTTAGAATCACTAATTGTTCTCAGCATGTCTTTGGACTGTGGGAGGAAGCCGGAGAACCCGGTTAGAACATGTAAACTCCACGCAGAAAGACCCCAGGCCCAGGCCGGGACGCTAACTACGGACCTATAGCTGTGAGACAACAGTGCTAACCACCAAGCAGCCATAAAGGAGTTAAATGGAGAGTAAAATGTAAAATAAAAAGTTACAGCGCAGTTTAAAATATTCATCATTTCATGAAAGGCAGAGGCAACAAAAAAGTCCTCAGCCTCGATTGAACAGAACTGTGGGTTGCAGCGTTTTTTGGGAGTATGATCCAGATCTGTGCTGCTTAAATCCCAAAACAAACTGATTAATGATGTACTGCTTTTGTTTTACTGTCAAATGGTAGCAAAATAATTATCACTTATGTTCCAGAGTCATATACTAGTCCTTTAGTGATGGTTGACAACGTGCCACAGCTGTGATAAGTCAACATAAATGCTTTTCAAACAGTCTTGACATAAACATAGATTGTGTAAACGGTGAGACTCGTCAAACATCACAGTTGAGATTATGGTTGGTTTGATGTTAATGCAGCGCTGCCTGTTTTATAGGTTACCTGCCAGTTCATTCCATTACTCATGACGAATCACATGATTGTTCTGTAAGGCAGGGAGTCTCTGTTACCTTGTTAGACAGAAATCTATGTTTTCCTTGTATTTCTGACCGTTTTAATGACAAAATTAAACTCCAATTAACAAAATTTCTTACTTTTATAGTTACAGTTCCTGGCGTTTTCATGCTGATGATGTTCCCTTATGGACATGTAAATTCATCTATGCAGAAAAAGTCTTCCATGACTTACTGTTACATTTTCAGACAACTGTGGTGCATCACTGTCTGCACAACATAAACATTTGCTATGCCTGTATTAGTGGTACGCAGTTTGTAGGTGGCAGACAGTAGTGATTTAACAGGCTTACAGGCTGCAGGATTCCAGTGTCTGGAATATTTCCTAAATGATTAGTCTGGGTTTGCAACCTGGTGTAGCTCCTGATCCTCTTAAACCCCCAAGTTATTTTGGTTTAAAAGGCTCCTTTGTGTTTGATGCAAAGACTGTAAAAAATTAAAGCCTTTAACTACAATTTTTTGAATATGTTACTGTTATTTTATTGATTTTCCCTATTTTGTTAAATTGCAAGTAACTAGTAAAAACTCAGAAAATAAGCCAGAATTTACATATTAACTGCAAAAAAATCAAATAAAATCAGGCCAAAACTGTAAGCAATGTTTATAATGAAAATCTGTACTTTGTTCTTTTTCAACAGATAATCATTAATCTAGAGTTTATTTTACTCTATTTAAATCATAAAAAGTATTGTTATTTTACAGATATTTGCCATCATCTCAAAGAAATTAAAATTTTACAGTTTTTCCAGATAATACTTAGAAAAAAGTTATTAATTCATAAAATTAATGTTGACATCAGCAAATAGTAGTTTGTTGTTTTACGATAAATGACACTAAAATTATACTGCTGATAATAGAATTATTTTACAGACATTTGCTGGTATTTTATAGTTTGTACAATTCATGAATGTTGCTGTAATGCAGTTGATTAGTGTATTTATTCTGGCATGCTTTTTACTGATTTATTTTACATTTTTTTAAATTTGCAGTTTTACTTTGTGGTTCATATTTATGATTTCTGTCCATAAGCCACGTTCCTGTTCCCCTGACAGTGAAAGGTAGTTAGTGCAGCGCTGTTGTGTATTTTCACATTGCCTAAGAATTCAGACAGACCTACAAACACACACCTGGAGCAGACATCATGTCAACGTTCTCCGACAGCAGACACACAGCGAGCATCATGATGCAGCACAGACTGAGACTGACTCTAAACCTCCACATTAATGTTGGCTGTCTGCTCAGTGTTTCATCATTTAGGGTGCAGCTGTGACAGCAGTGGTGCTCAGAGACGCCCCAGTTTCCTCTGTTTAAAGACACCAGTCAGGAATGTGAGCGTAGAGAAGGGAAACACTGCAGCAGAAGAGCAGATGTCATGTCCGTAAGTTCAACTATCCATCAGCTGTGTGAACATTCAGTACCTGGGATTTAATGTTCAGGAACTACACTCTAAAAATGATCATTAAAAAAACAACAAACTGTGAAAATCAGGTTAAACAGGAGATTTCTGCAGTGATCAAAACAGCGGAACAGTATAATAACGGTCAAAATAATGGCAAATATGTGTAAAATATTGATATTTTTAGCTGAGGTAAATATGAACAAATACTGTCAATGTGAAAGAAATTGTTGTAACATCTAAACTGTCACTTTTTCTGGGATTCTAGTCGTCTTTATCAGTAATTTATCAAAACAGAAAATTGGTATAATATTAAATCCTTCAGAATTCAGAAAGAATTATGGTAATAAAATGGTCTTTTATTACTGAAAATATTTCTAGATAAATACAGTAGTGTTTGTTCTGGTATCATTGTTTCTAATGCTGTTAGCTGTAATTTATTGGTAACAAACATCAGATAGTGGCTGTGAATCTGTGGCCGGTTATAAAGAACAGCACGACGTCTTAAAATCACAGGAGGACGGAGCTTTTCTCCAGAGATTTCTATTTATTGTTGACATTCACCCTCTTCTTGTCTTGTTTGTGATCACTGATGAAATCTGCAGATTGTGTTAATGCTGTCTGCCATCCAGAAACATTTGTTCTTCTGGTGATTTAGGTGTTTATTTCTTTGGGAAATAATGCAGTAACCCAAGAGTAATGTCTGTGAACAAAGCTGAAAAGAGGAAGAAAAGCCTCAGTTGGGTTTTTTGTCTTTTGAATCGAGTATTTTGCCTAAAAGCATCTGATTCTTGACAGCATGTCTGAGGAATAAAATCAGCCTCTTGTGGGCCCAGTCTGATCCTTGACCTTCTCTGATAGGTACGTCTACAAAGGTTTCATAGTTTGCTCTTTTGTTGGTTGTTTTTCCCCAGAGGACAGTAAGGAAATACAGCATACAAAGCTTTAATACTGCATTAATTATATGCAGATTTTCAGCCACACAGTTGAAATTAGACTTTTACACAACTGGATTTCCCCTGTGAATTGTTTTTACATGGTGATGTGGTGCTTACTGCAGCAGGATTTTAACTTTCTATACAAGTGAATTAGGTTAGTTTTATTCCAGTGAATGAATATTCCCGTAGGTAACAGAGATCCCCCTCTGGCAGTAAAATCAATTACAACATCCTCAGCTAGTTCTTTCTCACTGAGGGTGTTTCATGACTGAACACACAACCATCAGTCTGATGAATAAATCAATATTCTAGCCGGTTTATCGTTGGTCTCCTTCCACTCTTTTACGTCTTCATAACCTCTGTGAGTTCTGCTGTCTGGTCAGTTCAGACTCTGACTAAATCCTCACTAGACTGTGAAATCAAAAGGAATTTTGTTGTGTTTTACTTCAGTTTTTTTCTAATTAGCTACCATTAATGCTGTTAGCGTCACTGCATTTCTAACATTACCTCTCAAAATACAAATTTCAATCATTTATTTTACAGTACAGTGTTTAGCTGACTTTTCTCATGTTAAAATGAGAAATTGGGGATTTTTAATTACCATCAGTGGCAATATTTTTGAAAGCTCAATGCCAGCATTGCATTAATGTGTTCTACGTTATCAGTGTACTATTATGGAAGCTTTCAGTGTGATTAATATTAATTAACTGGTGAGACGATAAACTGTTTGGTTGATGTTGGAAGAAACGATTGTCAGATAAAACACAGCAATACTACTATGCTGACACTCTGTAGGGCTTTCTGATCAAACACGTTGTTTTAGGAGTAATTGTCGCCCTTTTGTCCACAGAGAATGAGTGTAGTGTGAAACGGTGACGGCAGCACATGCTGCTAGTTGCTGGTGTTGCTGAGTTGTTGTTGTTAGTTGTGGTGTGATGCGTTTGGACTGCTGTGGACACAGAGGACTGCATTGTTTACGTGTACAGTCCTCTGCTGTCTGTCCATCTACAGTATCGCTCTTCTTTTGCTTACTGATGTCTACAGAAACTCAGACACACAAACACTGTCTGTCTGTGCTTTTGTGTGAGCCTGGATTTTGTATAAAAGTGTGTAGTTTGTTTTAGAATGTGTGGAGTTCTGGTGTAGTAAAGATCATCATGACTGGTTTGTCTGTTCATACGTATTTCTGTCTTCATACTGAGTGAAAGATAACTTGTATTAAAGAGGCAGACGCTGCATGGAGGAGAGTGTCATGATTTCCCATCAGTCGTCTCTGAACACACCGTCAGAGACGACTTGAGACCAGATGTAAGAAAACATGTCCTCTGATTGTATCAGGGTGATGTCAGTTTAGCTGTCGCCTCCATGTTGTCTGCACATTCAGGCAGAAGTGTTGTTTGTTTTGCTACGTCACGTTTTCCACTGAACTCCGTCTGAACAGTGAAACACAGTTGGTGTGTGCAGGCCTCCTCCAGCACTGTGTTCAATATTCAGCTCTGTGATTGCTTCCTTCATCACCACCATCCTGCTCCTCGTTCTACCCGCAGTCTGGGACTAATTACATTCAGCTCTAGGATCTGCTTCTGGGTATCGGTAGCAAAAGAAAGAAAGAAAGAGCTGCATGGTGGAGCCGCAGTAAGTCGTTGGCTTATTTACTTTCAGCTTGTGTCATTTCACATGCAAAGCAATGAAGCTGAGGAGCTCTTATTTATCCCCTGTACTCCCACAATGCAAGGGAATGTCCTTGTTTGTCTTAAATATGTCCTCAGCACCGACCGGCATCACATTCCTACATCTAATACTCGGATACTTGGAGTTTAATGTAATCTTGGGCATACTTGCATTCTGAAACCACAGCTGTGCAGCTTTACAGGAGAACCAGAGATTAATAGCTGTTTAAAGGACGCTTCACAAACTCTCTGTTCAGATTAAACAGCAGTTACACAAGTTTAACTTACTGTTGCAGTTTTCCCTGTTTTGTGGAATTACAGATAGTGAGTAGAATCACAGAAAAAGTTATTAATTCATGTTCACACTAAAAATAACAGGCCAAAACTGTAACTAGTGTCCACATTTTGCATTTTTAAATGTTTCAAAATCAGCAAAAATAGCTTTATTTTATGTATATATGCCATTATTTGAAAGAAACTGTTGTATAATATGGACTAAAAAATGTTAAATCATTTTTAACTGTTATTTCGCTGATATTCCCTGTTTTATTAAATTACAGATCATATCTAGCAAAATCACAACAAAAGTAGTAATTTACATAATAAGCGTAAAAAAAAAACAGGCTGAAACTGTAAATAATATCTACAACAAATTTTTTTTACAAACAGTAAGTCATGCTTTTCCAACACCTGACTGCAAAATTACACAATTTAAAGCAGTGAACAATGTCCTTATTTTGCAGATATTTGTCATTATTTTCACAGTTTTTCCAGTCTTTGAACTTCCACTGTTTCCAAACATTCTTTAGGCTCCCTTGCTGCCAGAGTTTCAGAGTTTTTTTGTGATTTCTTTTTTTTAAATATTTTTTTTGTGCAGTTATCTCACAGTTCATGTTGTGTTCTTGTTATACTGTTTATTATACTGAGGTGCTACTACAGTGAGACTCATAGTGGACTGGTGACGCATACGTTTGAATAATAAGCCCAGTTTGTCGATGATAAAATTATTACACCCATTAATCTGCTGATCATTGACCTGTAACCCTGTAACCTGTATCACAACAATATCAAGATGGGACACAAAACGGTCATGTAATAGAAGAAGTGGGCCATGGTGCACAGCGGTACGCCTCCAGACAAATCAGCCACTCTGATAAGCTGGTGGACCTTGACTTCCTGAAGTACAGCCTCCCACACGTTCAGTCTGACTGAGACTTTTGTTGTTTCCTCTTGTTGTCCAGAGACCAATGCAGTGTAAATGAAACCAACACAAACGCATTAGTTGCTTTTAGTTGTTGTTCTATGTATTTCAGTTCTAGACAACTCTGTCACCAACCATTACCTCAACTGTAAAACATAAACTAACTCCTCAATGAAAATGTCAAAAAGAGAAACGATAGACCAGTTAGAAATGCTGACATACTTGTGTGCAGTAGCAGTTCCTAATATGAATTATTTCCCCCTTTTTTCACCTATTATTTATCATTTTGAATTACTTGCTAACTATTCCTAGCTGCACTGACTGAAGGATGAACAGCCAAGTCTAAAAAAACGAGTTAAATGTCTAAAATAGACATGAGATGAGATTTAAGGTTGAAAGGTGCATATTTGTTCTTTCATTTCTTAACAGTGAAATATTCCTTTCTGCTCTTAGTGTTGCCATTCAGGCTGCTGGATGCTGTAAGAGAATAGTCCTTGTGAATAGGTGCCATATTTCCAATTGTAGCCGGCCCTGTCAGGTTCTCATTTAATTTTTGGTGGTGATACGAGGCAGTCAGATGTAATGGATCAGAGCAGGCGGGTGAAACATGACGGATCACTAACCTTCTCACTGTCCAGCTGCCTCAGTTCCCCACATCACACAGCGATGAAGCTGTAAAACTGACCGTAGCAGAGCTGTTTGGGTGTGAAAGTGCTGCTACAGATGCCACTTAGAACATAAACTATATGGTTCGCACTCGGTGACGGATCTTTTTGGAATTTGATCATTTGTGGCGGGTTTATGATCGACCATGTGGATAGTCCGGCCGGCTGTTGGTGCATTGCAGTTTTTAAACTGCTGAGCTGACTGTCTTTAGGCCAGGAAGCTTTTTGTAATGTTAAAATCTAAGCTCACATTTGGATCAACTTTCGACATCTCAGAAAAATCAGACTAATAAACTGAACGCTGATGAGACAGACCTGCCAAGGACTTTCCAGACTCTAGCTTTCTGTAGACGGAGCCACTCGTATAAGACAGATAAATTGTTCACGTTTTGTGCATTCTTTTAATCCTTTGTTGTTTAGTTTGTATGCCCTTGTGGAGGTTTGTGTTGTGTGTTTTGTATCTCCCTGTGTGTGTTTAATTTAGGGGTTTTATCACAGCTGGCCAGAGCCACCGTCCTTGTTACACCTTCAGATGACTGCAAGTGTCATCAAGTGCAGGTTTCCCATTATTGAAAGCTGATCCAAATTTAAAGGTTCATTGAACTCATTATGGGACTAAAATCATCCATATTCCTAATTCAAGTGTTTTTGACACCTGTCATGCTTTATATATTTTTTCAATGTACAATACGGCACAGTAGAGATCTCTTAGGTTTATACCTGTTACAGTAAAAAGCCTTAACCTTGTGAAATTAGTATGTGGATCACAGGAGTACTGACAGTAGTAGCCCTCAATGATGAATTTGTCTTTTGTGTTTGACCTAAATATTGTCTAGTCCTTGGTCTCAGCAGAGGAGAAAGACGGACTTTGTTCACTAAACACTTTCTCAACAATACGTCCTTTTGAAAAAGTAGAGCAAGGCTTTTGGAAAGTGGAACAGTGTTGGTATAAAGAAAAGTTCTAGTTTTCCCAGGTCGCAGTAGCTGTAATTAAAGTGTACAGATATTATCAGCCAATCATTACTTCCTTTCTGTCCAGTATTATAGACACTGACAGGCTGTTGTTTCTGCAGGCTTTGAACATGGACTCTTCTTGGAGGAGATATCTCTGTTTCATATGTTTGAGTGGTGATAGATTCTACAGTGTTTACTTTGAAAGAAGCTTCTGTTTAAACCAGTTTACAATTAGCCTTAAATTGATGTGAGTTAAAATGTCATAATTTATTTATTTATTTATTTTTTTAAAACTATCGATTGCATTGGATTCCTCAAGTCCCAAGTTAGTTTGATTTAGGCTTAATTAAGGTGCTTGTGGAAGTAAAGTGTTTGTGGGAAGGGCTGCTCTCTACAGGCAGTAAAGCTGTGATTCCAGCGCTCATCCTTTAATCCCTCCAGGTTATAGATGGAATAAAACCTGACATGCACTGGAGATGTTGTCAAGGGCGTCACTATGACAACCTCAGCGCCATGTCAGCAGCCATGTTTCTGTGTTGGTGCAGCACCATGCCAGTGACGTTCAGGTGTGTATTCCTGTGTCTATATATCCGATAGTAAGGAGCTCTGGTAGTTAATTAGTGTGTACGCTGTTGTTGAGTCCCTCAGAACGAGCCACATATGGCAGGTTCCCACCTGGCCTTCTGACGGTGGGATCAGAGCAGTGCTGCTTGTCTGACGCTGTGTCAAACACTGACTCTTACCTGCGTCATGTTGCTCCTGCAGTGGTTCCAGCTGTTGGCTCCCAGCCTGAGGGACTCTGCATTATGTTTCCCCCACCGCCTGAACTGTAGACGGACCTACCTGTTAATGTCATTTTCAGTCATTTCCCAAAGGAGGATTTTACTTTCAATTATGATTTTGGCCTCTTGTGATTATCACACCGAGATAATCAAGATAAAACTGTCATTGTGCTGCTTCCATTTCACAGTGATGCTCTTACTTTTCCTTGTGTTGTGAATCCAGTGCACCCTTTTCTTGTTAGATAGTCCGTTACTAACAGAGAACATAAACCATGGTGAGACAGGTGAGTTTTACCCTGCTGATGATGTGCTAATCCTGCTCAGTAACAGGGGAACTGCAGGCTGGATGTTTGGTGTAAATGCCTGGCTGAGGACCCAGTGGTGCAGAGCTTCCATCTGTGGGGTTATGAGTCGATGCTTCAAAGTCAGCATCCTGCTTAGACGTGGAGATATTGTAGCGCTATGAAACAGGGCTGTTGAGGTGTGACCTGATCATGGCTCCCTTCTTCTAGCTCATATATTTTTGAAGAACTAGGTGCTAAATCCATTGCAGACTTATGTTTTTACTTTTTGCACTTATTTTTAGTTTGTTTTTCAGGTGGAATATATGTAAAATACAAGGAAATCTACTGTTTACAAAATAAGTCATTTTTAAAAGTTTCAGAAATATTTCTGAAGGAGTGTCCTGGTAGCTCACCTGGTTAACCAGGTGAGCTCTTTCTGCTCCTCAACTGCTACTATGGACAGAGGCCAAACCTTCCCCTCCAAGTTTAAGAATAATTAAATATGTCCAAGCCTGTAAGTAATTGAGTTGATTAAAATAATCAGGATTGTGATGTTTACAAAAACATACTCCAGCACAACCACAAGTTATGACGTGTTGATGGTCGTCTTTTTCTCTCCACATCATGAACTACTGTCTCATTAGATCATTAAACAAAGAAAGTCATTTAGTGTGACAGGATTAGGTTGCAGCCCACAATCACTGTGGAAGGTGACGAACCGTTGAGTCTCTGAACACTGACTGGTGTTTTGTTAATGCCTGTAAGGAGGTAATCAATAAGTTGGTTCTCTCAGAATAGCTGACAGGTTTGCAGGCTTTTGTTTGACCTCCGGAGTAAATGAACTCTTTTAGCTGACTGTAGAACGTTTTCATGTCACTGTTGATTTAATGCTCGCTGTTCTCTATAAATATACACATATATAAATAGAGCAGTGTGTGAGCAGCTGACCTTAGTTGACTCTGGTTCTCTGAAGTGCGAGTGTTGTCTGATGTGAAGGTGCTGAAGGACTGGCCAGTGTCCAGAGACAGGAAGGGAAACAGTGGCAGATGGACAGGTGGAAGGGGAGAGGAAGGAAGGAAAGGTATGACAAGAGACAGTGACGTAGGGAAAATAAATGGACTGAAAGTGAAAGCATTGATGCAGAAGTTAACAGAAATACTCACAATCCTCTGTAGCATCTTAACGAGTTTAGGTCACCAACAACCTCTCCTCTCCTCTCCTCTCCTCTCCTCTCCTCTCCTCTCCTGTCTCCTCTCCTCTCCTCTCCTCTCCTCTCCTCTCCTCTCCTCTCCTCTCCTCTCCTCTCCTCTCCTCTCCTCTCCTCTCCATCCTCTCCTCTCCATCCTCTCCTCTCCTCTCCTCTCCTCTCCTCTCCTCTCCTCTCCTCTCCTCTCCTCTCCTCTCCTCTCCTCTCCTCTCCTCTCCTCTCCTCTCCTCTCCTCTCCTCTCCTCTCCTCTCCTCTCCTCTCCTCTCCTTGGTTCCTCCTTTCCTACCTTCCTCTGTGCTTTCTCTGTCTGTGCCCTCCCTTCATGGTCAGCAACTTTCTCAACCTAAACTTGAGAAATGCACTCCACCGTTATCTCAGGAGCTCAGAGGATCCTTTCAGTGTGTCACTGTTCCTGTCATACGTCTGACCCACTTTAAGGTCACACCCATAGTTTATTAAGAAGTTTAAAAGCTGCAGTGGAACTGACAGGAGATCAGAAACGTGTTCATCAGGTGTCAGGAATGTCTGGCAGCTTGGTGAGTTCAGAGACACTTGAGTTATTAAAGCACATAGTGGTTGTGTTGTATCAGCCCATAGAAAGAGGATGAACGGAGGCATTTAGAGTAGCTGCAATTATTACCACAGAACACAACGGAGGCACAGAATTGGCTTCAGAGCAGAAATATGTAACTCTGATAACTGCAACTCAAAGCAAATGAACATTATGATCAAACATGAGTAACTGCTGGTCAAGTGTCCGTGCTGTGCTCAGAGTAACAGTCTGTATTGACCTGTAGGGTGTAAATATTCCTTCAGTGCATCTGTCCACTGATAAAACACACCTGTCACAATCCTGAACTACCAAACAACTTTCTCTGAGGTCACTTTCAGAGTCGCATGATGTGCTCAACGATTTGAATGGTCAGAAGAAGCAGAAAGAAGATGTGAACACTTTAAAATAAAATAATAGTGATCAATATATCAGAAATAAGCACAAACAGTAATGCTTTGAAAGGACTGTATGTGATGTTCGACTGTTATTACCACTTTTACCAGTATATTTCAATTAAATTACTTTCTAAGCCTCTATTACTTAATAATGCTTCTTTTGTATGTTTAGCAAAGAGTGAAGCACATATTTCTCTACAGTTAGAACACAAAAACAAGTGAGACACAAAGGTGACAAGAAAGAGAAGCTTAACAGTTGTCGTTAACCAGCCCAATGACTTCAGCTACGTTTCCATTCAATGTAGTGGAGATTCAAACAAAGCTTATTCATTTCTGTTTCAGTAACTTACTGTTATTTGAACACCAGCAGCTGGTTTGTCCAGACACTTCAGATTATCTTAATAAACTAATTCTCTCCAGACAGGTGCCAAAACCATTACAGAACAAAAGAAATGTAATGAACACATAAAGCCTAATTTTGCTGTATATGTTTGTAACTTTACCTCACATACCTAGTAATATGGCAATATTTATTCACAAAATTAGTTTCCCTTTCACTTTGTTGCAGTTTGCTTTTATCAGTACGTCAACTTTTCTGCCTCTGGAAAACATTAAAGCTTTTTTTTTCTTCTTGTAAAACATGTGAAAAAGCAAATGAATGCAGATGTTGTGTTTGAATGAAAAAGTGGTGGCATTTTATTGGTCAGTGGTCAGACTTACTTCCTGTCCAGTAAAACATCAAAGTCACTTTATTGCCACTGAATAATACTGTGAACTCAGTTACTTTATCTTGGACTCACATTTGTCTCTTACTTTTGCATCTTTTCCCTCCTATTGCACCTAAAGTCTTTATTGTATCACATGTGCTTTTCAACACCTTTTCATATGACTTTTAATTGGTTTTATTTCTCACCAGCTTCCTTGTCCTTCCTTCCATTTTGTTAAATCCATTTCACAGTCCTACATTAGACTCGTCTGCAGGCTGACATTAATTCTCAGTTTCCATCACAACAGACATCCGCTATTTCACTTTTTACTTGAATGTCAGCATGTGGCTGCTGATTTCACTCACTTTGTGTCATTTTCTTTTTTGTGAATTGATTTCTCTGTGCATCTTATATGTCCTATTACTTTATGGAACAGTATGGGGACCTTAACCTGCACTTGCCCCTCAGTCCATGTTGAGCCGAGGGCAGAATCTGTGTCTTTGTGTCTCGTGCATCACAGCTTTGATGACGCCTCATCATAATTTCTCTCTCGCGCTTTTACCCGTCATTTCATCAATCTCCCCCCCTTTTATCGGTCCATCCGGTTCTTTCTTGTTTACCCCACCTCCCGTCATCCTTTTCACAGCAGTAATAACCACAGATGTGATGTCACAGTTGCCATGGCAGCCGTGTGATAACTCGGCTGGTTGAATCAACTCGGTCGTCTGGTGGCCGACTTCAGTCACAGAGAGAAATAGAAATAAAGTGAACAAAGATGAACTGTACAGGGTATGGAAAATTACTATTGAATCCATTTAAATACAGTTAGTTAAAATAGAATTTAAACAGGTATTGATTATATACCATGATATCACATGTAATGTAATTATATACAGTTACATAGATTTGACTCAAACTATGGGCTCATATATAGTATAATCTACTATATAAGGTTCTCAAACCCTAATGCTGAGGTTTTATGTTTACATAAGAATGTGTGTCGCATGATTTTAATATCCTGTACATGATTTCACATTAATGGCTGAAAATTGATCGTACTTCATGGATTTCCAACTTGATTTTCTATTAAATATATGAGCCACATTAAACTGAAGGTAATTCAGTTGAATGTTTCACGCTACACGTCCTCTGTTTTTAGAATAATCTACAGTTGTCTTACCTGCTCCAGAAACATCCTTTTAGAAAATAAAAAACAAACTGCTGTGATTATCCCTGAAGTCTTCATGTAAAGTAGCTACTTAATAAGAGAAAAGGCAGTTACAGTTATGATTAATTCAAAGGGAAATTACAAATAACACATGGGATGGAAAGAGAAATGAAGTAATAGTAATTGTTATAAGTGAGTTGGATGATGAGGAAGGATGAATGTGCTCAAACCATATGGGAGCTCTGAATGTCTGCAATTAATTATCCTTAGCCTTGTAAAAAACCTTTTGTAGATCCACATATGCAGTCAATAATTTGTTAGTCTTCAGATAAGACATTATGCTCCACTTTCCTACCATCTCTGCAGTGCTTCTGGTCCAACACTGAGTGATGGCGTCAGGATTTCAAGTAACTAATTAATGTATTTTATTTGTAAGGAGACCTAAAAGCTAAATTCCAAAGCTGGCAGTGTGTGTGTGCACAGAAACAACATTAATCTGTCATTTAGCAGCGTAAAAATTCATATCATGAACTGCTTTTGTAGCAGTTTTGTAGCTGTTTTTGTTGTGTTTTTAATCACCTAGAAACCGTTATTCAGCCTTCATGCACTGGTGTGTTTAGGATTAACGCTGTACATTTCCAGTGTCCTGACCGTCTGTTCCTAACATCTATATCCTGTTTAATACACCCAGTGGAGTAATACCAGGACTGGAAAACACTTCTAGCATCACTAATCTGCTTGTCAGTATTGAAACTAAAGCATTTCCCCCTGTGGTCAGTAGGGCGTTTATAATGGGGGGGGGGGATGCTAAGCTACGATGCTAAGCTGACCTCTTTGCTCTTAACTCAGGCTGCTGGCTAGTAGATTGAGGGTCTATAACACATCAGGATCCAAGGTCAGAGCTTTACTGGGTCTGTTCTGGCATTTAGGAGGAAGTGAAGATTTTATTTCAAAACTCAAACAATTCATATTGTTATTCAGTAAATTAAAAAATAGAATCGGCAACAGTCTTAATAACTAGTTAACTGTTTAAAACTAAAGCAAAATGACAAAAATGATCTTGTTCCAATATCTCAAATGTGAGGATTGAGAAATTCTATGGATTCTGCAAAACAAGCAATTTGAATATTCTAAGTCAAATTAATTTAACATTTTATGTGTTTGGTAGACGACAGTTTTTTCAAACTTCAGAGTTTATTGAGCTGATGATTATCTTGACAGGATGTCGGGGCGTCCTTGTTCCAGCTACTGAGAGAGCTGACTAGTTGGCTGATTGATTAATCGTCTGTTTCACCACTTTGCCAACTGATTGTTGTTCTCTTTGGTATTTAGTTCAGTGGAGCAGTGCATGTAGAGCTGTTGCATAACTGTTATTATTCAGGTGATCTGAGGTGTTTGTTGAGGTGTTAGAGACAGCATGAAGAAAACAACCTAAATACTTTGTTGGACAAATGACAGAAATCAATTAGAAATGCACTTAATAGCCTGCTGGGACCTGAAAATAGCAGAATTTACTAGCACTAGTTGTCATTTCTGCTTTAGCCTACTTCCCAGGAGAAGGTTAATTTGTGTGAATCGTATGAAAATGTTTAAATTAGAACAACAGAAAAAGAACAAGCACATATCAAATGAGATGGTGATGTAAACGTTTCTGTGCAACCAGTGACAACTTTCATTATCAACCTCTAGGTATTTTCTGGAAAAGTTGATTAGTCCTTTTCTTTGTAAATTTAAAACCACAGTGAAAAACAACTCAGAATCACTTCTTTTATCCAGGTAATATTCTTACCTGTAAGATTACTGACTAATACACAATCATAGTGGTTTCTCATGTGCTATTGGTCAATCAGTCAATCAGAAAGTTGTTCAGCTGTAGTGTTCAGGACTTTGCTGCTGGCAGGACGACTGCCTGCTTTATTGGCTGATTTGCTCTTGGGTCGGTTAAGTTGCTTTACTGACTGGTCTAATTATAGCGTTCCTTTAAGCAGGACACACACACACACACACACACACACACACACACACACACACACACACACACACACACACACACACACACACACACACACACACACCTGCTGAGTCTAGTTTATCTATAAATACTCTTTAGATTGATGTAAACTTTCTTCTCTCCCTGTAGGTGAGGATAACTTTGGTGGACAAGAGTTCTGCTTCTTCCTCCTCCATTCTCTCTCTCTCTCTCTCCTGTCTCCTTCCTCCCTCTCCTTCCTCCCTCCCTCCCTCTCTGTCTCCCTGTCTCTGTGATGCCGGGCTGTGGGTGAGTCGATGCCCGTGACCAGACTGAAGCTGGGGAAGCTAAAGGTGGTGCGGCGGCAGCTGCTGCAAAGGTACACAACAACACACACCACCATCACTAGCAGCCACTGACCATACTGTGATGCTGAAAGCAGCTGTAAGCTCTTCATTTTTCATATTTTATTCCAGTCATCTGTTAACCTTCTGTTCAGTTGCTTATATATTGAATCACGTTCAGAGTTACAGGTTGACTACTGTGTGATGGATCGTTACTCATCAAAACTAGAGATCTCAGTTCTTCTCACATGTAGAGTTTCAGTCTGAAGAGGCTCCTTGATCAGTTTATTAGATGTAACTGAGGCCACAGGTTCTTCTGAGGAGATGCGTTTGTCTAGTCACATCTCTAGCAAGCTGTTCTGGATTATTAGGACTTTTATGTGGTCTGGAAAACTGTAAGATACGTGATCACAAAGAACCAATAGGAAAGCAGGTTATATTTACTTTCATGTTATAAAGAAGCTGTTATTCTGGTTTGGGGGAGTGAGGAGTGAGGTCTGTTCTCCAATTTATCCTCCATATTGTATACAATATTACATTTTCTTAATGTTCTTATTTTAGGTAATATGAGTCATGGTGTTTTTCCACAAGACTCACACTTAATGTAAAGAAGAAGAATCTTCTAACATACAGTCTAAATCATGTACATTAGCATTCAAAGCCATTTCCCTCTGTCACAATGAATGGCTTTGCTTGTGTTACTGGATCCTGTGAAAACTTTTGCAGAAGTTATGGAGTTGTGTGGTTGTTATCAGTGTTTGTATACATTCACACTGTTCTGAAGATGGCGTTCCTGTTAGTAAGTGTTGTTTTAAATGGATGATCAGCTGCACGAATACGGAGTGACTATTTGCCATCTGTCACAAAATCAAATAAATGACATTTTGAACACCATTCTAGTTAATTTACATTTGAGTTGGTAAAGTTTTGAGATCTTCTGGCAATATCTTGATGTATTGTAGCGCAGCATAATATCTGTTTTATAACATCAGAAAATGACATTTGAAACAAACCAAAACACTCAGCGCTGTTCTGCTTTTCCACACAATGTCCTGGATGATGTACAAACTGAGCCGTGAACTGTTTTCATGGAGAACTGTATGTTCTGGAGTATGATGACCTACACTCTATCTGAACAGATGGATGAGTCACACAGCTTCTTAGCCTGAATGCATCATCTAAACTGGGCTATTTCTGTTACCTGTTGGAGCGAGTACTGTACTGTTATAAAACAGTTTAATGTTGACGTTCTGTAGCTCTGAATCTACTAACAAAGCTGCTTATTAAACATCCCTTATCAAATGTATTTAGAATGATATGTTTATCTCTAAAGTTAGAAATGACTACAACCCAAACATAAGAGTTGAGGTCAGTAGTTTTTGTAGACGGCTTCAGGTCAGCCAGGTTTTAGGATGCCTTTTGTGAAGGTTAAAGTCTGAGTTCTGACTGGTGACACCAAAAAGTGCTGAAGTCATTTTTTGTAGATGTTCAGGATCATTATCCTGCAAAAGAGATAAAAGGTTGGACATGAAGTTTGTCAGCTTAGTAAATCTGTGTATTTTATCAGCATGGAGTCAGATTCAAGATAAAACCTGTTATCATACTCCAGAGTTCATTAACTCCACACTGTGCTCTAATAAAACAGCCTCATCCAGTATCATTCCATGAAGCTGGTATTCTCAGGAATACTTCCTCTTCTAAAGTCTCCTAGATGTCCAGTCTTCTTTGCCTTACTGTGGTGTCTTTTGAACCATAAATATGTGATAACTGCCTCATTGCCTGCTCTCTAACTGGCTGTACCAGGTATGAACACCAGCCGTTTGTCTCCTGCCTGGCCGGCCTCTACGGTTGCCAATGGAGACGCTACCAAAGAGCCCGAGCTCAGCCTGGAGAATGCTGCTGCAGCAAGGTAGACGCTCCGACCAGCACCGGCTATAAGCAGCGCCTGGTGTTTGGTTACTGTGCTGATCATGCACAGAGTATTGATTCCCTGAGTCTGAACCGCTAACTCCAACAGTCAGTAACTAGGCTTTCTGTGAAAGGATCTGCATGTATATGTACTGTGTCAGCTTGTATCAGAATATACTACACTGCTTCCATATGCGTTCAGTAACATGATCACCTAGCGGACTTTCTGCTCTAATGATGACCATAAATCTTATGAATCACTTTGAACCTTAAATTCACTTCAAACCTGTAACCTTTGGCCGGCCAAAGATTCATTAAATCTAAACTCTATAAACATGCGCTTTGTCTTTTTAATTAAAAGCAGTCAGAGTGCAAGTTTCCATATAAATTAGTGAGCTCGCTTTCTGTGGGTAGAATCGGTTCGTTTTGTTGAGTAAAACATGACTTCTGTGTGTGTTTTACAGGTGGAATGTGGCAGCTTTGGCCTCCTGATCCTCACCTTCTTCCTGAGTTTTCTCTTCCTGTATTTCTGGAGTGAAGCCCAGAATGACTACAACGACTTTGACTGGTGGGTCTCACACCGAGTTATGTGCTGTATGTTGTGGAGTTGGTTTAATTTGTCATGTGTTTTTGTCCTCATCATGGGGTGGACAAACACAGACGGTACGTTTAGGAGTGTTTTTGATGTTGGTCATTGGGAGCTACGAGTCTAAATAATTAAATATGACGTGTGGTGCAGCTGCATCAGCTGTCCATCGTTTGTTAGAACCTACTACTGTCTTTTATCATCTATCACATGAGCAGAACAGAGTTTATGACTACTTCTATTTATTTACTGCAGAATATGATGTGAATGTACAGATGTCATACATGCTTTATTCTTTTATTTCCCCCCCGTGTGGTGAAATATGAAAGAGTCGTGGTACAGCAAATAGCGCTGTACAGATTAAGAGTGAGATTTATTGTGATTGAGTGATTTATAATATGCACTCAGTCATCAGTGCTGCTCCTGATCCCAACATGGTTTATTATATTCCAGCTTTGTGTAGGAGATGCATAGCTGTGTTTCAGCTGCACAAAATAGTTCATAGAGGATGCATTCAGGCTAAACTGTACATCCTCCCTAATAATTCCTCCAGCTGTCTAGTAAATCCTCTCTAATCAAGATGCATTATAGGAACTGAGACGTCCTTTGTGATGGTGCATCAGGGTTGATATTCAGGGTCAGGGGCAGGAGGACGGAGGAGATCAGGACTGAAATGAGATGAGCTGGCAGAGCCCTGTTACCTCCTATGATGGACAGGGAAGGGAAATCAGTGAATTCACAAATAAGAACACGTTTGGCTTTGTTTCTACTCTGAAAACAGTTTTATTCCGTACTTTCTGGTGTCAGTGAGTCTGGTAAAGACAGCGAAGCATGTTGCTCTCCTTGCAGTCATTCAGATGCTGCTGCTGCTGACAGACAGCTGGTTCTGATGGAAACAGTCAAACAGAAGTCTAGTGGGTGCAGTTTGAACGCTTCAGATGCTTCCGTAGTGCTTATATGCTGCTGATGTCCTGATTCTAATGTGCATCTTGCACTCTGTATGCGACTGTGTTTCTCATCCCTGTTCAGGTTTAATTTTTGGACCCTTGGTTTCTGGTTTCCTTGGTCTCTGGTCCTGCTGGTCGTTGCTGCTGCTCTCTTCACATACATTGCCCTACTATTGGTAAGATTTCAACGAATCAGCAAAACAGCAGCAAAAAAACACAACTTCTACACTCAGGGGTGCGATTGTGTGTTTTGCAGTCTCAAATCTGTGGAAATGTTGAGACATCTTTTGTGTTGATGACAAACATTTGCCGTACGATTACAGCTGTGAAATAAACCGTGGCTTTCAGGGGAACTCACTTTTTGAACTAAAGACATCGGCTTCTATAAACGGCTTGATTCATCCTTTTATTTATCATTTTCCTATTAAAAAAACCCAAACAGCTGCTGGCTCTTGCTTTCAGAACCACACAGAGTTTGGTTTGTTCTCTGTTTTGTTTTAGATCAGATCAGATTCTGCTATTAGTGCAAACACTTGATGCTTGTTGGCATCAAGAAATGTAATTTTTCTTCTGATCTTTGAAATAAAGCGAGTGACAATATTGATGTTCCACACTTGGTCTGTGATGGAAATAACAACAGGATGCTGGTAGTACTGTCTTTATTAAGGTGAATCAGAGCTGAATCACCCTCATGGATGAATCATACATCAATAATAGCACAAATTTACATATGAGCCACGATGATGATGGATGAGTACACAAAAACAGTAATGCGTGGCAAAAATACTACATTGTCAGTATTTGTTTGACCCCCTAAACTTTCAGAAGTCACATTTTAAATTGAGCTCATGTCTTGCTGGGAGGAGTCAGGTTCCCTCTGGTTCTGCTCTACTTCACATCATGCTGGACTTTACTCTGATTACAGCTAATTAGTGCTATAAAGTTGTCAACCTGACGAGTGTTTATTTGCAGTGTCAGTGTATCATACTTTTTTTTTGCGTGCTTCAAACAATGCGTTCCATTAAGCACAAGTGTGCGTTAGCCCTTTGGCTCTGCCAGCACTTTCTGTGACATTTAGGAACTAGTCTACTTGCTGGAGGTGACAAATATTATGTCAGACTCATTATATAATGCAAGTAATGGGAGCAGATTAAGTGAAGGATACTTCTGCATCTCTGCAGTTTGCTTTCTGCTCAGAGGAGGTCAATAAAAAATCTTACAATTCTGTTAAATGTCTGAAGTCTGAGGCATGAAGATATAAGCAGTAATTACAAAATAAAGTATCATTTAATGATGTATAGTTTCAAGAAATGCTGAAGTTAATAGAAGCCACTTTGATTTTTGGTGTCAGAGTCTCATCAGATGCAGACGTCTTCTAGAATAGTGTTAATCAGCTTTATCTGACAATCTCTAATGAATATCCACCCTTTGTCCAGGTGCTGGCGGTGTGTCTGCTCTCTGAGGGTCAGAGGCTCTACCTCCACTGGAGCCACAAGGTAAACACAATCACACACAGATGGAAACCATGCTTCCTCCTGTCCTGTTGTGGTTCCATTGTTTCATCTTCCTGTGTTGTTGTCAGACTGGCATCGTGGTGACGCTGGCCTTCTCCGTCACAGCTACCGCCATCCTGTCTGACCTGTGGAGCAAAGAATGGAAAACTCTGCTGCTGTCTCTGCAGGTGAGTCAAACCTGAGAGTCCCAGCAGAGAACAGCACGACTTTATGACATAATTATTAAACACTGTCACTATGAACTGTAATTAGAGTTTTACATTGAGTGACTTGTGTGAGACTGTGCTGACTCCTGGCCTCGCCTCGTCTTTCTCTCTGCATCTTTAGGTGACAGCACCTTACCTCCATGTGGGTGCAGTCTCATTAATGGCCATTCTCTCCTGGCCAATAGCGTTGCACTTCTTCCGTATGAACAAGAGAGGTAAGCAAGCTGCTGAGCGTCTTTCTTATTCAGCTTTGAAGCCAACATTGAGAGTAAACAGAGGTTTGGGTTGAGTGACGAGCAGCAGAGAATATACTGTTCAGAGGAAAAGCACTTTATTAGCTCTTCCTGGAAAGAAAAAGAAACTCGCATCATAAATATATACTATTCCTGTTCAATTTTCCATGTGTATGTATGATCTAAAATCTATTTATAGTGTCTGCTTCAGCTTAATGTTATAAACTAATCAGTTAAATTCACTCTTTGCCTCAGTCCAGACCTTCAAACATCTTAGCCAGATCCTTTAGGATCCTTTGCAGTCTAAAAACACAGGATGTTTGGGATTATTCTAGAGACAGAGAGAGAGGAGATTAGCAACCTGTCATTGATGTAACATCAGTCAGCTGAGGAAAGAAAGAGCTTCTATGAACCTCTGAAATGACCTATAGCTGGTGGTTTTCCATTATTAAAGGTTCAGTTATTATAGAACTGAGCTGCTCTGCCCAAACACAAGAAAACTGCTCTGAAATTGTCTGGCTTGGGTCATGCAGTTGTAGATCTACTTCCTTTCTTCCCTCCACTTCATCTGAACAGAAAGTCAGTGTCTCATTTTCACACTGTTCTGCTCTTTAGCCTTTTCCAACATGGGAAACAGGAAATTCCTGACTTGATGATTCTGTAAAGGTGACAGCGTTTTGTCATCCAGTCATCGCCCACTTTAAGATGTTATTGCTCCTCTGATAGAAAGATACAGTCCACACACTGGTGTTAATACTCAGAAGAGCATTTATTAAATTACAAACTCATGGTGATCCTTCAGATGTTAATGGTCTTTTCCCAGTCGCCTCTCAGCTCATATTTATAGATGTACAACACAACGGATGTTAATATGCACAGTGTCTGAACGTGTACAAAACAATTCTTAGAAAATATACACAATCTAGATGGTCTATCTGTAAAATAATCACCTTGATTATTAGGAGAAAGACCTAAAACAGCAGCAAGGGCTTCATCCATACAACCCATAGGTGTAAACTCATGGAAAATAGGGAATTATGTTGTAATTAACTCATTAACTACAAGCGTCCCCACTAACATAAGGCAGTAATAATCAGCTGTAAATAATGTCCCAGCAATACAAAGGCAGAGTGAAAAATGAGCCAAAAGTTCAGAATAGAATAGAAAACAACAGTTGAGACTTGTGCCACGTCCAAAGAAATATGTAAATTATACTAAATCTGATGTAATAAAATTACTGTCATGACATTTACAGAAACATGAGCACGTTGCTTATTCAGACACAGATTAATGGAAACGAGTATGAGGCTGAAAGAGGGGGGGCTTTTTGTTTCCAGCTTTCTGTCTTCTTTCATTTCCTGCCAGCTCCATCCTCCTGCTGCTGTCCCACTCCTTTACCTGACTTTGAGTCTCTTTGCCTCACGTTGTCTCTGTCTGCCTTTCCCTCTTCCTGAAAGGCTTCCACCTCTGTCTCTCTGCATCTCTCCTCTGCCTTTTGTCTCCATGGGTGCTGTCCCTGGTTGCCATGGTGATTCAGCAGGTAGAGTGATGCTGAGTCATGCGTCGGGTCTCTGCTGGCAGGAAATAAGGGGGAGAGAGATTTGCCAAAGCACAGAGTGGAATGTTGTTTTCTCCTGTTTTAGCGTGTTGAGATAAACCCAAGTCTGGATGTTCTACTGGAAACAGACCTTTAAGATTATTGGGACCCACAAAGACGAGACTTTTCACATGTAATCATTAATTACCTCTAATATACTTACATTTTCTAGTTTTGACGACTGTAAAATAGAAGTAAATGCACAGAAAAACACTGATAGATAGAGATAACTGGTTTCATGTTGCACAAGTAAATACACTCTGATCTTTCATCTTTGGAAAACAAAGTTACAAAATGTGTTGTAATGAAACAAATTAGACAAATAATAAAATCAACTAATAAATAAAATCACAAACATGCAACATAGGTGAGATTAAAAGGTGAAGTCATTTTTGTTTACAGCACATTTAGACAGCTGCTGAGCCAAAGGTTATGATTTATGCTTCAGAATAACAACACTAAACACTGCACTGAAGACCCTGAAGTGTTATTTAAGGTGTGAGTAATTTACATATTACACATGTAATAAAGTACTAATACAGCTAGACACTGTGTATATTATAAGTTACAGAATTTAACGTAGCTAATATAAATATTATGGCTACAACCCCACTGTGTTATTGATTATGGAGATTAATCTGACTAGTTTAGAGTTGGTGTTTTTTAGCTACAGGAGAGTATAAAAGTTGGTAACAGCAAATATAACTGCATGGAGACCATGATGAGGACTGACATCCTTGTCATGCTCTTCTTGCAGACAGCTTTGGTCTAACATTACTATGGTCTTTATTTTACGTAACCAGGTTTGAAACTGTCAGCTGATTGGTTTCTTGTCCAATCAGGAGCCAGCTAGCTGTCAGTGTGTCTGTCTGAGCCAGTGAGAGGTAGCATTCTGTTCAAAGAGCATCTGTTGACATTTCCAGCAGCAGAGAGCTGTGCTCTGAAGCTGGATTTAAATGTAGAGGTAGCTGCAGGTGGAACAGTGAAGGTTCAGTTCTTACTGGGATTCATCACCATCATGACTCATTCTGAACACGTCCAATGACTACCAGCCAATCAGCTCTCTTATTAAAAGATATCACAGCTGCTAGAGGATCTGGTGGAGACTCTCTGGGGACGTATGGAGTTACAAGTAATTTCAAAGCTGTTTCACTGCCCTCTAGGCCTTTGTATGGTGACAGGCCTGTAATTGTGAAACAGGAACTGATTAAAGCAGCAAAGCCATGTACATTGTGACCTCATGACATTTGCAGCAAGACTACTTCCTCTGTGGTTTTGTAGACAGTTTAACACCACCAGGGTTGCAGCTGAAAGAAAATGGTTAAAACTGTCTCCTAGGAGTATTACATGCTGGGCATTTTGAACTCCAGCAGTAGTGCAGGGACCAGGGCTTAGGTTAAGGAAAATAATCAGTGTGATTATATGTTTAGACCATTTATTATTGATGAACTGTTTACAGTTGTCTGTTTGAACTATTGTCTAAATAATACTAATAGGGTTCTTTAAAATTCTACCACAAATGTCAAGTTTAGCTTTAGATCTTTATGTTGCCTGTATGGAAACTGTTCAGCACCAGACTAGAATGCTGATCACATACCTGTAATCCTTAATTGTGCCATTTTTAGACGCTGGAAGATGTATTTGTTAGTTTTTGGATTTGTTTGTGTGTGCATTTTAAAGTGTACTGCAGATGGAATTATGTTTGTGTGCAGAGTTAATTAGCAGTTTGTGAAACTAGAGAAACGAATACAATCTGGGTGTCGACACAGTCGGCTTATGCAGTATATAAAGTATATAATCTTTATATAGTAACCTACCTGTGAACAGAGGGTCTGTGTATCGGTTCAGGACCTGAAATAAGTTCTTTGTACCCTCTCAGAGGAATGATTAAAATAGAAATCATGGTACCATTTACATATAAAAAATGTGTAGCATGAATTTAATTTTCGTCATTCCTCTGAAAGTGCACCAACAGCATATTTCAGGTCCTGATCCGATACACAGACCCTCTCTGTTTACTACACTATCCTTAAAACTAATGAATGCATATTGTGTTCCAAACATTCTGGCTTTCTTGTGGTATTTATTGCTCTGTATTAATGTGTATCTGTTCAGTGTACAGACTGATGTGTTGTTGCTGTTGTGTTGTTTAGTGCGTCAGGTGGCTGTCCTGGGTCTCTACCTGTCTGTGCTGTTCTCTCTCTACCTGGTCCCTCTGGGAATGTACTCCCCCTGCATTAAAGAGGCAGGAACTCTGGGACCTGCACCAGCACTCATAGGACACAGAGGAGCTCCCATGGTAAGACTGAGCTCAACCATGCCGGACCCGTCTTCCATGCAAACCTTCACGACTATATTCAGCTCCATCTAAGAATTGGTCCTCCTCAAACCATCTGTCTTGTTAAAAAGATTAAAAAGCTTTTTAAAATTTGTGTTATCTAAAAACATGTCTGTGATTATTATATACTGGAATGAAGTATGCTGACACTAATTAGGTTTGGTAGGTATCACTCTGAGTTACAGCAGAATATCAGACATCATAAACATGGAATAGATCTCCACTGAGACATATTTATGTGTTGGAACTGTGAAAAACAAGAACTGTTAGCTCTGGGGATGGATGTTATTGTCCCTGCTTTGCTGTAAAACTTGTGCTGGTGTATATTACTGACTGTGGGAATGTTTCTGTTGTGTGTCTGTGTGTAGCTTGCTCCAGAGAATACTGTGATGTCGTTTGAGAAGGCAGTGGAAGCTGGAGGAGAAGGACTAGAGACTGACGTCACCATCAGGTATCAGCTGCTGTCAGCTGTCTGTGCATCCTCATGTCTTTACTTTGATTCTCAGAGTCTGTGTGTCACCTCACCTGGCTGAGGGCTTAAAACATGCTGATAAATCATTCCCATCTGTGTCTCCGTTATTAAATAACCATTGAAGTTACTTCTTTCTGTGCTCTCTGTAATTTTGTGTCATGGAGTGAAATTGGTGTAAAAATGTAGAAAAAAGCTCAAATGTTGTGACTTTTTGTACTCAGAGAGAGCGAGTTTAGCCCATTTCCTGTGCAGTTTTATGGAGGAGCGTCCTTTTATTTGGTGGGAGATTTGTTGGGACAACGTGACAGCTTGAAACAGAGCCTGAAAGGTCTGTCTGGTGTCAAACGTGTGAGATCTGGCAACCCTGTATGTAACTGTATGTTGGGTCAAAACGCAGATTACAGGAGATTAAACTCCATCACTAAAACTGGAGCAGTTTTAGACAGAAAATGAGCCACGTTTAGCGACTGTCTGGCTAACTGAACACAGTGTTAAATGTACAGTTGGTTTTAAAGTGATCTAATTATGTTTGAGCTTAACTGATCAAATCAATAGTTGTTTATTAACGTTTCCTCATCAGTAAACTGGTCGTCAGAGCAGCTGGCCACCACTGCACTCAGGCTGAGTCTGTGCTTTGATGCTAATTGAACAAATCAGATGTTCGCGTGCTGCTTTCAGTGCTAAGGTGATTACCGCCATGCTAATCCAGTTAGCCGTTAGCCCTACCATTAGCCCGCGGCTTTTGATGCTACATGCTCCTTAACAGCCTGAAAACAGGGGGATTAGCAGCATAGCATGACTCAGCATTAGCAGGTTAGCTTAATCTCATGCTGCTAGTGACCTGGGTGTGTGTGTGTGAGTGTGTGACCTGCATTAAGGATTGTGGCTTCTTGAAAGGTCTTGTGTGGTTCAGACTGTTGTGGGTTTTGTGGGGAAATCTATGAACGTCTGTGTGTTTGCATTTATGGTCATGTACATAACTGATATCAGCTGTGATTAACTGAGAAGACAGACTCTGTCATGCTGCTTGTTTGTGTGTTCATGAATCAGATACATGGCTTTATGAGAGCTGCTTTGATGTTATGAACAGCTTCGTAGAATTAAATGCTTATTGGTGGATTCAGTAGTCTTCTCTTCTCTTCTCTTCTCTTCTCTTCTCTTCTCTTCTCTTCTCTTCTCTTCTCTTCTCTTCTCTTCTCTTCTCTTCTCTTCTCTTCTCTTCTCTTCTCTTCTCTTCTCTTCTCTTCTCCTTCCTTCATCTGTTCTGTTTTCATTCCTTCATTACTTTTCATTCATTTTTCACTCTTCCTCCTGCTTTCCTCTCCTCTTTCACTAACCTTCCCTTATCATCAATAACCTCTCGTTTCATTTTTCTGTCCTACCCTTTCCCTGAATTCCATCTTAACTTCTCATTAAATGTTTCCATCTATATCTGCAGTTACGATGGTGTTCCCTTCCTGATGCATGACTCCACTCTGAAGAGGACGACTAACGTTGCAGAGGTTTTCCCAAATCGAACACATATGGATGCCTCCATGTTCACGTGGGCCGAGCTACAGCAGCTGAATGCCGGCGGCTGGTTCTTATCGGTGCGACCAATAAACACACAGTGTTGCTTTACCACAACTATGCAGACTTGTGATGTTATTATCCAAAAAAAAAGAAAAGAAAACACTCCTTCAGTTCATGTAAAATCAGACAAATTAAAATTCCAGATTCATATAATGACTGTAACATGGATGCTATGTGCAATTCAGAAATAGAGCCCTGATGTGTCAGTGTTGCACCATGCATAATGGATTTATTCTTGGCGTTTTGGGTTTGAAATTAGGGTAGAATGTCTTAGAAAAACTATTGTATAATTGTCACCAGAATCAGCAGAGACTCCTCACAGCCAGGACCCTCTCTGTTCTCTACAGGACACTTAGAGTCAAAACCAACAGACTCAAAAACAGTTTTTATCCCCAAGCTGTCAGATGTCTGCTCCACAATATCACACCTGGAAGTGCAATATTTATGTGTCAGTGCAATAATCATGTAGAGCAGGTCTCCAACCACTAACCATTTCCACTCGGTATATTTTGCTCTTATATTTCCATTGTATATATTTTTTAGGGCGTGTTAATATTTCCTTATATAATTTATTTTTATTGCTGCTATATGGAGAATGCTAAACTGATTTTCATTGTTTTCTGTAACAGTGACAATCAAGATCTATTCTATTGTATTTATAATAAATGTAAGTCCTCTGTGCATCTGAATGTTGTTTTATTCTCTGCTTACAGACAGTGAACTTGTTCACTAGAGACACGTAGAGAATGATAGTCGTCAACTTGGTAGAAACTGCAGCTGTTTTTCTTTTCTGTAAATCCTTACAGCCACTAAGCGTACCATTTTCTCTCCCTCCCTTGTGTCTTGCAGAGGGATCCGTTTGGTACCGTGTCGTCCCTGTCTGAGTCGGACCGTTCCCAGGCCCAGAATCAGTCTGTTCCCTCTCTAGCCCAGTTCCTTGAGGTTGCAGCTGGGAGCGGCAGACTAGTGCTGTTTGACCTACGCAGGCCACCGTATGGACACCCGTACAGTCAGTCATACATCAACACCACCCTGCAGGTCATACAGGCCCACATCAACTCCTCACAGGTAGCGGGACCAGATGGACTCATACAAAATGTTCTGTTCCACATTAAAAGGCAGCTTTAAGCTCTATTGGACTGAGATAACTGTTGCTCTACAGAAACAGTCGTTGTGTTTCTGCGTTTAGGTGCTGTGGCTGCCTTCTGAAGACAGGGACCTGGTCCAGGCTGTGGACCCACAGCTGCAGCAGACTTCTGGAGAAAAGGCATCAATCCAAGAGCTGACAGATGACCACATCACCAGACTGAACCTGCACTACAGCACCATGTCACAGCAGCAGATCCGGTATGCAGTCGCTCATTGCTGGAAGAAGACATGCAACGAAATCAGCTGCTTTAGGACTTTCATCACTTCAGGTTGCAATGAACAAAACCCAAAAGCAATGAACGCTCTAATAGAAATGGGAAAAAATGAGAGACAATGTGGTTATGCAACAGAGAACATTATTAAAAAGTAAAACTTCTAAAGTGTAGTTTAGACATGGACATTGTCCTTCCTGAACAAAGCCTAAAAGTCCTAATTAAAAGCAGACATAACAACCCACTCATACATTACATTCAGGAGCTCAGTTATCAGTCAGATCCAGCTACCTGCAGAACATCCCTGTCTGTACCTACTGACATTTCACACTGAACTTTGAAGTGGTCTCTTCTGTCGGTGCAGTTATATAACTGAAGATACAGATGGACACCGTGTCCTCAGTGACTCCATCATGTTGCTCATAGAACAACCTGAGAGGAGGAGGAGGAGGAGGAGGAGGTGGGAGAGATGTTAATTGCAGGAGTGAGCCAGAAACAGAGGACAGATGAGGGTGAAAGAGAGGAAAGAAACTTTGGTTAAAGTGGAAGTGAATGAGTGGAAGAGAGAGCTGGTCTGAGAGACAGGAGTGAGGAGAAGCAGTGGAGGAGGTAGAGACGGGTTCCAATAAGAGGCAGATGAAAACGCCTCTCAAGTTGTACAAGAGAACTGAGTGGGAGGTACTCGTTAATAAACAGAAGCTGTGGGAGAACAATCAGGAGAGAGAGCGACAGAAAGACGGTTGAATGACTGGCAGTAACAGTTTCTAACATCGTTGGTCTACTGGAGCAGTTCTCCCTCGTTACTGCTGATCTGCCACCAGCTGCTTGGATAACTCATGTTGCTGCACTGCCTGGAAACCGTTTGTATGAGTGAACATTACAGTCGGAGCATCATGTTAGAAGGATGTGGTCAAACATTTACATGGTGAGCCTTTCAAGTGCAACTATACAATGATTTACTAGTGGAAAGAAAACTTGTCCTCCTTCTGTGATGGATGAACTGCAGGTTACTGGATCTCTACCAAGGTTGGGTTCCACTGAAGACATCTTTTATGTACATTAATATTACTTTCATTTGGATAACAGGTCCTCCACCATTTCTAATATTGGAATGCTTTAAGTAAGTCTTACATCTTTTATGTAAAATCATATATTTACCTTTAAATCAGACGTACTGATCTGATACACCAAAGGAATTTACTTTAGATAGGACATGACTTAACTGATCTATATGAAGTTCACACAGCACTTTGTGTCAGTTTTAAGTTGCTGATTGACATCTTAGTGTCACAGTAGGCTGTGATCTCTTTTTGCATTAGTATATACATTTTAAATATTGAAATAAGAAAGGATTAGTGTCAAAAAGGTGCTCTGTCCCTGAGTTGAAGTATTAATATTCTTGAGAGTAAACATGGGCATCTTTTTCATTTCATTTTTCGACACCCATGACAAAAAAAACATAAAAAATGCAATTTCCCACCTCTTCTGCATCATGCTGTGAGCCAGTTGTTACTGTTGTTGTTATACCACATTTCTAGTCCACTCAGTGACTGTTTTCATACATGGACAAAAGGTTATATGTATTTATCCTGCATATTCACACTACTGCTGAGCATTCATAATATTTCTTCCAGCATAATGCAGATGCACATTTTATTATACAGAAACTGTCACATGATGTATAACATTCCATCATCCTCCTACACTTTGGACTTGCTGAGTTTGTTTTTGCGCTGGGTGGAAAAATCAAATAACTGATGAAATCAAAAATATTTGGTGTTTAAATTTCAGTGGCTGAGCTCATTGATGAATCAGCTGTTTGTTTCAGACAGGTTAAACCACAGTATGTGGTGGATGGAAGTTGTTGTACAAGCTGTTGTTTAGTAGCAGCTCCCAGTGTTAACACATGGTGTTAATAAAGTTTGATGATGCTGAAGTCTGCCAGAAAGGCGTAAATCTAATGCAAAGCTAGTAGCTTTTCGTAGAACTAGCAGTCTGTGAGAGCAGCTTGTTGTTCCACAAGACAAAATTTGACAAACTGCAATCCTGAGTGTGATCCACAAACCAAAACAAAACCTGTCAGAGATGGAACATCTTCAGATTCTATAATTAATCTACATCATTTGATTGGAAAATCTTTTACATTTGTGTGGCTTTTCCTAATGTCAGTGCAAGAGGTAGTGTGGTTTTGTTTGTGGTTGAATACTAAGTTTGATTTAATTATGCCGGCAGTTGAGTGTCAGTACTAAGGAGGTTCTTTAATGTGTGCCTCAGTTATTTTTAAAGCACAGTAGTGAAGTAGACTTCAGAAACTTCTTTCTGCTTCTTGTCTCTGCTCAGTAAATTCCAGTCGGTGAACATCAGCACTAACCTGTATGTGATCAGCCAGCCGTGGCTCTACACTCTGGCCTGGTGTTCTGGAGCACATTCTGTCACCAGCAACTCCATCCACATCCTGTCCAGCATCAACAAGCCTCTCTTCCTCATGGTGAGCAGACTCACGCCTGTTATCAGCTCTGTGATCACATGTTATCATCCCTGCTGGCCTCAATAAAGTCCATATCAGGTTCATAAGAAAAATGACATTTTATTAAGCCAGGAAGAAATCTTTGTGCCAGATATTACTAAAAAAAACAGACGATGAGAATACATGCAGCGGCTTTTAGAAAAGCAAGAAGATGCCAGTATGATGCATTATTACAGTTCAAAATAAGTAAATTAAAATAAGACTAGAACTGAAAAAAAGCAATACTGCTGTTGATTCTGAGCCAGTAAAGTAAAGTTGCACATGATACCGAATATATTACACATTGCATGATAGTGAAATACCCCACATGATGTCATGAAACTGAATTCACTCAAACTTTTGTGAAAGTATTATTGCAGCTGTCGTTAGGTTTATTGTTAAGTGTGGTATGTTTTAGTTGTGGTTCCTGCAGGAAGACCAGTGATAGAGTAGAAAAGCCTTCCATCCAGTAGAGTTCTGTCCTGCAGCTGTTTTACTTCAGTTTGGCTCCCTGTCACCTGATCTGAGCTGTAGGATAAAAATAATGGCTAGCTCATGTCATTATTAAAATATATGTACTGGTCATTAATTTGCATCGTTAGCTGTTGATATTTAACAGATGAACATGTTTGTTGCAGCAAACGGATGAATTTCTCTGTTTTTCGTGAAGAAATAAAAGGAAAAGAAAAGAGAGTTTTAGCTCAATTATTTCTACATCACATATTTCATCCTTTATTAAATCTGCAAAACCTTTGTCTCCCCCTTGTGGCAGGGAGAGTAACTACACAAATGCAAGTCAACATGTTCTCGCTCTCTTCATAGACTTCAATCCTTTCTCTGAACACACAGTTTCTTTTTTTATATGGTGTGTTAGAAACTTTTCTTGGACACTTCTGAGATTTTTTTTTATCTAAGGCTACGTTTGCTCCCCTCTTTAGCTCTGGCAAAATTGTGATGGTTGAAGGAGAATCTGTCGCCACTGATGCATCAGTGCAGATTTTTTCCACAGAAACTAAATGTAGAACTATTATTCTGTGAAATAGCTTTACCTGGACCTTCTAAACTTGATTAGCACCATGTGAACATGATCATCTCGGATGCAGCGGCTGTTCATTTGTAGCTTTGAAGGAATTGGAATTTCCTACTGATTCTGTCGTAACTTTAAAGGCGAAATTCATGTTGACAGTCTTACATCTTCTGACCGAGAAGGTTACAGAAAAGTTTGTTTCACCACTTTCTTTGTCTCTTTTCAGACTCCAGAGGAATACAGTCTGATGTGGATTCTAACTGATGTGGTGTCTGCCTTCCTCATCGTTGCAGTTTTCATATTCCATTGGTACGACCACACACACACGCACACGCACGCACACACACACACACACACACACACACACACACACACACACACACACACACACACACACACACACACACACACACACACACACACAGAGGCACACTTGCGTCTCTCATAATCACCTTCTGTGGTTAATTGGAGTGTCTGGTGTTGGGGGGGAGCTGCTGAGTCATCACGGCTGCTGATGAGATGTAATTATTACTGTGAAATCAGAGAAGTTACTGTGACCAGACTTCAGACAGATGAGACGGTACGAGGGCTGAGTTTATATTTCAACCTGCTGCTAATTTATGGAACATTAATCATTCATCATTATATCACACTGTATCTTTCAGAAAGATTAATTGCAGAGACACTGAGGCAGCTCTGGACTGGAGTCCATCACATGGAACATTCCCACTCACCCTTTATATCATTCACATTTAAGGCTTGTGTTTTGTGGGGGTCAGAAATACAGCTGTGAATCACTGCATTTAACAACTTCCTCTTTTGGTACTGATGTTGTTTTCCATTGAGAGGGATCTTTAGAAACATATTTGGAATTCAGTGTGTAAAGGAATCAGGTTAGTAGATTTGAGTTATTAAAGCCAAAATATGCTAAAGTTTGCTGAAAACAATCCAAAAAACACTATTATTTAAAGGTTTGGGGTCACTTAGAAATGTCCTTATTTTTGAAAGAAATCCAGTGTAGTCATTGTTAATGTGGTAAATGACTATTATAGCTGGAAACAGCTGATTTTTAATGGAATATCTCCATAGGGGTACAGAGGAACATTTCCAGCAACCATCACTCCTGTGTTCTAATGCTACATTGTGTTAGCTAATGGTGTTGAAAGGCTCATTGATGGTTAGAAAAGCCTACAGTTATGTTAGCACATGGAGAAAAGTGGGAGTTTTCATGGAAACCATGAAATTCTCTGGATGACCCCGAACTTTTGAAGGATAGTGTACATACCTCCTTAATACAGCAGAAAAGTCTCATGTTTTTTGTCATTTTTTGTCTACAAATAAGTGCAATGCTATCAATATTTTCCAGGAGAGACTGAGAACATTTGCAATGACTGAAATTTTGACCATAGCTTAAATTGAGAGAGTTCTGACCTGTTCCTACAGAGTGGACATCTTGTTGTACACAGTAGTCATGTTTAGTGTAAGACAGTTTAAATCAGTGAGGTTCCTTCTTTCCTGTCATCCAGACGAGGCGCTTCATCGCAGAGGGAACCCTCCTGTGGTCTTATTTTTATGTTTTCTGTTCATTTCCCAGCATCTCTTACATCATTTGTACCTTTTTATAGCTGGGTTTTGGTCAGCGCTCAGCTGGAGCTCGTCTTCAACACTCTGACGTGTCGTCATGTTTGCCCAGTGCACACATCAAAGCAGCTACATAAGCCAGTCTAAAGCACTGAGGTAAACACAGGAACACACCTGATCTGTTTGTTGTGTGTCTCAGGTGGAGAGAGAGAGGTCTGCCCTTCTGGTCCGGCAGCCGCCAGACTCACAAGAACGGACCCTACAGCAAGTTCAGGACAGGTATGTCACCGTTCATTCTCCTCGGATTTTATTTCTATACTGTACCATCATTGTACATGAATCTAGAACAACAACTGTGTTCCATTTTCATTTGATCTCAAGTCTTGTCTTCATCCTGCCTGATAATTGCCTGTTTATTATGATTTGTCTGATTGTAATGAGCCAAAGAATCAGACGTTGCATCTCACTGCTTCAGTGACAGAAAACAAAACAAAATAAGCCATTAGAGAAGCAGCTGCTGTCACTAATTACACTAAATATTAAGAACTCTGGGACCTTTTCTGTCACAAACAACACAAAGTATATCAAGATGTCTTTTTCTAAGAAGAGAAAACTAAAAGGCAGATTTCTACAGTAGAACAATTCTCTGGAATCAACTATAAATCTTATAAATAGTGACCATATGTGAGGAGCTTGTTTGTGGAGACTGTGACAGCAAAAAACTAAGACTGTACCTGACTTAAACTTGGCTGCTGTCCTTGTCAAAGTAGTTTTCTTGTGCAGTGATGCAGCACTCTGAGATCCTCTGAAACTTTAGTAACTGGAAGTTCTGTTATGTAAATGTGTTGAGCACCATCTGCTGTGAAAACAGCCCCTTTCAACTTGCATATGGAGGAGAGGAAGACCTCACAGGGAGCCAGATCTGATGAATCAGGCAATTAAAGAGGGACAATTGTGTTGTTGTGGCCAGAAAACCCTGCGTTGTCACCGTGCTGTGACCAGGTGTCCAGCATATCATCACACCACGGCTCAGGAACTTTACGTCAAGTGTTCTCAATCAGCATTACAGCACAACAACTGGTGCACAATCATGTAAATGTTGAAGAAAACAGCGAACATGCTGCTGGTGTCCTGACCTGATGCACTTTATCAGGTCTGGAAGACTGAAAACTGCAGCTTTTTCTCTGTGGTAACTGCAGACTCATCATTTCCTCTACATGAAGTCTGACTGCTGACTGGCACTGAAACCCCTCCAGATGTGCTCTCATTTCTTAATCTGACAGCAAATCAACATGTTGGCTTCATGTCTTGATGAGCCACGTGGTTGAATTTCCCTGGAAGTTGTGACAGCAGTCTCACCAGGTCGATTCTGGTAACCTTTCCAAAGTGATTTCAACATGATACAAGTCAGAACTGCGCCGTCACAGTGACACATAGACATGCACAAGTAATTTAGAGTTGTCGTTATTTCAGGGAGACTTTTTCCACTTTCAGAGCCAGTATTGGTCTCAGAGAGTGTGAAGACAGCATGCTGCCAGAATCATGAAATATCTTTGCTCTGCGGTTTCACATCCATTACAAACTCAGATTCACTGCAATGAAGACAGACAGTAACGGATCAATGGGGCTTTTGGATTGCATTCTGTATTTGTGACATTTTGGGAAATCATTTTGTTTGTGGTGTTTCTGGGAGAGAGTTCAGAACATTGTTGAGCAGCTTCTTGTTGCTAAGCAGAAAGCACAAACCTGCATTTCATATTGATACAAGCAAACAATTCTATTTCCCAGAATGTGAATCTATGTATCTTGACTGAAACGGCGCTGCAACCAGCAGAGACGATGAACATGTTTGCATGCAGTGATCTCCTGCCGTGTGTTGTGTTGTGTTGTGTTGTGTTGTGTACGTGTCAGACTCCTCAGAGGTCATCTGTGTTGGCTGGAGTCCTCTCCATGCTGAGCCTCCTGCTGGAGCCCTTGTCTCCCTCCCTCTGGTCTTCAACCCATGACACCCTGCATGTCCCTTCAGGAGCCTGTATCAACCATCAACCCTGTTTGTATTCCAACTTTCTGTGTTCCCCGTAGAAAAATGGCATGTAACCTCTATAAAGCTGTGTGAAACTAGATAAAACTAGTGAAAATGTGGGCCCTGATCAGTCAATAGTGTTTACAGCGTATAGATAAATAAGATTTCTGTAGTGTAATAGCTATAATCTAAGCTAATTGGCCCTTTTTCCAGGATAATCTTTTCCCAATTGCATGAGATCAGTTCTCTAAGCACATGTAAAAACAACAGGCATTGACTAAAGTACTATGTGTCCTAAAGACTAACAGTAACTTACAAATAAAATAGTAAAGCAACACGTTTTTTTTTTCACGATGTAGGAGTAGCTATTGCACTGTCCTGATCTTTTCTATGCTTTTATCTGAAAACCAGGACACCCAGGAGTCTCTGGTCAGCAGATCTCTGTGATCTCGTTAAAAGATCAGAGCGACAGGGAGGCACTAACCCATTTAAACCTTTTAGAACGAGCATTAAGATCCTAAAATCAATTCTAAATGTAATTTGGAAGCCAACGCAGAGCAGTGTGGTATCTGTGGCCTGTTAGCAGCCGAGTGGCAGGAAACCTGAAGCTAGCTGAGACCTGAGTGAAGACCACCGCAGCAATCACATGTGGACTAAATAAAGGTGTGAAACTCCTTTTCCAAGCCAGTAAAGGACAGAAAAGACTTGACCTTCAGATGAAAGAAGCTACATCTGACAGCTGCATTTATTTGTTGGTGAAATATAAAAGCTATATATGTAGAAAAACTCCAATAGAGAGCTGCAGTGAATGAAGACTAGAACATCAGTAATTTCAGTGAATGAAGACTAGAACATCAGTAATTTCAGTGTAGGAAGACTAGAACATCAGTAATTTCAGTGAATGAAGACTAGAACATCAGTAATTTCAGTGAATGAAGACTAGAACATCAGTAATTTCAGTGTAATGAAGACTAGAACATCAGTAATTTCAGTGAATGAAGACTAGAACATCAGTAATTTCAGTGAATGAAGACTAGAACATCAGTAATTTCAGTGAATGAAGACTAGAACATCAGTAATTTCAGTGTAGGAAGACTAGAACATCAGTAATTTCAGTGAATGAAGACTAGAACATCAGTAATTTCAGTGTAGGCGTCCTTTCATCCTCCAACATTCTCAGCATGTTGCTTTAAATCTCCTCTGTGTGTTTCCAGCTGCATGGCTTTCTTATTAAATGATTCTTTCAGTGCTTATGCTGCCTTTACTGAACCACCTCTATATCACTCCTTCATCTGCATTCCTCCTGCACTCTTACCTCCATTCCTCTCTCCTCCAGTGTGACCTCTGTATTACCCACAATCCTCCGTGACATGTGGGCTCTAAACTTTGTGACTTTTTGCCCCTCCTCTGCAGAGCTCAGCGATGTGTGGTCCATCTCCAGCGTCAACGTTCGGCCCGATCTACGGAGCGCGCCCAGTTCACCCAGTACCCCTCACTTACCCACCATCACAGAGGAGTGACTGGGGGAGGGAGGGGAGACAGAGAGGCAGGACAGGGAGGCATAGTGACAAAATGGAAGTTAAAACCCCTGCAGATGTTCAGACCGTGAGCATTTGTTCATCAGAATATTCATAACCGCCAAAAATTAGATGTCATTGGATCAGATTTGACAACAGCTTTTATCACATTTGGATTGAAATGCTGCTAAACTCTGATTGGTGCTCTGAAGTAAATGAAATGTGAAATGACCTTTTCCCAACTTTAAATATAGAAGAGAAGGTAGTGGAGTCTACAGATGAGCAGGTCCAGATGTTTGGAAGTCAGGACAAAGCAGAACAGATTACAGTGTTTAGGTAAGTGAGACGCAGCAAACTCTCTGGTTTCTCCACCTCCTCTCTGATCCATCTGTGGGTCGACTGACAGCAGGAACTCAACTGTTGAACCAAACCTCCTCCACTGATCTGCAGTCAGAGACTGAGAGACTCTGGACACGAGCCGAGGAGCACCAGTGTCCATTTCCATGATATCATCTCATAGATGCCATTCAACTCCTGGGATGTAAAAACATTCAGACACAAAACCAGACGGCAACACGCTCGACAACGTTTTCATCTCTGGTCATTCAACTCCACCAGCTGAGCTCAGCAACGAAGCCTGACGAATGAAAGAAGAAGATAATGAATATATTCTGCTGTAGTGATACTTTTAGTCGCTTTCGCTCTTTCTGTCTCTTGTTTCTAGTTGATTAAGACCAAATGTTGTCCGAGGAGGTGAAGCTCTGAGAGACTGAAAGCTCAGGAGACGTTTGGAGGACGATAAAATGGACTCTGAATAATATTTTCTGTACGAGTTCTACTTTTTCATTTCCAGCTGTACAGATCAAAGGTAAACCACATCCTCAGCTTTAATCTGTGTCTGAGTTACTGGGTTCAGTGTATGAACTGTACACTGTTGGACTGACAGAATGAATGTAAACCCGGGGATTGAGAAGGTAACAGTTGGTGAGTATTTGTACTAAAGTGAATGTATTATTCAGCAAGGCAGCGTTTCTCTAAAGTATGTGGGTTGTTTCGGCTGGGAGTCTTTTCAGTTTGGCTGCAGATTTGTGCCAAATGTTTCAGCTGCTCTAAATAAAGATTTAAAAAAAGATGCTTTTGAGAAACCAGACCTTGCACTCTTTGCAAGGCAGCAGCTTTGTCCTCAAATATACGCACACAGTACTTTGTGGAAGTGTGACTATACACTCAACCTGTGCAACGTTGTCCTGATGTCGGATCTGAACCTTTCAGGTGTGAAATCCAAGAGGTCAGGAGCCTGGATTTTCTCAAGGGTTTGCTGCACAGTTTTGGAGATGAGGCAGGACATGTTGCAGTAAGTGCCATTAAAAAAAAAAAAAGACTGGATTTTTCATTGTTTAGCTTTATTCACCCGTCATAGCAAACGTGCAGGAATTAATTGAGAAAATATGACAGTGGTTTCTGACAAATCTCCTTGGATGCACATAGTCTAGAGGTATTTATTGTAAAGAATCAGTGTTCAACAGGCTGCTCAGTATCTTAACCAGCAGTCTGAATCCATGTGCACGATTCACCAAACTATGCTTTCATTTAGCATTTAATTCTCAGATAAATAGTGGACTTCTTAAGTTTAGGGTTTAGTTGTATTTTGGCTGTTGGTCTCATGTAGACTTGAGGTCATCTTGTCTTTGTGTGAACTGAACCACGCTTTGGTCTAAAGTTGGACTCGGGGGTCTGGTTCTGGTTCGTCTCACTGCGAACACGAAACGCGAGTGAGAAACTAAACTGTGTTAATATAAAGACTAAAAATGCAACCAAGCAACTTAATGTAATGTATTGTAATATGTGGTTAGCTGTTAGTTTTACGGTTCTTTGTGTTCCTGTTGACAATATAGTAGCTGATCTGTTGGGTAGGCTACGCGTTTTAGCTACAGGTATCTATCGCTATAGCTGCACAGCCATATTTATTCTATTGAATATGATGTTTCCCACCGTAAGACCGTTCCTTTTTTTGCGAATGAGTCTGGTGACAATGCAGCTCTGCATTGGGTTTCTTTTGGAGATGCGTTGCATTTCAAGCCTTGCATGTGTTGGGTTTATCCAACTTTTTCTTTTATAGATGCTTTCTTAAAGTGATCACTTTAGTCTCTGAGCTCATGTAGACTTTAATAATTGTGCGCGTAAAGAGGAATTTTTAGTTGAAGACGGTTTCCTGGCAACCAGAGAAACCAAACGCAGAGATTTAAGAACGGCATGCTCTGAGGAAAGCTTCATAGCAGATTTGTCAGCATGCTGATTACCAAAAAATAAATAATCTAATAATCTGGTCCATTTGTCCACCTGAAATCTGAAGTGTAGAAGAAGTCTAACAACATTAACCTGCGAAACACAACAATGAAGATTTGGTTCACAGTGATTGTACAGATGAACAGCAGAGAAGTGCTCAAACTTTAACAGATTTCATGCTAGCTAACTAACAAACACGTTTACTGGGCACATGAAACTGAACCAAACAAGGAAAACCTTTTTACAGTTTCTGTGTTGTTTTAAGTCTCTATCTTTAAGGCAAACATCCAATAGAATTACCTTTGCATGCTGCTCTGCATGTTAATCCAGTGAAGGTAAAATTAAACTATAATTATGACCCAGAAGAGAATAGATGAGGAAAATAGTTGGAAACAGGTGAAGTCCACAGGCTTCTACATAAACCGTCTCACTGCAGACAAACTGCTTGTCATCGTTTAGTCTCCACTCAGGACCGCTGAGCAAAATTATTAGATGCATGGAAAGATTTTCTTGTTTCTCTGCAACATAAAGAGCAAGGCTTTGACTTTCTCATTTCCTGATGCAGCCGTCGTCGGTACAACATCTCTGCTTTGCTTAATGCCTGCAAGAGTGCATCGTAGTTAAAAGTAGTTCTCTACAGGGTACGTTTAAGGTCATTAATGGAGCCGTTTGTTAGCAGAAGTTCTCCATGTCAGAGTTGTGTTGTAGTTTTGGCTCCATCAGTGGCATGTTTTAGAATTCATGGTTTGATCCTGGAAGGACTCGACGCTCCACGGAGACACTGGTGTGGCAGCACTTGTTCTTTTAATGCACAAATAATCTGGATGTGATGAGACGCCCATTTGTAAGAGACGTTTTTAGGATTGTGGATATACAATGTTGTATTTCTGAAACGAAAACTGTCAAACATTCCTGAAATCAGACTTTATTATGGGAGTGAACACAGGCTCATGTCAGTGCTGCTGTGTAAATGCTCGACCTTGTCCTTGAATAATGAGCTTCAGTACTTGTTGCTGAGCAAAATGACTTCTGTGTAACGAAATAATAAAAAACGAGTACCTATTGTTTCAAACGGTTTAACCTCTGTAGCGTTTTACATCATGTGCTGTACTCAACGGCTGGTTTTATTTTATTTATAGGAGCGTTCCCAATTTTTGTTTTGTTTTTTTACTGTAACTTTTCTGATTATAAATGCTGCAATCATCTGGTATTAAAACGTTACAAAAAAGGTTTGTTTGTTGGTACATTTTTCTGGTCTAAGTGTACAGTCTGAGCTCATACATTGTTGTGGCGAATAAAAAAAAAATAGCCTTTTTTTGCCACATACAAACTAGAAAACCTCTTGGAGAGCGCAGTACTCTGCCGAGGCTTGACATGACGAAGACGCTGCTGAAAAGTCCGAAAATTCACGTTAACATGAAAGAACACGGTTCCACGCTGTTGCTGTCTAGCAAAAGATGTGTCTGAACTTAGAAGCAGCTGGAATGGGGACAAGTTATTATGGTGTTTCCTGAAGAAAGGAGTGAAGGACAGAAGGTGAATTTGTGTTCAAAATAAGGCTGTACTAAGCTGGGATATTTTTGTGACATTTTGGATGACATGCTAAACTATGATGTTTTTTGTCCACATTTTGGACGATATACTAAACTATGACCTTTTTTTCCACATTTTGGACGACATACTAAACTATGATGTTTTTGTGACATTTTGGACGACATACTAAACTATGACGTTTTTGTGACGTCTTGGACGACATACTATACTATGACGTTTTTTTTCCACATTATGGACAACATACTAAACTATGACATTTTTTGTCCACATTTTGGACGACATACTAAACTATGACGTTTTTGTGACATTTTGGACGACATACTAAACTATGATGTTTTTTTCCACATTTTGGACGACATACAGGACTCCATCTGAGCCCAACAAATCTACCTAACCCCAACCCTAACATTCATCAGGCTTTGTTTTAGCAAATCTTCGTCTTATAGTTTTGTTCAGTACAGGTATGCAAGGGTATTATTTCTGTCCTTCGTCCATAGAGGTTGATGTTCTGAAGTGCCTGAGCTTCACAGAAACTCTGATTTTCATTGATTATCAAGTCTGAAGCAGCTGCTGTCTGTTTTTCACAGCTAGATTGTGAAAGTAGTTTATTGTCTGTGGAGTCAGTTTAGGAGAACGACCACTGCAACCATGATTAGTGGTACTACGACTCCTTCTATACCTCCTAATTACTGCTGCAAGTGTGTTTAGAATGAGTATTTTGGGGCTCGTCTGGGATTTGGACCAAGTCAGTTGCGTCTTTTACGTTTGCGTTAGTGATGTAGAACATTTTCCATTGGATTATTTTGCATCTGGACAGCTTTAGGTTTACTGTTTCAAGACATAAATGAGACTTCAGACTCTTGAGAAAATACCGACATTATTTTTAAGTTCTGAGTGAGCAAGGACATTTTAAGAATGAGTAGACAGCTTTTCTAAAGGACAGTAAGGATAACCTATGCATCCTCTTGTATAAAAATGATGCTGCCCGTATTGCTTGAACCTTCTGTTGGTTGACCTCCGACCTCTCACCTTCCCCAGGACGACCCCCCTGTACCTCTCCCCAACTCTCTGGGTGTAGTTGCTGGTTGGGGAATCTCCAACCCCAACACCTCATCTTCCTCTTTTTCATCCTCCTCCTCCTCCACTCTGACCTCTGACCCTGCCTCGGCCGCTGACCTCGGGATGACCTCTGACGTCCTGCAGTACGTGAAGCTGCCAGTGGTTTCTCAGGACGAGCGCCAGGCAAGCTACACCTCGCGGTCCGTCAGCTACAACATCACCAACAACATGTTCTGCTCTGGTTTCTTCGAGGGGGGGAGGGACACCTGCCTGGGGGACAGCGGGGGGGCATTTGTGATGGAGGACAAGGTCAGCCGGAGGTGGGTGGTGTTTGGGTTGGTGTCCTGGGGAGGGCTGGAGGAGTGCGGCAGTCAGAGGGTGTATGGAGTCTATACCCGAGTGGCTAAATATGTGGAGTGGATAGAGACCCACCTTCATGCTGCCCCCTGGTGGTGAAACAGACACATGTCTCTGCAGGTCGTCCATCCACAATGTATCTTTGTAAAGGATCAACTGAACTCTGCAGACCTACAGCCATGAGCAAAAGTTTCCATCCACTTGTAAATACCATGTATGTCATGGTTAGTCCTGAGTTTCCAATGACTCCTATAATTGAATTTTCTATGATGGAATCACTGAAACACATGAATCTTTGTCACAAAAAACAATCATGTATGTTGGTTCCTTCATAGATTTATTGTAAGTCTTCTGGAAATATAACAAAATCTGCTGAGTCAGCAAATATCACCTGCCGCTGAGAGACGATTGGTCAAGATGGTCAAGAGTTAACCAAGAACCATCAGAAAGCAGGTCTGAATTAATGATAAGCTGCTGGAACACAGCTGTCAGTGTCCACAGGGTTTTACATCAATATGAGCTCAGAGGATCCATGAAGAAGGAAGTTCTTCCTCTAGAAGCAGAACCTTAAAGCTCCACTCAACTTTGCTGCTGATCACATGGACAAAGAAAAGGCCTTCTGGAGGAAAGTTCTGTGGCCAGATGGAAGAAAAACTGAGCAGAAATATTTTGGAGGAGAGAAGGTGAGGCCTTTAACCCCAAGAACACCAAACCTACCATCAAGCATGGTGGTGGCAGTATCATACTCTGGGGCTTTCTAGAAGTGCTTCTGGACTGGTTTCAGATTGTATGTTGGACTGGTCTTGGACTTTCTTGGTTTATGTTTGGTTTCAGTCTTGGTTCTCCTGGTTTTGGATGTGATTTAAAGTAGGTTTAGGATTTATTTTACTCTGAATCTGGTCCTGGATGAGGGCTGGTTTCAGACTGTCTTGGGTGAGTCTTAGACTTTTTTTAGGAGTAGTTCAGGATTTTTTTTGTCCCTATACTATACTGGTTTTTGACTGTTTTAGGACTGGTTTCAGACTGTTTCTAAAACTGGTTTCAGTTTTGGTTTTGGACTGGTTTCAGACTGTATTCTGACTGGTTCTGAACATTTTTTGGACTGGTTTAGGTTTGATTTTGGTCATGGTTTTAGAACTTTTTAGGATTGGTTTCAGACTGTCTTGGGCGGGTCTTTTTTTAACCCCAAGAACACCAAACCTACCATCAAGCATGGAGGTGGCAGTATCATGCTCTGTGGAACTGGAGCTTTACACAAAGTAAATGGAATAATGAAGAAGGAGGATCACCTCCACTTTCTTCAGGAAAACCTAAAACCATCAGCAGAAGGTTGATCTTGGACACAGTTGGATGTTTCAAGACAATGAGCCCAAACACACATCAGACGTGGTAAAGAAATGGTTCCATCAGATAAGAATGAAGGTTCTAGACTGGTCTCTGGTCTTGTGGATGGTTGTGAAACTGCTTGACTCAAGCTGGGAATTGTGGTAAAACTGCCCAGGGATGTATATCTAAAGATGTCAGCTGTGGTGAAACTGCCCAGGAGGAAGGTCTCAAGGTGTTAGTGGAAACTGAAAGTGAGGGGATTTCAAGTCAGTGGCTTCTTTTCCATTTGTTTTAGTGATACAGTATCGTTTTTCTTTGGATAGATTGGGATTTATTTAACATCTGGACTATTTTATCCTGTATTTAAAGACATAAACAGGTGAAACTGCCTGGGGGAATCTCAGGACTGTATTGTAAGCACCTGGTAAGTGGTGTTGTAGTGGAGAACTTGCAAAAGTTTGCTCTACTAAGTACTGAAGGTGCTTGTTAAGAAGAGATTGAATAATTTTGAGACAGCAGTAGTTATTAAAAGTGGCGTATTGTCTTGAATTTGGAGAAACTGCCTGTAATACTGGTTGTGTTGAGCTATTTAAATTGTTCTTATTTGAGTTGTTTATCAAAAACAGCTGAAAGTTTGTACATTTTGCCAATAAGCCTGATTTGTAATGGGGTTGAATAATTTTGAGTGCAACTGTAGGTCTTTGAACTCCTCACTACGTTGGACTGCATGTTCGACATTACTCACCATGTGTTTGTTGAATGCCTTGAGATGTTGTGTTCAGAGGGTTTTAAAGACATTTCAGACACATACCAGATGATAGTATGGTTTCTAAACACCACAATACGTGGATATCCCCACTTGGGTAGATTTCCAGCAGGGCACATATCTTAAGTTGGTTCTGTTGTTTAAAGAGTTGTCTTGTTGTGGTTGTTTTCTGACGACTTCCACTGTCTTCGATGTAGGTATATACGTAAAAACTGAGGTGACATTAGATTAAATCATGGTATCATCTGAGGCCAGTTTTAAAACATTGTTCTGCAAACAGAATCAGTAGAATGTTGGATGTGATGTTAAGTGTTTCCAACTGGAGGTGCCAAGATTGTGACAAAATGTTTTCCTGTGTTAAATGTGACTGAGTTAATGCTGTTGGGTCTTTGGATGTCCAAACACAGTATATGCAATGTGGTTCCTCCAAAGTAACGCTGATAATGTGATGGACGGTCAAAGGTTTTATCCTTTCCCAGCCGTTGTAAGCAGCATATAACCTTCTTGTAACTAGTTGGAGCGTTACCTCAGAAGCTTATTGTGGTATTTTCACTGTGTAGAAGAACTGTCTCTTGTGCCGTGCCTCGAGGCTTTTGTGTCTGTTGAATTGGGCACGGTGCTCCTAGGAAATGAAATGTTTTATTTGTGGTTGATTCTTTTACCTGTTTTCAAAGCCATCCTGCCCTTTGAAATGGAGGAATAATAAGACAAAAAAAACCTGAATAACTTGTAAAAACATGAATTAAAAAGTATAAAACTGCAGAATAATTATGCCAAAAAATTAAGAGTATGTTGAGAAATGTCATAGTATAGGATGTGGAAAAAAGGCAGATAGTATGTCGAAAAGTAAAAAAAAAATGTCATAGTATAATACATCTAAAAAATATATCATAGTATGTCGAAAAGTTTTTTTTAAAAAGTCACAGTACAGTATGTCACAAAACGTAATAGTTTAGTATGTCGTCCAAAATGTGTGAAAAACGTCATAGTTTAGTATATCGTCCAAAATGTTGAAAAAATGTCATAGTTTAGTATGTCGTCCAAAATGTCAGCCAAAAACGTCATAGTTTAGTATGTGGTCCAAAATGTGGAAAAAAAAGTCATAGTTTTAGTATGTGGTCCAAAATGTCACAAAAACATCATAGTTTAGTATGTAGTCCAAAATGTGGCCAAGAACGTCATAGTTTAGTATGTCGTCCAAAATATCACAAAAATGTCTTAGTTTAGTATGTCGTCCAAAATGGGTAAAAAATGTCATAGTTTAGTACATGGTCCAAAATGTGGCCAAAAATGTCATAGTTTAGTATGTCGTCCAAAATGTGGCCAAAAACGTCATAGTTTAGTATGTCGTCCAAAATGTCACAAAAACGTCATAGTTTAGTATGTCGTCCAAAATGCGGCCAAAAACGTCATAGTTTAGTATGTCGTTCAAAATGCCACAAAAATGTCATAGTTTTAGTATGTCGTCCAAAATGTGTAAAAAAAAAATCATAGTTTAGTATTTCATCCAAAATATCACAAAAATGTCTTAGTTTAGTATGTCGTCCAAAATGTGCAAAAAATGTCATAGTTTAGTATGTGGTCCAAAATGTGGAAAAAAACGTCATAGTTTAGTATGTCGTTCAAAATGTCAAAGAAACATCATAGTTGACTAGGTCATCCAAAATGTGGAAAAAAACGTCATAGTTTAGTATGTCGTCCAAAATGTGGCCAAAAACGTCATAGTTTAGTATGTCGTCCACAATGTGTAAAAACAAAAAACATCATAGTTTAGTATTTCGTCCAAAATGTCACAAAAATGTCTTAGTTTAGTATGTCGTCCAAAATGTGCAAAAAACATCATAGTTTAGTATGTCGTCCAAAATGTCAAGAACACGTCATAGTTTAGTATGTGGTCCAAAATGTTGGAAAAACGTCATAGTTGAGTATTTTGTCCAAAATGTGGCCAAAAACGTCATAGTTTAGAACCAAAAAAAAAAATCATCATGAATTTTGGCGCAAAAAAAACGCCTTACTATACTATGTCGAAAAAAAATGCCGATTTTTCAAACATGTTGTAGAAACGTGCCATATGATGAAATAATGTAAAGGAGGGCGTGAAAAACACTCCAGAAGGGTTTTCTTTGAAAAAAAAATCATCATGAATTTTGGCGCAAAAAAAACGCCTTACTATACTATGTCGAAAAAAAATGCCGTTTTTCAAACATGTTGTAGAAACGTGCCATATGATGAGATAATGTAAAAGAGGGCGTGAAAAACACTCCAGAAGGGTTTTCTTTGAAAAAAAAATGATCATGAATTTTGGCGCAAAAAAAACGCCTTACTATACTATGTCGAAAAAAAATGCCATTTTCAAACATGTTGTAGAAACGTGCCATATGATGAGATAATGTAAAGGAGGGCGTGAAAAACACTCCAGAAGGGTTTTCTTTGAAAAAAAAATCATCATGAATTTTGGCGCAAAAAAAACGCCTTACTATACTATGTCGAAAAAAAATGCCATTTTTCAAACATGTTGTAGAAACGTGCCATATGATGAGATAATGTAAAAGAGGGCGTGAAAAACACTCCAGAAGGGTTTTCTTTGAAAAAAAAATCATCATGAATTTTGGCGCAAAAAAAACGCCTTACTATACTATGTCGAAAAAAAATGCCGTTTTTCAAACATGTTGTAGAAACGTGCCATATGATGAGATAATGTAAAGGAGGGCGTGAAAAACACTCCAGAAGGGTTTTCTTTGAAAAAAAAATCATCATGAATTTTGGCGCAAAAAAAACGCCTTACTATACTATGTCGAAAAAAAATGCCATTTTTCAAACATGTTGTAGAAACGTGCCATATGATGAGATAATGTAAAGGAGGGCGTGAAAAACACTCCAGAAGGGTTTTCTTTGAAAAAAAAATCATCATGAATTTTGGCGCAAAAAAAACGCCTTACTATACTATGTCGAAAAAAAATGCCATTTTTCAAACATGTTGTAGAAACGTGCCATATGATGAGATAATGTAAAGGAGGGCGTGAAAAACACTCCAGAAGGGTTTTCTTTGAAAAAAAAATCATCATGAATTTTGGCGCAAAAAAAACGCCTTACTATACTATGTCGAAAAAAAATGCCATTTTTCAAACATGTTGTAGAAACGTGCCATATGATGAGATAATGTAAAGGAGGGCGTGAAAAACACTCCAGAAGGGTTTTCTTTGAAAAAAAAATCATCATGAATTTTGGCGCAAAAAAAACGCCTTACTATACTATGTCGAAAAAAAATGCCATTTTTCAAACATGTTGTAGAAACGTGCCATATGATGAGATAATGTAAAGGAGGGCGTGAAAAACACTCCAGAAGGGTTTTCTTTGAAAAAAAAATCATCATGAATTTTGGCGCAAAAAAAACGCCTTACTATACTATGTCGAAAAAAATGCCATTTTTCAAACATGTTGTAGAAACGTGCCATATGATGAGATAATGTAAAGGAGGGCATGAAAAACACTCCAGAAGGGTTTTCTTTGAAAAAAAAATCATCATGAATTTTGGCGCAAAAAAAACGCCTTACTATACTATGTCGAAAAAAAATGCCATTTTTCAAACATGTTGTAGAAACGTGCCATATGATGAGATAATGTAAAGGAGGGCGTGAAAAACACTCCAGAAGGGTTTTCTTTGAAAAAAAAATGATCATGAATTTTGGCGCAAAAAAAACGCCTTACTATACTATGTCGAAAAAAAATGCCATTTTTCAAACATGTTGTAGAAACGTGCCATATGATGAAATAATGTAAAGGAGGGCGTGAAAAACACTCCAGAAGGGTTTTCTTTGAAAAAAAAATCATCATGAATTTTGGCGCAAAAAAAACGCCTTACTATACTATGTCGAAAAAAAATGCCATTTTTCAAACATGTTGTAAAAACGTGCCATATGATGAGATAATGTAAAGGAGGGCGTGAAAAACACTCCAGAAGGGTTTTCTTTGAAAAAAAAATCATCATGAATTTTGGCGCAAAAAAAACGCCTTACTATACTATGTCGAAAAAAAATGCCATTTTTCAAACATGTTGTAGAAACGTGCCATATGATGAAATAATGTAAAGGAGGGCGTGAAAAACACTCCAGAAGGGTTTTCTTTGAAAAAAAAATCATCATGAATTTTGGCGCAAAAAAAACGCCTTACTATACTATGTCGAAAAAAAATGCCATTTTTCAAACATGTTGTAGAAACGTGCCATATGATGAGATAATGTAAAGGAGGGCGTGAAAAACACTCCAGAAGGGTTTTCTTTGAAAAAAAAATCATCATGAATTTTGGCGCAAAAAAAACGCCTTACTATACTATGTCGAAAAAAAATGCCATTTTTCAAACATGTTGTAAAAACGTGCCATATGATGAGATAATGTAAAGGAGGGCGTGAAAAACACTCCAGAAGGGTTTTCTTTGAAAAAAAAATCATCATGAATTTTGGCGCAAAAAAAACGCCTTACTATACTATGTCGAAAAAAAATGCCATTTTTCAAACATGTTGTAGAAACGTGCCATATGATGAGATAATGTAAAGGAGGGCGTGAAAAACACTCCAGAAAGGTTTTCTTTGAAAAAAAAATCATCATGAATTTTGGCGCAAAAAAAAACGCCTTACTATACTATGTCGAAAAAAAATGCCATTTTTCAAACATGTTGTAAAAACGTGCCATATGATGAGATAATGTAAAGGAGGGCGTGAAAAACACTCCAGAAGGGTTTTCTTTGAAAAAAAAATCATCATGAATTTTGGCGCAAAAAAAACGCCTTACTATACTATGTCGAAAAAAAATGCCATTTTTCAAACATGTTGTAGAAACGTGCCATATGATGAGATAATGTAAAGGAGGGCGTGAAAAACACTCCAGAAGGGTTTTCTTTGAAAAAAAAATGATCATGAATTTTGGCGCAAAAAAAACGCCTTACTATACTATGTCGAAAAAAAATGCCATTTTTCAAACATGTTGTAGAAACGTGCCATATGATGAGATAATGTAAAGGAGGGCGTGAAAAACACTCCAGAAGGGTTTTCTTTGAAAAAAAAATCATCATGAATTTTGGCGCAAAAAAAACGCCTTACTATACTATGTCGAAAAAAAATGCCATTTTTCAAACATGTTGTAGAAACGTGCCATATGATGAGATAATGTAAAGGAGGGCGTGAAAAACACTCCAGAAGGGTTTTCTTTGAAAAAAAAATCATCATGAATTTTGGCGCAAAAAAAACGCCTTACTATACTATGTCGAAAAAAAATGCCATTTTTCAAACATGTTGTAGAAACGTGCCATATGATGAGATAATGTAAAGGAGGGCGTGAAAAACACTCCAGAAGGGTTTTCTTTGAAAAAAAAATCATCATGAATTTTGGCGCAAAAAAAACGCCTTACTATACTATGTCGAAAAAAAATGCCATTTTTCAAACATGTTGTAGAAACGTGCCATATGATGAGATAATGTAAAGGAGGGCGTGAAAAACACTCCAGAAGGGTTTTCTTTGAAAAAAAAATCATCATGAATTTTGGCGCAAAAAAAACGCCTTACTATACTATGTCGAAAAAAAATGCCATTTTTCAAACATGTTGTAGAAACGTGCCATATGATGAGATAATGTAAAGGAGGGCGTGAAAAACACTCCAGAAGGGTTTTCTTTGAAAAAAAAATCATCATGAATTTTGGCGCAAAAAAAACGCCTTACTATACTATGTCGAAAAAAAATGCCATTTTTCAAACATGTTGTAGAAACGTGCCATATGATGAAATAATGTAAAGGAGGGCGTGAAAAACACTCCAGAAGGGTTTTCTTTGAAAAAAAAATCATCATGAATTTTGGCGCAAAAAAAACGCCTTACTATACTATGTCGAAAAAAAATGCCATTTTTCAAACATGTTGTAGAAACGTGCCATATGATGAGATAATGTAAAGGAGGGCGTGAAAAACACTCCAGAAAGGTTTTCTTTGAAAAAAAAATCATCATGAATTTTGGCGCAAAAAAAACGCCTTACTATACTATGTCGAAAAAAAATGCCATTTTTCAAACATGTTGTAGAAACGTGCCATATGATGAGATAATGTAAAGGAGGGCGTGAAAAACACTCCAGAAGGGTTTTCTTTGAAAAAAAAATCATCATGAATTTTGGCGCAAAAAAAACGCCTTACTATACTATGTCGAAAAAAAATGCCATTTTTCAAACATGTTGTAGAAACGTGCCATATGATGAGATAATGTAAAGGAGGGCGTGAAAAACACTCCAGAAGGGTTTTCTTTGAAAAAAAAATCATCATGAATTTTGGCGCAAAAAAAACGCCTTACTATACTATGTCGAAAAAAAATGCCATTTTTCAAACATGTTGTAGAAACGTGCCATATGATGAGATAATGTAAAGGAGGGCGTGAAAAACACTCCAGAAGGGTTTTCTTTGAAAAAAAAATCATCATGAATTTTGGCGCAAAAAAAACGCCTTACTATACTATGTCGAAAAAAAATGCCATTTTTCAAACATGTTGTAGAAACGTGCCATATGATGAGATAATGTAAAGGAGGGCGTGAAAAACACTCCAGAAGGGTTTTCTTTGAAAAAAAAATGATCATGAATTTTGGCGCAAAAAAAACGCCTTACTATACTATGTCGAAAAAAAATGCCATTTTTCAAACATGTTGTAGAAACGTGCCATATGATGAGATAATGTAAAGGAGGGCGTGAAAAACACTCCAGAAGGGTTTTCTTTGAAAAAAAAATCATCATGAATTTTGGCGCAAAAAAAACGCCTTACTATACTATGTCGAAAAAAAATGCCATTTTTCAAACATGTTGTAGAAACGTGCCATATGATGAGATAATGTAAAGGAGGGCGTGAAAAACACTCCAGAAGGGTTTTCTTTGAAAAAAAAATCATCATGAATTTTGGCGCAAAAAAAACGCCTTACTATACTATGTCGAAAAAAAATGCCATTTTTCAAACATGTTGTAGAAACGTGCCATATGATGAGATAATGTAAAGGAGGGCGTGAAAAACACTCCAGAAGGGTTTTCTTTGAAAAAAAAATCATCATGAATTTTGGCGCAAAAAAAACGCCTTACTATACTATGTCGAAAAAAAATGCCATTTTTCAAACATGTTGTAGAAACGTGCCATATGATGAGATAATGTAAAGGAGGGCGTGAAAAACACTCCAGAAGGGTTTTCTTTGAAAAAAAAATGATCATGAATTTTGGCGCAAAAAAAACGCCTTACTATACTATGTCGAAAAAAAATGCCATTTTTCAAACATGTTGTAGAAACGTGCCATATGATGAGATAATGTAAAGGAGGGCGTGAAAAACACTCCAGAAGGGTTTTCTTTGAAAAAAAAATCATCATGAATTTTGGCGCAAAAAAAACGCCTTACTATACTATGTCGAAAAAAAATGCCATTTTTCAAACATGTTGTAGAAACGTGCCATATGATGAAATAATGTAAAGGAGGGCGTGAAAAACACTCCAGAAAGGTTTTCTTTGAAAAAAAAATCATCATGAATTTTGGCGCAAAAAAAACGCCTTACTATACTATGTCGAAAAAAAATGCCATTTTTCAAACATGTTGTAGAAACGTGCCATATGATGAGATAATGTAAAGGAGGGCGTGAAAAACACTCCAGAAGGGTTTTCTTTGAAAAAAAAATCATCATGAATTTTGGCGCAAAAAAAACGCCTTACTATACTATGTCGAAAAAAAATGCCATTTTTCAAACATGTTGTAGAAACGTGCCATATGATGAGATAATGTAAAGGAGGGCGTGAAAAACACTCCAGAAGGGTTTTCTTTGAAAAAAAAATCATCATGAATTTTGGCGCAAAAAAAACGCCTTACTATACTATGTCGAAAAAAAATGCCATTTTTCAAACATGTTGTAGAAACGTGCCATATGATGAAATAATGTAAAGGAGGGCGTGAAAAACACTCCAGAAGGGTTTTCTTTGAAAAAAAAATGATCATGAATTTTGGCGCAAAAAAAACGCCTTACTATACTATGTCGAAAAAAAATGCCATTTTTCAAACATGTTGTAGAAACGTGCCATATGATGAAATAATGTAAAGGAGGGCGTGAAAAACACTCCAGAAGGGTTTTCTTTGAAAAAAAAATCATCATGAATTTTGGCGCAAAAAAAACGCCTTACTATACTATGTCGAAAAAAAATGCCATTTTTCAAACATGTTGTAGAAACGTGCCATATGATGAAATAATGTAAAGGAGGGCGTGAAAAACACTCCAGAAGGGTTTTCTTTGAAAAAAAAATCATCATGAATTTTGGCGCAAAAAAAACGCCTTACTATACTATGTCGAAAAAAAATGCCATTTTTCAAACATGTTGTAGAAACGTGCCATATGATGAAATAATGTAAAGGAGGGCGTGAAAAACACTCCAGAAGGGTTTTCTTTGAAAAAAAAATGATCATGAATTTTGGCGCAAAAAAAACGCCTTACTATACTATGTCGAAAAAAAATGCCATTTTTCAAACATGTTGTAGAAACGTGCCATATGATGAGATAATGTAAAGGAGGGCGTGAAAAACACTCCAGAAGGGTTTTCTTTGAAAAAAAAATCATCATGAATTTTGGCGCAAAAAAAACGCCTTACTATACTATGTCGAAAAAAAATGCCATTTTTCAAACATGTTGTAGAAACGTGCCATATGATGAAATAATGTAAAGGAGGGCGTGAAAAACACTCCAGAAGGGTTTTCTTTGAAAAAAAAATGATCATGAATTTTGGCGCAAAAAAAACGCCTTACTATACTATGTCGAAAAAAAATGCCATTTTTCAAACATGTTGTAGAAACGTGCCATATGATGAGATAATGTAAAGGAGGGCGTGAAAAACACTCCAGAAGGGTTTTCTTTGAAAAAAAAATCATCATGAATTTTGGCGCAAAAAAAACGCCTTACTATACTATGTCGAAAAAAAATGCCATTTTTCAAACATGTTGTAGAAACGTGCCATATGATGAGATAATGTAAAGGAGGGCGTGAAAAACACTCCAGAAGGGTTTTCTTTGAAAAAAAAATCATCATGAATTTTGGCGCAAAAAAAACGCCTTACTATACTATGTCGAAAAAAAATGCCATTTTTCAAACATGTTGTAAAAACGTGCCATATGATGAGATAATGTAAAGGAGGGCGTGAAAAACACTCCAGAAGGGTTTTCTTTGAAAAAAAAATCATCATGAATTTTGGCGCAAAAAAAACGCCTTACTATACTATGTCGAAAAAAAATGCCATTTTTCAAACATGTTGTAGAAACGTGCCATATGATGAGATAATGTAAAGGAGGGCGTGAAAAACACTCCAGAAAGGTTTTCTTTGAAAAAAAATCATCATGAATTTTGGCGCAAAAAAAACGCCTTACTATACTATGTCGAAAAAAAATGCCATTTTTCAAACATGTTGTAGAAACGTGCCATATGATGAAATAATGTAAAGGAGGGCGTGAAAAACACTCCAGAAAGGTTTTCTTTGAAAAAAAAATGATCATGAATTTTGGCGCAAAAAAAACGCCTTACTATACTATGTCGAAAAAAAATGCCATTTTTCAAACATGTTGTAAAAACGTGCCATATGATGAAATAATGTAAAGGAGGGCGTGAAAAACACTCCAGAAAGGTTTTCTTTGAAAAAAAATCATCATGAATTTTGGCGCAAAAAAAACGCCTTACTATACTATGTCGAAAAAAAATGCCATTTTTCAAACATGTTGTAAAAACGTGCCATATGATGAAATAATGTAAAGGAGGGCGTGAAAAACACTCCAGAAAGGTTTTCTTTGAAAAAAAAATCATCATGAATTTTGGCGCAAAAAAAACGCCTTACTATACTATGTCGAAAAAAAATGCCATTTTTCAAACATGTTGTAAAAACGTGCCATATGATGAAATAATGTAAAGGAGGGCGTGAAAAACACTCCAGAAAGGTTTTCTTTGAAAAAAAAATCATCATGAATTTTGGCGCAAAAAAAACGCCTTACTATACTATGTCGAAAAAAAATGCCATTTTTCAAACATGTTGTAAAAACGTGCCATATGATGAAATAATGTAAAGGAGGGCGTGAAAAACACTCCAGAAGGTTTTCTTTGAAAAAAAAATCATCATGAATTTTGGCGCAAAAAAAACGCCTTACTATACTATGTCGAAAAAAAATGCCATTTTTCAAACATGTTGTAAAAACGTGCCATATGATGAAATAATGTAAAGGAGGGCGTGAAAAACACTCCAGAAGGTTTTCTTTGAAAAAAAAATCATCATGAATTTTGGCGCAAAAAAAACGCCTTACTATACTATGTCGAAAAAAAATGCCATTTTTCAAACATGTTGTAGAAACGTGCCATATGATGAGATAATGTAAAGGAGGGCGTGAAAAACACTCCAGAAAGGTTTTCTTTGAAAAAAAAATCATCATGAATTTTGGCGCAAAAAAAACGCCTTACTATACTATGTCGAAAAAAAATGCCATTTTTCAAACATGTTGTAGAAACGTGCCATATGATGAGATAATGTAAAGGAGGGCGTGAAAAACACTCCAGAAGGGTTTTCTTTGAAAAAAAAATCATCATGAATTTTGGCGCAAAAAAAACGCCTTACTATACTATGTCGAAAAAAAATGCCATTTTTCAAACATGTTGTAGAAACGTGCCATATGATGAGATAATGTAAAGGAGGGCGTGAAAAACACTCCAGAAGGGTTTTCTTTGAAAAAAAAATCATCATGAATTTTGGCGCAAAAAAAACGCCTTACTATACTATGTCGAAAAAAAATGCCATTTTTCAAACATGTTGTAGAAACGTGCCATATGATGAGATAATGTAAAGGAGGGCGTGAAAAACACTCCAGAAGGGTTTTCTTTGAAAAAAAAATGATCATGAATTTTGGCGCAAAAAAAACGCCTTACTATACTATGTCGAAAAAAAATGCCATTTTTCAAACATGTTGTAGAAACGTGCCATATGATGAGATAATGTAAAGGAGGGCGTGAAAAACACTCCAGAAGGGTTTTCTTTGAAAAAAAAATCATCATGAATTTTGGCGCAAAAAAAACGCCTTACTATACTATGTCGAAAAAAAATGCCATTTTTCAAACATGTTGTAAAAACGTGCCATATGATGAGATAATGTAAAGGAGGGCGTGAAAAACACTCCAGAAGGGTTTTCTTTGAAAAAAAAATCATCATGAATTTTGGCGCAAAAAAAACGCCTTACTATACTATGTCGAAAAAAAATGCCATTTTTCAAACATGTTGTAAAAACGTGCCATATGATGAGATAATGTAAAGGAGGGCGTGAAAAACACTCCAGAAGGGTTTTCTTTGAAAAAAAAATCATCATGAATTTTGGCGCAAAAAAAACGCCTTACTATACTATGTCGAAAAAAAATGCCATTTTTCAAACATGTTGTAAAAACGTGCCATATGATGAGATAATGTAAAGGAGGGCGTGAAAAACACTCCAGAAGGGTTTTCTTTGAAAAAAAAATCATCATGAATTTTGGCGCAAAAAAAACGCCTTACTATACTATGTCGAAAAAAAATGCCATTTTTCAAACATGTTGTAAAACGTGCCATATGATGAAATAATGTAAAGGAGGGCGTGAAAAACACTCCAGAAAGGTTTTCTTTGAAAAAAAAATCATCATGAATTTTGGCGCAAAAAAAACGCCTTACTATACTATGTCGAAAAAAAATGCCATTTTTCAAACATGTTGTAAAAACGTGCCATATGATGAAATAATGTAAAGGAGGGCGTGAAAAACACTCCAGAAGGGTTTTCTTTGAAAAAAAATGATCATGAATTTTGGCGCAAAAAAAACGCCTTACTATACTATGTCGAAAAAAAATGCCATTTTTCAAACATGTTGTAGAAAACGTGCCATATGATGAAATAATGTAAAGGAGGGCGTGAAAAACACTCCAGAAAGGTTTTCTTTGAAAAAAAAATCATCATGAATTTTGGCGCAAAAAAAACGCCTTACTATACTATGTCGAAAAAAAATGCCATTTTTCAAACATGTTGTAGAAACGTGCCATATGATGAGATAATGTAAAGGAGGGCGTGAAAAACACTCCAGAAGGGTTTTCTTTGAAAAAAAAATCATCATGAATTTTGGCGCAAAAAAAACGCCTTACTATACTATGTCGAAAAAAAATGCCATTTTTCAAACATGTTGTAGAAACGTGCCATATGATGAGATAATGTAAAGGAGGGCGTGAAAAACACTCCAGAAAGGTTTTCTTTGAAAAAAAATCATCATGAATTTTGGCGCAAAAAAAACGCCTTACTATACTATGTCGAAAAAAAATGCCATTTTTCAAACATGTTGTAAAAACGTGCCATATGATGAAATAATGTAAAGGAGGGCGTGAAAAACACTCCAGAAAGGTTTTCTTTGAAAAAAAAATCATCATGAATTTTGGCGCAAAAAAAACGCCTTACTATACTATGTCGAAAAAAAATGCCATTTTTCAAACATGTTGTAAAAACGTGCCATATGATGAAATAATGTAAAGGAGGGCGTGAAAAACACTCCAGAAAGGTTTTCTTTGAAAAAAAAATCATCATGAATTTTGGCGCAAAAAAAACGCCTTACTATACTATGTCGAAAAAAAATGCCATTTTTCAAACATGTTGTAAAAACGTGCCATATGATGAAATAATGTAAAGGAGGGCGTGAAAAACACTCCAGAAGGGTTTTCTTTGAAAAAAAAATCATCATGAATTTTGGCGCAAAAAAAACGCCTTACTATACTATGTCGAAAAAAAATGCCATTTTTCAAACATGTTGTAAAAACGTGCCATATGATGAAATAATGTAAAGGAGGGCGTGAAAAACACTCCAGAAAGGTTTTCTTTGAAAAAAAAATCATCATGAATTTTGGCGCAAAAAAAACGCCTTACTATACTATGTCGAAAAAAAATGCCATTTTTCAAACATGTTGTAAAAACGTGCCATATGATGAAATAATGTAAAGGAGGGCGTGAAAAACACTCCAGAAAGGTTTTCTTTGAAAAAAAAATCATCATGAATTTTGGCGCAAAAAAAACGCCTTACTATACTATGTCGAAAAAAAATGCCATTTTTCAAACATGTTGTAAAAACGTGCCATATGATGAAATAATGTAAAGGAGGGCGTGAAAAACACTCCAGAAAGGTTTTCTTTGAAAAAAAAATGATCATGAATTTTGGCGCAAAAAAAACGCCTTACTATACTATGTCGAAAAAAAATGCCATTTTTCAAACATGTTGTAAAAACGTGCCATATGATGAAATAATGTAAAGGAGGGCGTGAAAAACACTCCAGAAAGGTTTTCTTTGAAAAAAAAATCATCATGAATTTTGGCGCAAAAAAAACGCCTTACTATACTATGTCGAAAAAAAATGCCATTTTTCAAACATGTTGTAAAAACGTGCCATATGATGAAATAATGTAAAGGAGGGCGTGAAAAACACTCCAGAAAGGTTTTCTTTGAAAAAAAAATGATCATGAATTTTGGCGCAAAAAAAACGCCTTACTATACTATGTCGAAAAAAAATGCCATTTTTCAAACATGTTGTAAAAACGTGCCATATGATGAAATAATGTAAAGGAGGGCGTGAAAAACACTCCAGAAAGGTTTTCTTTGAAAAAAAAATCATCATGAATTTTGGCGCAAAAAAAACGCCTTACTATACTATGTCGAAAAAAAATGCCATTTTTCAAACATGTTGTAGAAACGTGCCATATGATGAAATAATGTAAAGGAGGGCGTGAAAAACACTCCAGAAAGGTTTTCTTTGAAAAAAAAATCATCATGAATTTTGGCGCAAAAAAAACGCCTTACTATACTATGTCGAAAAAAAATGCCATTTTTCAAACATGTTGTAAAAACGTGCCATATGATGAAATAATGTAAAGGAGGGCGTGAAAAACACTCCAGAAAGGTTTTCTTTGAAAAAAAAATGATCATGAATTTTGGCGCAAAAAAAACGCCTTACTATACTATGTCGAAAAAAAATGCCATTTTTCAAACATGTTGTAAAAACGTGCCATATGATGAAATAATGTAAAGGAGGGCGTGAAAAACACTCCAGAAGGGTTTTCTTTGAAAAAAAAATCATCATGAATTTTGGCGCAAAAAAAACGCCTTACTATACTATGTCGAAAAAAAATGCCATTTTTCAAACATGTTGTAAAAACGTGCCATATGATGAAATAATGTAAAGGAGGGCGTGAAAAACACTCCAGAAAGGTTTTCTTTGAAAAAAAAATGATCATGAATTTTGGCGCAAAAAAAACGCCTTACTATACTATGTCGAAAAAAAATGCCATTTTTCAAACATGTTGTAAAAACGTGCCATATGATGAAATAATGTAAAGGAGGGCGTGAAAAACACTCCAGAAAGGTTTTCTTTGAAAAAAAAATCATCATGAATTTTGGCGCAAAAAAAACGCCTTACTATACTATGTCGAAAAAAAATGCCATTTTTCAAACATGTTGTAAAAACGTGCCATATGATGAAATAATGTAAAGGAGGGCGTGAAAAACACTCCAGAAAGGTTTTCTTTGAAAAAAAAATCATCATGAATTTTGGCGCAAAAAAAACGCCTTACTATACTATGTCGAAAAAAAATGCCATTTTTCAAACATGTTGTAAAAACGTGCCATATGATGAAATAATGTAAAGGAGGGCGTGAAAAACACTCCAGAAGGTTTTCTTTGAAAAAAAAATCATCATGAATTTTGGCGCAAAAAAAACGCCTTACTATACTATGTCGAAAAAAAATGCCATTTTTCAAACATGTTGTAAAAACGTGCCATATGATGAAATAATGTAAAGGAGGGCGTGAAAAACACTCCAGAAAGGTTTTCTTTGAAAAAAAATGATCATGAATTTTGGCGCAAAAAAAACGCCTTACTATACTATGTCGAAAAAAAATGCCATTTTTCAAACATGTTGTAGAAACGTGCCATATGATGAAATAATGTAAAGGAGGGCGTGAAAAACACTCCAGAAAGGTTTTCTTTGAAAAAAAAATGATCATGAATTTTGGCGCAAAAAAAACGCCTTACTATACTATGTCGAAAAAAAATGCCATTTTTCAAACATGTTGTAAAAACGTGCCATATGATGAAATAATGTAAAGGAGGGCGTGAAAAACACTCCAGAAAGGTTTTCTTTGAAAAAAAAATCATCATGAATTTTGGCGCAAAAAAAACGCCTTACTATACTATGTCGAAAAAAAATGCCATTTTTCAAACATGTTGTAAAAACGTGCCATATGATGAAATAATGTAAAGGAGGGCGTGAAAAACACTCCAGAAGGTTTTCTTTGAAAAAAAAATGATCATGAATTTTGGCGCAAAAAAAACGCCTTACTATACTATGTCGAAAAAAAATGCCATTTTTCAAACATGTTGTAAAAACGTGCCATATGATGAAATAATGTAAAGGAGGGCGTGAAAAACACTCCAGAAAGGTTTTCTTTGAAAAAAAATGATCATGAATTTTGGCGCAAAAAAAACGCCTTACTATACTATGTCGAAAAAAAATGCCATTTTTCAAACATGTTGTAGAAACGTGCCATATGATGAAATAATGTAAAGGAGGGCGTGAAAAACACTCCAGAAAGGTTTTCTTTGAAAAAAAAATGATCATGAATTTTGGCGCAAAAAAAACGCCTTACTATACTATGTCGAAAAAAAATGCCATTTTTCAAACATGTTGTAAAAACGTGCCATATGATGAAATAATGTAAAGGAGGCGTGAAAAACACTCCAGAAGGGTTTTCTTTGAAAAAAAAATGATCATGAATTTTGGCGCAAAAAAAACGCCTTACTATACTATGTCGAAAAAAAATGCCATTTTTCAAACATGTTGTAAAAACGTGCCATATGATGAAATAATGTAAAGGAGGCCGTGAAAAACACTCCAGAAAGGTTTTCTTTGAAAAAAAAATCATCATGAATTTTGGCGCAAAAAAAACGCCTTACTATACTATGTCGAAAAAAAATGCCATTTTTCAAACATGTTGTAAAAACGTGCCATATGATGAAATAATGTAAAGGAGGCAGTGAAAAACACTCCAGAAAGGTTTTCTTTGAAAAAAAAATGATCATGAATTTTGGCGCAAAAAAAACGCCTTACTATACTATGTCGAAAAAAAATGCCATTTTTCAAACATGTTGTAAAAACGTGCCATATGATGAAATAATGTAAAGGAGGGCGTGAAAAACACTCCAGAAAGGTTTTCTTTGAAAAAAAAATCATCATGAATTTTGGCGCAAAAAAAACGCCTTACTATACTATGTCGAAAAAAAATGCCATTTTTCAAACATGTTGTAAAAACGTGCCATATGATGAAATAATGTAAAGGAGGGCGTGAAAAACACTCCAGAAAGGTTTTCTTTGAAAAAAAATGATCATGAATTTTGGCGCAAAAAAAACGCCTTACTATACTATGTCGAAAAAAAATGCCATTTTTCAAACATGTTGTAAAAACGTGCCATATGATGAAATAATGTAAAGGAGGGCGTGAAAAACACTCCAGAAAGGTTTTCTTTGAAAAAAAAATGATCATGAATTTTGGCGCAAAAAAAACGCCTTACTATACTATGTCGAAAAAAAATGCCATTTTTCAAACATGTTGTAAAAACGTGCCATATGATGAAATAATGTAAAGGAGGGCGTGAAAAACACTCCAGAAAGGTTTTCTTTGAAAAAAAAATGATCATGAATTTTGGCGCAAAAAAAACGCCTTACTATACTATGTCGAAAAAAAATGCCATTTTTCAAACATGTTGTAAAAACGTGCCATATGATGAAATAATGTAAAGGAGGGCGTGAAAAACACTCCAGAAAGGTTTTCTTTGAAAAAAAAATGATCATGAATTTTGGCGCAAAAAAAACGCCTTACTATACTATGTCGAAAAAAAATGCCATTTTTCAAACATGTTGTAAAAACGTGCCATATGATGAAATAATGTAAAGGAGGGCGTGAAAAACACTCCAGAAAGGTTTTCTTTGAAAAAAAAATGATCATGAATTTTGGCGCAAAAAAAACGCCTTACTATACTATGTCGAAAAAAAATGCCATTTTTCAAACATGTTGTAAAAACGTGCCATATGATGAAATAATGTAAAGGAGGGCGTGAAAAACACTCCAGAAAGGTTTTCTTTGAAAAAAAAATGATCATGAATTTTGGCGCAAAAAAAACGCCTTACTATACTATGTCGAAAAAAAATGCCATTTTTCAAACATGTTGTAAAAACGTGCCATATGATGAAATAATGTAAAGGAGGGCGTGAAAAACACTCCAGAAAGGTTTTCTTTGAAAAAAAAATCATCATGAATTTTGGCGCAAAAAAAACGCCTTACTATACTATGTCGAAAAAAAATGCCATTTTTCAAACATGTTGTAAAAACGTGCCATATGATGAAATAATGTAAAGGAGGGCGTGAAAAACACTCCAGAAAGGTTTTCTTTGAAAAAAAAATGATCATGAATTTTGGCGCAAAAAAAACGCCTTACTATACTATGTCGAAAAAAAATGCCATTTTTCAAACATGTTGTAAAAACGTGCCATATGATGAAATAATGTAAAGGAGGCCGTGAAAAACACTCCAGAAAGGTTTTCTTTGAAAAAAAAATCATCATGAATTTTGGCGCAAAAAAAACGCCTTACTATACTATGTCGAAAAAAAATGCCATTTTTCAAACATGTTGTAAAAACGTGCCATATGATGAAATAATGTAAAGGAGGCCGTGAAAAACACTCCAGAAAGGTTTTCTTTGAAAAAAAAATGATCATGAATTTTGGCGCAAAAAAAACGCCTTACTATACTATGTCGAAAAAAAATGCCATTTTTCAAACATGTTGTAAAAACGTGCCATATGATGAAATAATGTAAAGGAGGGCGTGAAAAACACTCCAGAAAGGTTTTCTTTGAAAAAAAATGATCATGAATTTTGGCGCAAAAAAAACGCCTTACTATACTATGTCGAAAAAAAATGCCATTTTTCAAACATGTTGTAAAAACGTGCCATATGATGAAATAATGTAAAGGAGGCCGTGAAAAACACTCCAGAAAGGTTTTCTTTGAAAAAAAAATGATCATGAATTTTGGCGCAAAAAAAACGCCTTACTATACTATGTCGAAAAAAAATGCCATTTTTCAAACATGTTGTAAAAACGTGCCATATGATGAAATAATGTAAAGGAGGCCGTGAAAAACACTCCAGAAAGGTTTTCTTTGAAAAAAAAATGATCATGAATTTTGGCGCAAAAAAAACGCCTTACTATACTATGTCGAAAAAAAATGCCATTTTTCAAACATGTTGTAAAAACGTGCCATATGATGAAATAATGTAAAGGAGGCGTGAAAAACACTCCAGAAAGGTTTTCTTTGAAAAAAAAATGATCATGAATTTTGGCGCAAAAAAAACGCCTTACTATACTATGTCGAAAAAAAATGCCATTTTTCAAACATGTTGTAAAAACGTGCCATATGATGAAATAATGTAAAGGAGGGCGTGAAAAACACTCCAGAAAGGTTTTCTTTGAAAAAAAAATGATCATGAATTTTGGCGCAAAAAAAACGCCTTACTATACTATGTCGAAAAAAAATGCCATTTTTCAAACATGTTGTAAAAACGTGCCATATGATGAAATAATGTAAAGGAGGGCGTGAAAAACACTCCAGAAAGGTTTTCTTTGAAAAAAAAATGATCATGAATTTTGGCGCAAAAAAAACGCCTTACTATACTATGTCGAAAAAAAATGCCATTTTTCAAACATGTTGTAAAAACGTGCCATATGATGAAATAATGTAAAGGAGGGCGTGAAAAACACTCCAGAAAGGTTTTCTTTGAAAAAAAATGATCATGAATTTTGGCGCAAAAAAAACGCCTTACTATACTATGTCGAAAAAAAATGCCATTTTTCAAACATGTTGTAAAAACGTGCCATATGATGAAATAATGTAAAGGAGGGCGTGAAAAACACTCCAGAAAGGTTTTCTTTGAAAAAAAAATGATCATGAATTTTGGCGCAAAAAAAACGCCTTACTATACTATGTCGAAAAAAAATGCCATTTTTCAAACATGTTGTAAAAACGTGCCATATGATGAAATAATGTAAAGGAGGGCGTGAAAAACACTCCAGAAAGGTTTTCTTTGAAAAAAAAATGATCATGAATTTTGGCGCAAAAAAAACGCCTTACTATACTATGTCGAAAAAAAATGCCATTTTTCAAACATGTTGTAAAAACGTGCCATATGATGAAATAATGTAAAGGAGGGCGTGAAAAACACTCCAGAAAGGTTTTCTTTGAAAAAAAAATGATCATGAATTTTGGCGCAAAAAAAACGCCTTACTATACTATGTCGAAAAAAAATGCCATTTTTCAAACATGTTGTAAAAACGTGCCATATGATGAAATAATGTAAAGGAGGCCGTGAAAAACACTCCAGAAAGGTTTTCTTTGAAAAAAAAATGATCATGAATTTTGGCGCAAAAAAAACGCCTTACTATACTATGTCGAAAAAAAATGCCATTTTTCAAACATGTTGTAAAAACGTGCCATATGATGAAATAATGTAAAGGAGGCCGTGAAAAACACTCCAGAAAGGTTTTCTTTGAAAAAAAATGATCATGAATTTTGGCGCAAAAAAAACGCCTTACTATACTATGTCGAAAAAAAATGCCATTTTTCAAACATGTTGTAAAAACGTGCCATATGATGAAATAATGTAAAGGAGGGCGTGAAAAACACTCCAGAAAGGTTTTCTTTGAAAAAAAAATGATCATGAATTTTGGCGCAAAAAAAACGCCTTACTATACTATGTCGAAAAAAAATGCCATTTTTCAAACATGTTGTAAAAACGTGCCATATGATGAAATAATGTAAAGGAGGGCGTGAAAAACACTCCAGAAAGGTTTTCTTTGAAAAAAAAATGATCATGAATTTTGGCGCAAAAAAAACGCCTTACTATACTATGTCGAAAAAAAATGCCATTTTTCAAACATGTTGTAAAAACGTGCCATATGATGAAATAATGTAAAGGAGGGCGTGAAAAACACTCCAGAAAGGTTTTCTTTGAAAAAAAAATGATCATGAATTTTGGCGCAAAAAAAACGCCTTACTATACTATGTCGAAAAAAAATGCCATTTTTCAAACATGTTGTAAAAACGTGCCATATGATGAAATAATGTAAAGGAGGCGTGAAAAACACTCCAGAAAGGTTTTCTTTGAAAAAAAAATGATCATGAATTTTGGCGCAAAAAAAACGCCTTACTATACTATGTCGAAAAAAAATGCCATTTTTCAAACATGTTGTAAAAACGTGCCATATGATGAAATAATGTAAAGGAGGGCGTGAAAAACACTCCAGAAAGGTTTTCTTTGAAAAAAAAATGATCATGAATTTTGGCGCAAAAAAAACGCCTTACTATACTATGTCGAAAAAAAATGCCATTTTTCAAACATGTTGTAAAAACGTGCCATATGATGAAATAATGTAAAGGAGGCGTGAAAAACACTCCAGAAAGGTTTTCTTTGAAAAAAAAATGATCATGAATTTTGGCGCAAAAAAAACGCCTTACTATACTATGTCGAAAAAAAATGCCATTTTTCAAACATGTTGTAAAAACGTGCCATATGATGAAATAATGTAAAGGAGGGCGTGAAAAACACTCCAGAAAGGTTTTCTTTGAAAAAAAAATGATCATGAATTTTGGCGCAAAAAAAACGCCTTACTATACTATGTCGAAAAAAAATGCCATTTTTCAAACATGTTGTAAAAACGTGCCATATGATGAAATAATGTAAAGGAGGGCGTGAAAAACACTCCAGAAAGGTTTTCTTTGAAAAAAAATCATCATGAATTTTGGCGCAAAAAAAACGCCTTACTATACTATGTCGAAAAAAAATGCCATTTTTCAAACATGTTGTAAAAACGTGCCATATGATGAAATAATGTAAAGGAGGGCGTGAAAAACACTCCAGAAAGGTTTTCTTTGAAAAAAAAATCATCATGAATTTTGGCGCAAAAAAAACGCCTTACTATACTATGTCGAAAAAAAATGCCATTTTTCAAACATGTTGTAAAAACGTGCCATATGATGAAATAATGTAAAGGAGGGCGTGAAAAACACTCCAGAAAGGTTTTCTTTGAAAAAAAAATGATCATGAATTTTGGCGCAAAAAAAACGCCTTACTATACTATGTCGAAAAAAAATGCCATTTTTCAAACATGTTGTAAAAACGTGCCATATGATGAAATAATGTAAAGGAGGGCGTGAAAAACACTCCAGAAAGGTTTTCTTTGAAAAAAAAATGATCATGAATTTTGGCGCAAAAAAAACGCCTTACTATACTATGTCGAAAAAAAATGCCATTTTTCAAACATGTTGTAAAAACGTGCCATATGATGAAATAATGTAAAGGAGGGCGTGAAAAACACTCCAGAAAGGTTTTCTTTGAAAAAAAAATGATCATGAATTTTGGCGCAAAAAAAACGCCTTACTATACTATGTCGAAAAAAAATGCCATTTTTCAAACATGTTGTAAAAACGTGCCATATGATGAAATAATGTAAAGGAGGGCGTGAAAAACACTCCAGAAAGGTTTTCTTTGAAAAAAAAATGATCATGAATTTTGGCGCAAAAAAAACGCCTTACTATACTATGTCGAAAAAAAATGCCATTTTTCAAACATGTTGTAAAAACGTGCCATATGATGAAATAATGTAAAGGAGGGCGTGAAAAACACTCCAGAAAGGTTTTCTTTGAAAAAAAATGATCATGAATTTTGGCGCAAAAAAAACGCCTTACTATACTATGTCGAAAAAAAATGCCATTTTTCAAACATGTTGTAAAAACGTGCCATATGATGAAATAATGTAAAGGAGGGCGTGAAAAACACTCCAGAAAGGTTTTCTTTGAAAAAAAAATGATCATGAATTTTGGCGCAAAAAAAACGCCTTACTATACTATGTCGAAAAAAAATGCCATTTTTCAAACATGTTGTAAAAACGTGCCATATGATGAAATAATGTAAAGGAGGGCGTGAAAAACACTCCAGAAAGGTTTTCTTTGAAAAAAAAATGATCATGAATTTTGGCGCAAAAAAAACGCCTTACTATACTATGTCGAAAAAAAATGCCATTTTTCAAACATGTTGTAAAAACGTGCCATATGATGAAATAATGTAAAGGAGGGCGTGAAAAACACTCCAGAAAGGTTTTCTTTGAAAAAAAAATGATCATGAATTTTGGCGCAAAAAAAACGCCTTACTATACTATGTCGAAAAAAAATGCCATTTTTCAAACATGTTGTAAAAACGTGCCATATGATGAAATAATGTAAAGGAGGGCGTGAAAAACACTCCAGAAAGGTTTTCTTTGAAAAAAAAATCATCATGAATTTTGGCGCAAAAAAAACGCCTTACTATACTATGTCGAAAAAAAATGCCATTTTTCAAACATGTTGTAAAAACGTGCCATATGATGAAATAATGTAAAGGAGGGCGTGAAAAACACTCCAGAAAGGTTTTCTTTGAAAAAAAAATGATCATGAATTTTGGCGCAAAAAAAACGCCTTACTATACTATGTCGAAAAAAAATGCCATTTTTCAAACATGTTGTAAAAACGTGCCATATGATGAAATAATGTAAAGGAGGGCGTGAAAAACACTCCAGAAAGGTTTTCTTTGAAAAAAAATCATCATGAATTTTGGCGCAAAAAAAACGCCTTACTATACTATGTCGAAAAAAAATGCCATTTTTCAAACATGTTGTAAAAACGTGCCATATGATGAAATAATGTAAAGGAGGGCGTGAAAAACACTCCAGAAAGGTTTTCTTTGAAAAAAAATCATCATGAATTTTGGCGCAAAAAAAACGCCTTACTATACTATGTCGAAAAAAAATGCCATTTTTCAAACATGTTGTAAAAACGTGCCATATGATGAAATAATGTAAAGGAGGGCGTGAAAAACACTCCAGAAAGGTTTTCTTTGAAAAAAAATGATCATGAATTTTGGCGCAAAAAAAACGCCTTACTATACTATGTCGAAAAAAAATGCCATTTTTCAAACATGTTGTAAAAACGTGCCATATGATGAAATAATGTAAAGGAGGGCGTGAAAAACACTCCAGAAAGGTTTTCTTTGAAAAAAAAATCATCATGAATTTTGGCGCAAAAAAAACGCCTTACTATACTATGTCGAAAAAAAATGCCATTTTTCAAACATGTTGTAAAAACGTGCCATATGATGAAATAATGTAAAGGAGGGCGTGAAAAACACTCCAGAAAGGTTTTCTTTGAAAAAAAAATCATCATGAATTTTGGCGCAAAAAAAACGCCTTACTATACTATGTCGAAAAAAAATGCCATTTTTCAAACATGTTGTAAAAACGTGCCATATGATGAAATAATGTAAAGGAGGGCGTGAAAAACACTCCAGAAAGGTTTTCTTTGAAAAAAAATCATCATGAATTTTGGCGCAAAAAAAACGCCTTACTATACTATGTCGAAAAAAAATGCCATTTTTCAAACATGTTGTAAAAACGTGCCATATGATGAAATAATGTAAAGGAGGGCGTGAAAAACACTCCAGAAAGGTTTTCTTTGAAAAAAAAATCATCATGAATTTTGGCGCAAAAAAAACGCCTTACTATACTATGTCGAAAAAAAATGCCATTTTTCAAACATGTTGTAAAAACGTGCCATATGATGAAATAATGTAAAGGAGGGCGTGAAAAACACTCCAGAAAGGTTTTCTTTGAAAAAAAAATCATCATGAATTTTGGCGCAAAAAAAACGCCTTACTATACTATGTCGAAAAAAAATGCCATTTTTCAAACATGTTGTAAAAACGTGCCATATGATGAAATAATGTAAAGGAGGGCGTGAAAAACACTCCAGAAAGGTTTTCTTTGAAAAAAAAATCATCATGAATTTTGGCGCAAAAAAAACGCCTTACTATACTATGTCGAAAAAAAATGCCATTTTTCAAACATGTTGTAAAAACGTGCCATATGATGAAATAATGTAAAGGAGGGCGTGAAAAACACTCCAGAAAGGTTTTCTTTGAAAAAAAAATCATCATGAATTTTGGCGCAAAAAAAACGCCTTACTATACTATGTCGAAAAAAAATGCCATTTTTCAAACATGTTGTAAAAACGTGCCATATGATGAAATAATGTAAAGGAGGGCGTGAAAAACACTCCAGAAAGGTTTTCTTTGAAAAAAAAATCATCATGAATTTTGGCGCAAAAAAAACGCCTTACTATACTATGTCGAAAAAAAATGCCATTTTTCAAACATGTTGTAAAAACGTGCCATATGATGAAATAATGTAAAGGAGGGCGTGAAAAACACTCCAGAAAGGTTTTCTTTGAAAAAAAAATCATCATGAATTTTGGCGCAAAAAAAACGCCTTACTATACTATGTCGAAAAAAAATGCCATTTTTCAAACATGTTGTAAAAACGTGCCATATGATGAAATAATGTAAAGGAGGGCGTGAAAAACACTCCAGAAAGGTTTTCTTTGAAAAAAAAATCATCATGAATTTTGGCGCAAAAAAAACGCCTTACTATACTATGTCGAAAAAAAATGCCATTTTTCAAACATGTTGTAAAAACGTGCCATATGATGAAATAATGTAAAGGAGGCGTGAAAAACACTCCAGAAAGGTTTTCTTTGAAAAAAAAATCATCATGAATTTTGGCGCAAAAAAAACGCCTTACTATACTATGTCGAAAAAAAATGCCATTTTTCAAACATGTTGTAAAAACGTGCCATATGATGAAATAATGTAAAGGAGGGCGTGAAAAACACTCCAGAAAGGTTTTCTTTGAAAAAAAAATCATCATGAATTTTGGCGCAAAAAAAACGCCTTACTATACTATGTCGAAAAAAAATGCCATTTTTCAAACATGTTGTAAAAACGTGCCATATGATGAAATAATGTAAAGGAGGGCGTGAAAAACACTCCAGAAAGGTTTTCTTTGAAAAAAAAATCATCATGAATTTTGGCGCAAAAAAAACGCCTTACTATACTATGTCGAAAAAAAATGCCATTTTTCAAACATGTTGTAAAAACGTGCCATATGATGAAATAATGTAAAGGAGGGCGTGAAAAACACTCCAGAAAGGTTTTCTTTGAAAAAAAAATCATCATGAATTTTGGCGCAAAAAAAACGCCTTACTATACTATGTCGAAAAAAAATGCCATTTTTCAAACATGTTGTAAAAACGTGCCATATGATGAAATAATGTAAAGGAGGGCGTGAAAAACACTCCAGAAAGGTTTTCTTTGAAAAAAAAATCATCATGAATTTTGGCGCAAAAAAAACGCCTTACTATACTATGTCGAAAAAAAATGCCATTTTTCAAACATGTTGTAAAAACGTGCCATATGATGAAATAATGTAAAGGAGGGCGTGAAAAACACTCCAGAAAGGTTTTCTTTGAAAAAAAATCATCATGAATTTTGGCGCAAAAAAAACGCCTTACTATACTATGTCGAAAAAAAATGCCATTTTTCAAACATGTTGTAAAAACGTGCCATATGATGAAATAATGTAAAGGAGGGCGTGAAAAACACTCCAGAAAGGTTTTCTTTGAAAAAAAAATCATCATGAATTTTGGCGCAAAAAAAACGCCTTACTATACTATGTCGAAAAAAAATGCCATTTTTCAAACATGTTGTAAAAACGTGCCATATGATGAAATAATGTAAAGGAGGGCGTGAAAAACACTCCAGAAAGGTTTTCTTTGAAAAAAAAATCATCATGAATTTTGGCGCAAAAAAAACGCCTTACTATACTATGTCGAAAAAAAATGCCATTTTTCAAACATGTTGTAAAAACGTGCCATATGATGAAATAATGTAAAGGAGGGCGTGAAAAACACTCCAGAAAGGTTTTCTTTGAAAAAAAAATCATCATGAATTTTGGCGCAAAAAAAACGCCTTACTATACTATGTCGAAAAAAAATGCCATTTTTCAAACATGTTGTAAAAACGTGCCATATGATGAAATAATGTAAAGGAGGGCGTGAAAAACACTCCAGAAAGGTTTTCTTTGAAAAAAAAATCATCATGAATTTTGGCGCAAAAAAAACGCCTTACTATACTATGTCGAAAAAAAATGCCATTTTTCAAACATGTTGTAAAAACGTGCCATATGATGAAATAATGTAAAGGAGGGCGTGAAAAACACTCCAGAAAGGTTTTCTTTGAAAAAAAAATCATCATGAATTTTGGCGCAAAAAAAACGCCTTACTATACTATGTCGAAAAAAAATGCCATTTTTCAAACATGTTGTAAAAACGTGCCATATGATGAAATAATGTAAAGGAGGGCGTGAAAAACACTCCAGAAAGGTTTTCTTTGAAAAAAAAATCATCATGAATTTTGGCGCAAAAAAAACGCCTTACTATACTATGTCGAAAAAAAATGCCATTTTTCAAACATGTTGTAAAAACGTGCCATATGATGAAATAATGTAAAGGAGGGCGTGAAAAACACTCCAGAAAGGTTTTCTTTGAAAAAAAAATCATCATGAATTTTGGCGCAAAAAAAACGCCTTACTATACTATGTCGAAAAAAAATGCCATTTTTCAAACATGTTGTAAAAACGTGCCATATGATGAAATAATGTAAAGGAGGGCGTGAAAAACACTCCAGAAAGGTTTTCTTTGAAAAAAAAATCATCATGAATTTTGGCGCAAAAAAAACGCCTTACTATACTATGTCGAAAAAAAATGCCATTTTTCAAACATGTTGTAAAAACGTGCCATATGATGAAATAATGTAAAGGAGGGCGTGAAAAACACTCCAGAAAGGTTTTCTTTGAAAAAAAAATCATCATGAATTTTGGCGCAAAAAAAACGCCTTACTATACTATGTCGAAAAAAAATGCCATTTTTCAAACATGTTGTAAAAACGTGCCATATGATGAAATAATGTAAAGGAGGGCGTGAAAAACACTCCAGAAAGGTTTTCTTTGAAAAAAAAATCATCATGAATTTTGGCGCAAAAAAAACGCCTTACTATACTATGTCGAAAAAAAATGCCATTTTTCAAACATGTTGTAAAAACGTGCCATATGATGAAATAATGTAAAGGAGGGCGTGAAAAACACTCCAGAAAGGTTTTCTTTGAAAAAAAAATCATCATGAATTTTGGCGCAAAAAAAACGCCTTACTATACTATGTCGAAAAAAAATGCCATTTTTCAAACATGTTGTAAAAACGTGCCATATGATGAAATAATGTAAAGGAGGGCGTGAAAAACACTCCAGAAAGGTTTTCTTTGAAAAAAAATCATCATGAATTTTGGCGCAAAAAAAACGCCTTACTATACTATGTCGAAAAAAAATGCCATTTTTCAAACATGTTGTAAAAACGTGCCATATGATGAAATAATGTAAAGGAGGGCGTGAAAAACACTCCAGAAAGGTTTTCTTTGAAAAAAAAATCATCATGAATTTTGGCGCAAAAAAAACGCCTTACTATACTATGTCGAAAAAAAATGCCATTTTTCAAACATGTTGTAAAAACGTGCCATATGATGAAATAATGTAAAGGAGGGCGTGAAAAACACTCCAGAAAGGTTTTCTTTGAAAAAAAATCATCATGAATTTTGGCGCAAAAAAAACGCCTTACTATACTATGTCGAAAAAAAATGCCATTTTTCAAACATGTTGTAAAAACGTGCCATATGATGAAATAATGTAAAGGAGGGCGTGAAAAACACTCCAGAAAGGTTTTCTTTGAAAAAAAAATCATCATGAATTTTGGCGCAAAAAAAACGCCTTACTATACTATGTCGAAAAAAAATGCCATTTTTCAAACATGTTGTAAAAACGTGCCATATGATGAAATAATGTAAAGGAGGGCGTGAAAAACACTCCAGAAAGGTTTTCTTTGAAAAAAAAATCATCATGAATTTTGGCGCAAAAAAAACGCCTTACTATACTATGTCGAAAAAAAATGCCATTTTTCAAACATGTTGTAAAAACGTGCCATATGATGAAATAATGTAAAGGAGGGCGTGAAAAACACTCCAGAAAGGTTTTCTTTGAAAAAAAAATCATCATGAATTTTGGCGCAAAAAAAACGCCTTACTATACTATGTCGAAAAAAAATGCCATTTTTCAAACATGTTGTAAAAACGTGCCATATGATGAAATAATGTAAAGGAGGGCGTGAAAAACACTCCAGAAAGGTTTTCTTTGAAAAAAAAATCATCATGAATTTTGGCGCAAAAAAAACGCCTTACTATACTATGTCGAAAAAAAATGCCATTTTTCAAACATGTTGTAAAAACGTGCCATATGATGAAATAATGTAAAGGAGGGCGTGAAAAACACTCCAGAAAGGTTTTCTTTGAAAAAAAAATCATCATGAATTTTGGCGCAAAAAAAACGCCTTACTATACTATGTCGAAAAAAAATGCCATTTTTCAAACATGTTGTAAAAACGTGCCATATGATGAAATAATGTAAAGGAGGGCGTGAAAAACACTCCAGAAAGGTTTTCTTTGAAAAAAAAATCATCATGAATTTTGGCGCAAAAAAAACGCCTTACTATACTATGTCGAAAAAAAATGCCATTTTTCAAACATGTTGTAAAAACGTGCCATATGATGAAATAATGTAAAGGAGGGCGTGAAAAACACTCCAGAAAGGTTTTCTTTGAAAAAAAAATCATCATGAATTTTGGCGCAAAAAAAACGCCTTACTATACTATGTCGAAAAAAAATGCCATTTTTCAAACATGTTGTAAAAACGTGCCATATGATGAAATAATGTAAAGGAGGGCGTGAAAAACACTCCAGAAAGGTTTTCTTTGAAAAAAAAATCATCATGAATTTTGGCGCAAAAAAAACGCCTTACTATACTATGTCGAAAAAAAATGCCATTTTTCAAACATGTTGTAAAAACGTGCCATATGATGAAATAATGTAAAGGAGGGCGTGAAAAACACTCCAGAAAGGTTTTCTTTGAAAAAAAAATCATCATGAATTTTGGCGCAAAAAAAACGCCTTACTATACTATGTCGAAAAAAAATGCCATTTTTCAAACATGTTGTAAAAACGTGCCATATGATGAAATAATGTAAAGGAGGGCGTGAAAAACACTCCAGAAAGGTTTTCTTTGAAAAAAAAATCATCATGAATTTTGGCGCAAAAAAAACGCCTTACTATACTATGTCGAAAAAAAATGCCATTTTTCAAACATGTTGTAAAAACGTGCCATATGATGAAATAATGTAAAGGAGGGCGTGAAAAACACTCCAGAAAGGTTTTCTTTGAAAAAAAAATCATCATGAATTTTGGCGCAAAAAAAACGCCTTACTATACTATGTCGAAAAAAAATGCCATTTTTCAAACATGTTGTAAAAACGTGCCATATGATGAAATAATGTAAAGGAGGGCGTGAAAAACACTCCAGAAAGGTTTTCTTTGAAAAAAAAATCATCATGAATTTTGGCGCAAAAAAAACGCCTTACTATACTATGTCGAAAAAAAATGCCATTTTTCAAACATGTTGTAAAAACGTGCCATATGATGAAATAATGTAAAGGAGGGCGTGAAAAACACTCCAGAAAGGTTTTCTTTGAAAAAAAAATCATCATGAATTTTGGCGCAAAAAAAACGCCTTACTATACTATGTCGAAAAAAAATGCCATTTTTCAAACATGTTGTAGAAACGTGCCATATGATGAGATAATGTAAAGGAGGGCGTGAAAAACACTCCAGAAGGGTTTTCTTTGAAAAAAAAATCATCATGAATTTTGGCGCAAAAAAAACGCCTTACTATACTATGTCGAAAAAAAATGCCATTTTTCAAACATGTTGTAGAAACGTGCCATATGATGAGATAATGTAAAGGAGGGCGTGAAAAACACTCCAGAAGGGGTTTCTTTGAAAAAAAAATCATCATGAATTTTGGTGCAAAAAAACCCCATAGTATACTATGTCAAGAAATAATATATACGTGAAAGGTCCCTGGTTCGCAACCAAGTCATCTTAAATACGACCAAAACATCGTGGCATAGTGTGGCAGTTTCCATAGTGTAGTGATTATCAGGTCTGTATTACCCACGAAAGGTCCCTGGTTCGAAACCAGGTGGAAACATATGGCTTTCATGTCATCAAAATTTGATTAAAAAACGCCTTACTATACTATGTCAAAAAAAACACGCCATTTTTCAAAAATGTTGTAGAAACGTGCCATATGATGAGATAATGTAAAGGACGGTGTGAAAAACACTCCAGAAGGGTTTTCTTTAAAAAAAAAAAAATCATCATGAACTTTGCCACAAAAAACCCCATAGTATACTATGGCAAGAAATAATATATCCGTGAAAGGTCCCTGGTTCGAAACCAAATCATCTTAAATACAACCAAAACATCATGGTATAGTGTGGCAGTTTCCATAGCGTAGTGGTTTGCAGGTCTGCTTTACATACGAAAGGTCCCTGGTTCGAAACCAGGTGCAAACATATGGCTTCCATGTCATCAAAATTTGATTAAGAAACGTTATATTATAGTATCTTGAAAAAAATGTCATACTGTAGTATGTTGTCCAAATTTTTGTCAAAAACATGATGTTGCCCAAAATATCACCAAAAACGTCAAGTATAGTAAGTCATCTTAAAGGTGACCAAAACATCATGGTCTAGTGTGGCAGTTTCCGTAGCGTAGTGGTTATCAGGTTTGCTTTACATACGACAGGTTCCTGGTTCGAAACCAGGTGGGAACATATGGATTTCATGTCATCAAAATTTGATTAAAAAACGCCATAGTATACTATGTCGAAAAAAATGCAGTTTTTCAAACATGTTGTAAAAACGTGCCATATGATGAGATAATGTAAAGGAGGGCGTGAAAAACACTCCTGAAGGGTTTTCTTTGAAGAAAAAATCATCATGAATTTTGGCGCAAAAAAAACGCCTTACTATACTATGTCGAAAAAAATGCCATTTTTCAAACATGTTTCCTCCAAAATGTGGCCAAAAACGTCATAGTTTAGTATGTCGTCCAAAATGCCACAAAAACGTCATAGTTTTGTATGTCGTCCAAAATGTGGCAAAAAATGTCATAGTTTAGTATGTCGTCTAAAATGTGTAAAAAACATCATAGTTTAGTATGTCGTCCAAAATGTTGAAAAAACGTCATAGGAACAGCGGAGTCGTGACGATCGGCGTACATTCGTCTGTGAATCTGTGCAACATTTCTCAAAAATGGCCATTCAATAAATAGGTTGTAAAAGTAAAACCTGCAGTCAAATGTCATTTGTTTCCACCACCATGGCTCCCCAGAGAACCTGCCCCCGCTGCTCAAAACAATCCTAGAGGAAACAGTGAGTATGTTGAAAACAATCATAGCATATACAGTGGCATGAAAAAGTATCTGAACCCTTTGGAATTTCTCACATTTCTGCATAAAATCACCATCAAATGTGATCTGATCTTAGTTAAAATCACACAAATGAAAAAACAGTGTCTGCTTTAAGTAAAACAACCCAAACATTTATAGGTTTTCATATTTTTAATGAGGATAACATGCAAACAATGACAGAAGGGGGAGGAATCAGTAACTGAACCTTCTGCCTAAGGAGACTTTGAGAGCAATTAATACCAATTTTTACCAAATAATTTAAGTCAGGGGTGTGTCCAATCACTGAGGAGTGGCTTAAAGCTGCCCTGCCCACTATAAAACACACACCTGGTAAGAATTGTGTCTTGATGAGAAGCATTGTCTGATGTGCACCATGGCTCGCTCAAAAGAGCTCTCTGAAGACCTGCAATCAGGAATTGTTGATTTGTAGAAAGCTGGGAAAGGTTACAAAACCATCTCTAAAAGTCTGGATGTTCATCAATCCACAGTTAGAGAAATTGTCTACAAATGGAGAGAGTTTGGCACTGTTGCTTCTCTCCCAAGGAGTGGCCGTCCACCAAAAATGACAACAAGAGTTCAGCGCAGAATGCTCAGAGAGGTAAAAAAGAACCCTAGAGTGTCTGCTAAAGACTTACAGAAATCCCTGGCACAGTCTAATATCTCTGTGCATACATCGACAATATGTAAAACACTGGCCAAGAATGGTGTTCATGGGAGGACTCCACGGACGAAGCCACTGCTGTCTAAAAAAAAACCATTGCAGTGTGTTTAATGTTCGCAAAAAGGCACTTGGACACTCCACAGAACTTCTGGCAAAATATTTTGTGGACTGATGAAACAAAAGTTGAATTGTTTGGGAAGAACACACAACGTCATGTATGGAGGAAAACTGGAACAGCTCACCAACATCAACACCTCATCCCCACCGTGAAGCATGGTGGAGGGAGCATCATGGTTTGGGGCTGTTTTGCTGCCTCAGGGCCTGGACAACTTGCAATCATTAATGGAAAAATGAATTCAAAAGCTTATCAGGATGTTTTGCAGGAAAAGCTGAGGCCGTCTGTCAGATAGTTGAAGCTAAAAAGAGGATGGATGCTGCAACAGGACAATGAACCAAAACACAGAAGTAAATCAACTTCAGAATGTTTCAGAAGAACAAAATACACGTTCTGGAGTGGCCAAGTCAAAGTCCTGACTTGAACCCCATTGAGATGCTGTGGCATGACCTCAAGAGAGTGATTCATGCCAGACATCCCAGGAATCTGACTGAACTGCAGCAGTTTTGTAAAGAGGAATGGTCCAAAACTGATCCTGATCGATGTGCCAGACTGATCTGCAACTACAGGAAACGTCTGGTTGAAGTTATTGCTGCCAAAGGGGGGGCAACCAGATATTAAATACGAAGGTTCAGTTACTTATTCCTCCCCCTTCTGTCATTGTTTGCATGTTAACCTCATTAAAAATATGAAAACCTATAAATGTTTGGGTGGTTTTACTTAAAGCAGACACTGTTTTTTCATTTGTGTGATTTTAACTAAGATCAGATCACATTTGATGGTGATTTTATGCAGAAATGTGAGAAATTCCAAAGGCTTCAAATACTTTTTCATGCCACTGTACATTGGAAAAAAGTCATAGTATAGTGTGTCAAAAAAAGTCAAAGTATAGTACATCAAAAAAATCATAGTATAATATGTAGAATAAAGTCATAGCATACACATATGGACAAAATTGTTGGTACCCCTCGGTTAATGAAAGAAAAACCCACAATGGTCACAGAAATAATTTGAATTTGACAAAAGTAATAATAAATAAAAATTCTATGAAAATCAACCAGTGAAACTTAGACATTGCTTTTGACCCGTGGTTTAACAGAATTATTTAAAAAAATAAACTCATGAAACAGGCCTGGACAAAAATGATGGTCCCCCTAGAAAAGACTGAAAATAATGTGACCACAGGGACATGTTCAATCAAGGTGTGTCCTCTAATTAGCATCACAGGTGTCTAGAAACTAGTAATCAGTCAGTCGGCCTATTTCTAGGGTTACAGTAGTCACTGTGCTGTTTGGTGACATGCTGTGGACCACACTAAACATGGACCAGAGGAAGCAGGTCATGGGTCTTGCAACAGGATAATGACCCAGTGTGTCGTATGTCTAAAAAGGCCTTGGTATAGTATGCCAAAAAAAGTCACAGTGTAGTATGTCGGGAAAAAGTTATAGCATGTTGTAAAAAAGTCATATTATAGTATGTTGAAAAAATGTGACAGTATAGTATATCGAAAAGTTATAATATATCCAAAAGTAAAAAACTGTCATAGTATAGTATGTTGAAAAAAGTCATATTTTAGTAAGACGGAAAGTAAAAAAAAACGTCTTTTTTATAGTGCACTTTACTATGTTTTTTTTACAACATGCTGTCATATTGTTTTTTTTATAATGCACTATATTACTTTTTATGTTTACAACTTTTCATAACATAACTTTTTAAAAATAAACTATTATACTATGATATTTTTCTAACATACTATATTTTGCAACAACATTTAATATAATTTACAACATACTATATATTCTTTCTAACATTCTGCATTGTGACATTTTTGTATAACATAACATTTTTATTATACTCTGATTTTTATAATGTAAGATACACCTTTATTCATTAAGATACACCAATGTAATAAACCATTTTTTCCAGCACACTATACATGACATTTTTATAACATTTATACTGATATTTTTAAAAGTACGACACTATATTTTTTAAATAAAATATTACACAATGACTTTTTCTTAAACGTACTGTACTATTAATACATATATAGCATAATTCTATACAGTACCATTTTTTTTAAAGCACACCACATTAAACTCTGTTTCTCAATACATAGTATACTCTGACATATTTCTTTAGATCCAGTTCTGTCTATAGATTAATGAACTAACCTGTTCAGTGGTGGCGATGCAGTCCTGGTACGTCACCACCGGGAGCGTCACCTTCCTCAGGAACCTGGAGGATCGACCCAGGTACTTAGTGGCCCCCCAGCCAGTCACCATGCCCCGGTTACCCTCCTGAACACAAAAATTAGGTCAATAATAATGGATTAGATTTATATAGCGCTTTTCAAGGCACTAAAAATGCTTCACAATGAATCCATTATTCATTCACTCACACATTCTCACTCGGCGGTGGTAAACTACATTTGTCCCGGGGCAGACTGACGGAAGCGTGGCTGCCAATCCGCACCTACAGCCTCCAACCACCACCAACATTCACACGCATTCATACTCCAGTGTGAGTAGCAGCACTGGAGGCAAGGTGGGTAAAATGTCTTGCCCAAGGACACAACAGCACATGACTAGGACAGAGTGGGAATCAAACCACCAACCCTTTGATCATTGGACAACCTGCTCTGCCACCTGAGCCACAGCTACCCCTACTGAAGTACTGAAGTTCTGCATCATCCAGAGCATCATTCAGCAGGTGTTCCTTAGATAAAGTTACCTGCAGCAGATATCTGGACAGGTGGATGTCGGGAAGGCACGCGGGGGTTGCTGTGGGGCTCCTGACCACCGGCTTGGCGAGGTAGACCAGAGCGATGTCGCTGTCGAAGGTGAAGGAGTGGAAGTAAGGATGAACGATGATCTCCTGGATCTTTATCACTTGTTCTCCTGGATCAGGACGCTTCTTGTCGTAGTCACCTGCAGAGACACCAGACATTAAAATGTGTTTCAAATGACAGAGTTCAAAATGCAGCCCTCAAACACAATCCCCACTGTGAAGCATGGTGGTAGCAGCATCATGATGTAAAGCATGGAGGTGGCAGTATCATGATGTAAAGCATGGAGGTGGCACCATCATGAAGCAAAGCATGGAGGTGGCACCATCATGATGTAAAGCATGGAGGTGGCACCATCATGATGTAAAGCATGGAGGTGGCACCATCATGATGTAAAGCATGGAGGTGGCAGCATCATGATGTAAAGCATGATGGTGGCAGTATCAAGAATTTTTTGTCAAAAAATGGGCTGAATACTTTTTACAGGTACTATATATGAGGCTGGATGACTCATTTCAGATTGTCTAACAGTGCACTAGTGTTGTTACCTATAGTAACGTAGTCTGCCATTTCTGTGAAGCAGTGAGCCGCAGAAACAACCCATCGATCAGAAACCAGAGTCCCTCCACAGAAACCAAAACCATCATGCCTGTGGATCAGAACCTAAACACACAAGCACAGTTTTTAACCACAAATGTCAGTAAATGCAGAGAAAACAACGACCAGAGTGACTTAGAGTAAACTCAGAACCTGCCAGGGGCTTCCTCCTCGCCTCTCCAGGAGTCCACCAACAACACGAGGGGATATGTCTTCTCCCGGTGCTGTTTGGTTCCCAGACGTTGCGTTTACTGTCCTCGGTTCCTCTGTCACTTCTGTCGTGTTGAGTTCAGGGACCCGGCTTTCTGTGATGTTGTCATCCAACATGGCGTCCATCTCCATGGTGACATTGTCCAACTCCCAAGGACTCAACAGAGAGCGACCGCCGAACAGCGCCTCCATCTGCTGACGACCGCAGGGGAACTTCACTGGACAGGACAGAAATACTGAAAATCAGATTTACACTCAAATAAACACTAATTTGTTTGGCTCAAATGGTGTTCAGCATGTTTGGTGTGAAACTGGCCAGAACCACCATGGTGGATGCAAGTTTTAGTATAGTGCGTGGAAAAAAGTCAGTAGAGTATGTTGAAAAAGTCATAGTTTAGTACGTTAGAAAAATCATACTATAGTATGTCATAAAAAGTCAGAAAAGTATGTCGAAAAAAGTCAGAGCATTATGTCAAAAAAGTCATAGTATAACATATTGCAAAAAAGTCATTTCAATCAATCAATCTTTATTGGTCATTGCACACTTTCATATACAACGAAATTTCATTTGAGCTGCCCTGCCAATGACAGCTCTGGCTGCTGACGTTTTTGTGACATTTTGGACGACATACTAAACTGTGACGTTTTCTCAACAAAACAACATTTTGCAAAACCTGAATAAATTTGATGCCAAGTTATTCAGTTGTTTATATCAGTTGAGGCAGAACAATTTTTATTTAATGTCTTGTACAAAAGTATCAGCACGCGTTACACAGACAACGAAAACACTACAAGAAGTCAAGATGATCAGTTACAGTCTAAAACGACTAAAACCTGTAAACCAGCAACACAACAGGCAGAAACAGGTTTATATCAGTGCACAAACAAACAAAACACACTGGTATCAAATGGAACGATTGGCACAGTTAAAATACCAGCAGGTCATCGTACAAACACAAACCCCAGTGCAGGTTAACGGATTAATTGTTGGTCAGATTAACAGGTAAAAGTTACTAATAAAAAACAAACAAGGCCAGAATTTCACCAAAACTATGAAGAAAACCAAGACATGATTTCTAAATAATTGAGGCTAAGATTTAATTTATTTAAAAGAATAAACACAGGAGAAGATGTTATTTTTACATTTAAATTCTAATATAACCTGTTAATCTTTTCCAAGCTAAAACTAACATTTCTTTTGCTCCTTAATAAAGATCTGAGGATTAAATAATCATGTAGATTCCTGGTAATCTGAGCCACAGTGTGTTAAACCCACAGGAACGAGCTTTTAGCTCAGATTCTAAACATCTGATCTGTTTTTGGTGCCGCTTTATCGGACCTCAGGCCTCTGACTGAGTGGATTTCAGATATTCTTACTGTTTATCTGGTTTTTCCTGAAGACATTCTGTCCTCTGGAGAAACAGGTGAGTGTCTCCTATTGGTTCTATTTAAGTAAAGGTTGTTTTTTTTTGTATTTTCTACTTTCTGTGAAGCACAATTATGTAACTCACTTCAGAATAACATTTTCCTTTGACCTTCTGAGCATTTTTCCATGAACTACTGCCTTTGCGATGTCATGACTGTTTATTTCTTTGTGTAGTTCTGTGCAGATCTGCAGAGATGTGAGTCTTCATGCTGCTGCTCAGCCTTGGTGGAGGTACATCACTTATATTCTGTTATTTATTCAGACGCACTAGAACAAACATCTTAGCATGATCCATGAACTCATTTTTATTCAGATTTGATAAAGTTTCTTCATAAACGGAGCAATTTACGCAAGTGTTAAAAAGAAGTGATGCGTAGACATTTTTCTTTTACCACAATAATGAAAAATGCAGACCTCAGAGGTATAAATGTATTTTGTATTCACAAATTTCAACACGTATTAAGACAAATGACATTTGTAACAACAGTAAAAAACAACAGGACTGTCGAGTGTGAAAATGGTTTGAAGTCAAGGTCCGTTTCCAGCTTCTCTGCTTCTACTGTCACTAAATCATTTCCAGTCCATGAGGGGGAAACTCCTTCCACTGATGAAGACCATGAGATGAACTGAAAGCCCCAGAAAAGCAAGTAATGCCGTCTCAATAGAAACAGAAACAAATTAAAACTAAACACAAACAGCTGACAATAAACACATATAAACAAAACGACTGTAAACATAAATCATGAAGTGTTTTAAAAAAAAAAGTCCAATATTAAACAGTATCATTTAATAAAAGCCATAAAGATAAACCTGAAGGCTCCAACTCAGAACTCAGGACAGATCTGTTTCTAGTCAAGTTTTAAATAAATAAACGAGTCCCTTCAGTCGCACAGTTTGGAAATGAGTCCAGAAAAAACAGACGTATTCTGAAGCTAAACTAGAGATTAAGTCTAAAACAGCAGCAGGTAGCAGCTGAGCAGAAAGACGGAACCTTAAATGTTTCTGACCTCGTTGTCTGTGAGAACATTGCAGCTGTTACTGGAGAAAGAACGTAAACTTTTTGATTTTGTCAGTATTTCAGGATGCAGATGAGAAAAGAACAAAACTAGGTTTCTATAACTTTACTAAAGCTCCTGTAATTCTCTGATTTACTCACAAAACTATCAAATGGTGTTATTCAGGGTTTCTGCGTGGTTCAACACATACATATAGGACTCTAGAGCTTTTTTAATGACTACATATTTAATACCTGTTTCACTGTCATACTAGTTATGATGGATAGTAATGAAGATCAGTCAGGACAAACCATTTAAATACATGTCAGTAATGTACTTGACTTATTCAAACATCTGGATAAGCAGCAGAAAACTGATGGATTCATTCAGAGCTCTGGAACATTGGTACTAGATTTAGTTTAGTTGTTACAAAAATGTCCACTTATTAACATTTGTTTTATATTTAAGGCTTTTTAATAGTTAAGCTTAATAAGATCTAACTTCAGGACTTTTCTTAGATCCGTATCCTGCCTTTAAAGCGTGTATTTCCTGATAATAGCGCTGCAGGAAGTGGGTTTACTGAAATCAAACACTCAGCTCCACCTGACGTCTGCGTTACAAAGCAAGTTAAAACAACAACAACAACAGGATGTTGTTGTGTTTTGTGCCCTCACTGAGCCTAACAACTATCATCCTGCTGACACATGAACAGATCTAGAGTCAGATTCCTCACAAGAAGCAACACAACTGCTGCAGCCAAAGCAGGACAGAAAGTTAATGGACTCATCATTAAGACACAAGCATATCTGACTGTAACTACACTTTATTCCAGCTGTTCCATTATATGTGTTGTTCTGCTAATTATGACTATTTCTGACTAATTCTTTCAGCTGCAGCTGTGGTGAAGTTCACTGGTTTGGGGAGTTTGAAAGAGCATCTTTCAACTCTGTCAGTAAACTTACTGCAGCTACTATAAGGTCAGAAGGTAAACAGCTTTAGTGCTTTATCAGTCTCTCTGTAGTGATCAATGTTCCCTCTAATGTTTCCTGAGTCTGAGCAAACACACAAACTCCCTGAGCGTTCCTTGGACCACTGTGAGCAACATCAGACGTGTCCACTGTGGTCACACCAGCATCGCATCCATTCAAGTTACATGGTTCATTAAAAGAATCAAATTACAGCATTTACATTTCTGTTAAAACACTTTGTCAACAGGAGCCAGTTGAAGGCTGCAGTGATTTTAGTGACACTACAATGTATAAGAGTGAAGTTATTGAATATTTGTCTCTCTTTACTGTTGCAGCAGTTTTGCAAATTGCAGACGGACCCTGTTCACTCCATAGACACCAATGTTATTCCTGTAGCTTGAAAGACAGCTACTTTTGATAAAACTGGGCTTGTAGCACATTGTCTGCCTTGCAACAATGGGAAAGAGGCACCGTTTATGTTTTGACAACCTATATCTAACGAGTTATTGATGCTGGAAGTCCCAATCTGTGAATATCTTTCCAACTTTACTGAACTTGGGGCCACTACCACCTAAGGAGTGATATATTTAATTTAGAAAAAAGCATTTAGCCATACTTAAAGCTTTAAGGGCTTTATTAACATGGAACTAAACATTTTGTATTGTTTTATTATATCACAGGTTCTGTCTGAAAAGAGGTGGCATCATTTTAAACAGTGAAATCAAACTAATAAAATGTAATGACCAACCAGTGAGCAATACTGGATTCTGCAAAAACATAAACAACTTTTTTTAAAATCTAAATCTTAACACAGTTAATGTATTAACTTATTTATGTGTGTATGCATGTATTTATTGATTTATTTAGTACTGTTAACATATCAGAGTTCTGAGTGAATTTTTCTTAAGATAGGCAAAGGCCATTTATTGATTACATATAGGCTGTTAAATGTTTATTAAAAACTAAAAAGCATTTTAAAAAAACAACTTAGGCATTTATTGAGTCACTAAAATACTGTAGAGTACAGACCACATCAGCATGATTATAAGCATCCTCTGGTAAATTAACAACCAGATACTGATGTCTCTCACCATATGGACTTCAGGAGATGATTAGATGATGATAAACTGTGACCTACTGGTTGGGTTCTCTCTGTTCTCATGTTTCTTACATGTTTGTCCCCTGACAGCCGGGTCCTAATGTTTTTGGAGCAACACACCATACTATGACGTTTTTACAATGATGGTTCTACTATGGAACCAGTTTGACATGTTCAGGTGTTCTTTGTGTGAAAACTCAGAGATTTCAGGTATCAGAAGGTGGTTTTCAACTTTCTTTGTTAACTTTCTGCTTCAACTTTAAACTAAATTTCCTTCACTAAGCCAGCCCTCTGGACTTCCAGGAAGCTGTGTTCCTATTGGCTGTCCAGGTGGCTGCTTGGTGTTATCAGGAACACCTGAGCAGCTCAGTGTCTTCCTGCTTTATTTAGCTGCAGACAAACATTTCCTCTGCTTCTCTTCACCACTGAACCGGGTTTGGCTCCGTTGCTTTAGTTTGTTCTTTAGGCGTTGGCTTGCAGCTTCCAGCAGTAAAATCGTCTTTAATGTGTTTCTTGGTGTGTTTTAGGGCTTTGTACTGGATAGTTGTCTTGGTAAATGTGGTTCTTTAGCCACAGTTAGCACATGGTGCTAATGTGTGCAGTGATTAGTGGATTTGGTGCAGCTGAGTTGTGTCTTTATCTTGGCTGTAGTGAGTCTTCAGAGGTTTTTGGTCAGACACATTCTGTATTCTTGTTTGTGAACCAGCGTTGGTTGTCCAGAAGGTAAGAGTTCCTGTCCTGATTCTCTGTTCTCAGAGGTTCTCTGGTAGGCTGCAGGAGACTTTAGCGTTTGGGTTGTGCTAGTTTGGTTTTTGTAAGGTTTCATTTGGACGACTATCTTGAGGCCCCTCCATGTGGTTTAGTGAGGTTTTCTGGAACAGTTCTACAAAGCAACCTGCAGCAGAAGAGACTTTGAGAGTTTTAGGAAGTTCTGGAGAGCAGACTTTAGAGCAGCAGAAACATTTGTCAGCAGTTTGAGCAGGAGAAGGTGAGCTTCAGAGTAGAAATGAAACGGAAACCTTCTTGACCCGTGTGGTGAGGTCCTGTACCAAGAGTTTGAGCAGGTTGTGAAGAGTCTGTAGTTCTTTGGTCTGAAAGCACAAGAGTCGACTCATTAAAGGAGAAAACAGGAGATATTGTTGGTTCTTCTGTCGCTCTGCAGTTTCCAGTTTCCTTAGACTGAATATCAAGTTTATATTTTAAATGATTTGCCATGTGAGCCCAAGAAGACTTCAATAAACTCCCTCCATCCCCTGAACACAACATATTTTATTACCATGTTAAATCTTTTTTTTTAAGTGTTTTTGAGTTTTAATCATAGTTTTAATCATAGTTTTCTCTCTTTTAGTTTTGTCATCTGTGTGAAAGGTGCTAAACAAATAAAGTTGAATTGATAAACTGAATAATTGACTAACTCATGATTGTGACAACAGAAGTATTTTCATTGTGATTTAAGGGTTTATTTCCTTTTTAAGGTTGGGGTTAAAATCTTGACAGAAAAAGATTAAAGAAATAAACTACATAACAAAAAGCAATTAAATCAAAGGAAAAAAGATTTAATACAATAAAACTTTTAAAAAGTTTTATTATTAAAAAGAATTAAATTTAAGATGTAATTTTCTAATTAAACACTTAATTTTTTAATTAAATGTTTTGTGTTTTTAAAGGTTTAATAATCTAATTAAATGTTCTGTATTTTTTAAAATGTTTAGAATTCTTCTTGTTTAATTACATTTTTTAAATGTTTAATTATCGAAAATATTTTATCTGTAATTTTGAATATTTGTATTTTAAAAATTTTGTTTAATTTCATAATGACATGTATTGTATCTTGTTGAATTATCTCATTCAATATTTTGTCTGTTTAATATCATTTAATTGTATTTAATGTTTAACTATTAAACAGACAAAATATTGAATGAGATAATTCGACAAGATACGTCATTATGAAATTAAACAAAAATTTTAAAATACAAATATTCAAAATTACAGATAAAAACATTTAAAAAATATAATTAAACAAGAAGAATACTAAACATTTTAAAAAATACAAAACATTTAATTAGATTATTAAACCTTTAAAAAGACAAACCATTTAATTAAAAAAATTAAGTGTTTAATTAGAAAATTACATCTTAAAGACAATAAAACTTCAAAAAGGAATTAAACAGAAAATACAATGAAGCATTTAAAAAGAATATTAAACATTACAAGGTGGTAAAACATTTAAAAAGAAAAACCTTAAAGATTTAATCAAAACATTAAATATTGGGAAAGAAAAAAAACTCAAACAAGCCGATAAAACATTTGAAAAAACAATTAAACATTAAAAAGACAAAACATTTGGAAATCAAATCAGACATTAGAAAAGAATAAAAGGTGAGAAAAGAGCAAAACTAAACATTTAAGAAGAATCAAACTAAAGACAAAACATTTGAAAAGACACCAGTTAAACTTTAGAAGATAAAATTAAACAGAAGAGACAATAAAAGGATGAAAAAGAGAAAAAACAGATAAAGACTAAAGTGTTTTCTAGTCTGAAATGAAAACATCAAGTTGTTTCTTCAAACATTTCCTCTTTCTATGTTCTTGGTTTGATTGTGGACAGATTTACTAAGAACTCATTTCAGAAAACTGCTTTCCAGATAAAGTCTACTAGTAGTTGAAGGCATTTATCAAACTAATGTTACCTTCTGATCTCCACAAACTTTACTGTTCAGTGAAGAGAATCAAAGTTTGTTGAGGATTTCTAAAAAACCCACAGGTGAAGGTCTGAGAAGAACGCAGATGGATGATCTAAATGTGAAATCAAGACTCATGGTCACAAGTTTTAAGGCTTCTGTTAACCAGAAAGTTCAAACTAACAGAGAAGTACTGAGAAACTTTCAAGATTTCAGTCCTCAGACTGTCTGAAGGTTCAAACTAACAGAGAAGTACTCAGGAACTTAGAAGATATCAGTCCTTGGACTGTCTGAAGGTTCAAACTAACAGAGAACTACTCAGGAACTTAGAAAATATCAGTCCTTGGACTGTCTGAAAGTTCAATCTAACAGAGATCTACTGTGGGACTTAGAAAATTTCAGCCCTCAGACTGTGTGAAAGCTCAGGTCCTGAGGACTCAGGAGGTCTGGAGGCTTTGGAAAGTCTTGGAACTGAGGGTTCCACCCTCCAGAACAAAGGCTGAAGTCCAGCCTCCTGAGAAAAACGGTCGAGTCGAGACTCGAGAAAAAAAAAAACTCGAAAATGGCAAAAAATAGATGATAAATGCGCAAAAAAAACTAAAATTAGTATCTGAGCGAGTAGCTCAGGGGGTTAAGAGGATAGACTAGCAACTGGAAGGTCGCTGGTTCAAGACCCACCACTGGCCTTTTTCTTTCTTTGTCTTTGCCAGGATTTTGAGAAAATTTAAGAAGGGTCTGGTCTTGAACCAGCGACCTGCAGCTCCACAGGCAAATCCTTAACTCACTGAGCTACAGATCAGATAAAAAGAAATAAATTCGTCGTCCCTTTGACATCGTAGTTGATGAAGTCACCACATGGGTGGAGCCAAGGCGGAGTCTGGGTGGAGTCAGGGCGGAGAGTAGGCAGGGAGGTGGGTGGTGGCCTCCCCCCTCTACTCCCCCACCTCCCCCCACCACCCACCACACCTTCCCCCGCCCGACGAGTTCTTCGAGTCTCCACGAGTTCTTCGAGTCTCCACAGGTTTTCCCGAGTTTCTGGAGTTTCCACGAGGTCGGAGGCAGAACAAGTTGTCATGAAGAGGTGCTGAAGTCAGCCAGGATGGACTGACTTTTTACAGCGACTAGAAGGATGACGACTAGAAGAGCAGGTCTTTAACCAGCATCCATAAAATCGCTCCAGAGAAATGAAGGGACGTCAACTTTTATCAACCTCCATCCAGATGTTCAACTTGATATCTTTACTTGGACATTTTTAGCACCACAAACCTTTAGTATCACACTTTATTATCATTTATTAGGACTTTCATGGAATCCACCAGCAGATTTACTTTTTGTTGACAAACTTTGTTCTTGCCGTGGGACTGCAGTATTTAAAACTGTTCCTTCTATTTGACCTCATGTTTATTAGTTTTAGTGGAGAAAGTTATTTTAGTTGTCGATTAGTCTCTTAAAAACCAAATAATAAATTGGATTAGTCAAGAGGTTTAAATTTCTTACTTTGTCATATTTTAAATATGACAAAAAATACAAAAATAAAGTGTCTTGAGACAATTTGACCTGTAATTGGCGTTATATAAATAAAATAGATTTTAAATTGTATGTATCTTGTAATGTTGGAGTAATTCAGCCATATATGTTGGAAAACACATTTTCTTTGTCCATTAATCTGTTGATTGTTTTCTCCAGTAATTCATTTCTTGTTTTGGGTTATAAAATGCCAAACCCAAATATATTCAGTTTACTGTCATAAAAACCAAAAAGATTTACATTCATGATGCAGGAATCAGGCAGTTTTTCACTTTTTATCTTAGTTTAGTCAGAAAGATAGTTGATAATGTGTGAATTGTTGCAGCTTGTGAGCCAGAAAAGGTTTTAATCTTTGGGGCCGAGTGTCAGAAAACATTTAGAAACCAACATCAACAAAACACTCAACAAAGATTTGAACATCATTAAAGGGAAATCCAACTTTTGCATGACAATGTCTAATTAAAGGACATTTATTTCCAACGTAAATGTGTGATATTCATCCTCTGGAGCTTTCTCTTCACATCGTCTTCCACCTGGACTGGTTTGGTCGGGAGCATGTGCAACAAACATTTGAAAAACTGCACTTTAACATCAATGAATGACACTGAAGTTTAATCTCTACATAAATGAGACTGAGTCTGGATGTGCTGCTCTGTCTTTAACTCCTAAGTTTAGGGAAAGTTCAAACAAAAGAGCACAGTTCAGATAAGACTTGAGAATGAACTTATTTTGAACAAACATCTCAGACTTTCTGAGCTTCAGCACCTCTAGCAAGATATTTTAACAACAAGCAACTCAGGAGATCCAGCAGTTGGAGAGAGTTAGCTTTAGCTGAGCCAAAGAACATGTGGGACGCTAACCTAGCAAACATTTCAGACTTTTCTCTGTGAATTCTGGGAAATAATTTCCTATTTAATGACAGAGCTACACATCTTAACTCAGTCTCATGAAAACAGACTCTAATTCAGTGTCATCCATCCATATTAAAGTGCAGTTACCCAAAATGTTTGTTGCATGAGCTCCAACAAAACCTGTCCAGGTAGAAGGCCACTTTGACAAACAGGAAGTGGAAGATTCCAAGCAGATTTATAGAAGGGGGAACCGGACTGTACTAAGTGTGGTCCAGTATAGAGGGGTGTTTTGTGGGTTTTTAAGGCTGATAATGATTATTAGTGAGACATTTGGAGTAGATATTCATTTGCAGTAAATGAAAGTATTTAAAATCTTGGAGTTAAACTTAGAAGAACACAAACTCTAAGAAAACTTTGTTGATACGTTTTTGTTTTGTTTACAGATGTTAACTTAAAGGAGTTTTATTCGTTACGTATAACCAATCAAATCACTCCAGAAGACAGAGCGACCACAGGTAGATAAAGGTTCAGAGCCAAAGTAGCATGGCGTGTCCTATCTACTCATTCATATCTATGAGAACAACGGTGGCTGCACATAAGGACGCCTGTCAATGACGTTGATTAGCTGCGTAAATACCATTATATACAGTCTATGGTAAATACGTATGTGAATCGCATCATTGGCTGCAGCATCCAGTCACCGGTCACTCACTGACTCTCTGAAAAATAGCACAGAATGAATCGTTACGTGTTTGTTTTATTTACAGTTTAGGTTGGATTTTTTTTTTGTGCGCAGCGCAGATTTTGTGTGCGCGGAGACCGTGTCAGCAGCTTAGAGGGAACAGTGGTAGTGATATAATCCTGAAACTGCTAATAAACTCCTAACGGAGCTTTTCTTATAGAAATAGGGATGTAATTTTCCAAAAGAACTAATTGGTGAGCAGGAGCTGCTTTTAGACACATGATCTTTTATCTTGAACACAACCTGCTCTGAAACAACAGAATTAAACTCCAAGTTAAGCCGAATTCTGCTTCGTAGTGAAGGTTTCAGGTCAGAGTCTGGGTTTAGCGTTCAGCTTATTATTATGTGACTCTCAGAGGTAAATCAGGGCTTCTGCAGTGTAAATGTAAGATTGGATGGAGAACCAGAAGGGAAACAAGGCCTTCAGTTATGTAATAATTAGATGTATTTATTGTCATTTTTGTCAGTGGTTTGAAGCTTTGCATTACAGTAATTCCTAGTAATATAAATAATCAATTCATATACTAATTGTGGCCTGAAACGAAGGAACTGATTGACCAACTAAGAAAATAATTTATCTAAAACCAACACTTTATGAGTCGTTGACTGAACAGCATCACAGTCCAACTCAGGCAAACAGAGACATATTAATTGAATGTTTAAGATGCCTGTTAACGTTTCACAGAGCAGAGGGTCCTCACTGTGATCTGAATCAGGCTTTAAGGTGACCGTGGTACTGACTGATCTGGGAACCAAACCAGGGAGACTAACGGAGGACAGTCTGGACTTCAGTCTTAGAGGTAGTCGTCCTCACTGGACGGCTCGTCCTCATCGTAGTGGTAATAGCTGCTGGGTCCTTCTCCGGGGTCGTCGCTGCTGGCGGCTGAACTCGCCTCAGTGAGCCTGGACCCTCCAGAGGAAGCAGAAGGACTGCGGCTCATCCACCACAGCTGGGTGGCAAAGCTCCGCCCCCAGCTGCAGTGCTGGCCAATAGGACGCAAGAGGCGGATGAGCTCAGTGGCCTCCTGCCAGTAAGAAGTTCACTTGCTGTGGCCCCGCCCAGACCGCTGCTTGTTCATGGTGGTCAACATCTGGCTGATGTAGGAGGTGAGCAGGTCGTCCATCTTGTAGCCCTGCAGGGACGAACAGATCAGACGGATGGAGCCTTACAGATCTGCATTTCCTTCCACTGTGCTTCAATTCTTCCTGATTCACATGAACAGCTGATGTAGTCTAGTTGTTATACAGTCACTGCAGGTACTATGGAAAGGAGAGACCATGAGACGCCTGATGTGCTCCTCATATGATCTCCAACAGCATCCAGCTGCTGCATCCAGCTGTTGGGACCTGCGGGGCCTCAGTGGCAGATGTTTGTGTATTTAGGAGTTCAGGAATACAGCAGCTTCCTCATCACAGCCAGACGGAGCAGCTGGATACTGTCTGAGATCAGCCTTTTAAAAGAACAACTAGAAATGAATGCAGCATCAGGTTCAGCGTCGTCTCTCCTTGCTGTAGTGTTTCCCAAACTCACTACTAGTTTATGTTGTTACAACCTGAATAAAGTGTCTATCAGGATCAACACACCAACTGCTCACATGGATTAGAGAGAATGTAAAGCATATTGTGAGGAAATGGAAAAGTAGTGCTCAATTCAGGGAATGAAATGAACTTCAATCACTCTGCAGATTAGAGATCCGTCTCCTGGTATAGTTCTGTTCACTCCTCACTGCTTTGGACTGCAGAGATGTCGTTCAGCTTGTGTTTGTGTGTTTTATCCTTGTGTGTGTTTCATTTAACAGACACATCTGAGAATAGATCCAACACAAGCAAGGATCTAGTCAGGAGGAACCAACCTGGATCAGAGCCATAAAACAAATTCAAGTGTGATAATAGGACCGTGGTGCAGGAGGTAACAGGACTTTGTTGTGTGTTTGTGTTTTACAGTGTTGCAGTGCACCAAGTGGAACACAAGCTGGAAGCCCTCAGAACCTAACGGCACCAGACCAGGAATGTCCCTTCCTAGACAGGAGCTAAGGACGAGGTATGTCCATTATGAAAGCAGTGAAAACCTGTAGCTATGCTAACTGGGCTCCTACAGAAGAACTGGAAGCCCTTCAACCCCAGACTGGTTCATCATGACAACTAAACACCCAAAACACAAGCTGAACAATGTTGTAGTTACAGCGAGGAGTGAACAGACCAATGAAAGATAAGGGACGCTTCTCTGAGGACAGCAATATTCATACAATACGAAGGAAGACATCTATGATCCACTGGGCAGGTGATCTACTGGATCCACTCATCAGCTACATGTAATGCTGATATGACAAAACAGAGGGACTTTAATAAATACCTGCAGCTCAAAATCAATCCGTTAGAACCTTTTTTGGTCCAGCTTTGCTTCTGTCAGTGCAACAGCAGTCACGTCTTACCGCCTGCTGCTGGCTGTTTCCAGACAAATATCAGCTTGATTCACCATTTAATTGCAAATCAAACTCAGCACTTTCCCTGCATTTCTTTTAAATTATAAAAACAAAAAAATCCAAGAAAAGTCTTTTACTTGAGTGGTGAATATGATGTGGAAAGCCAACGAGTTCATTATTAGTCATGTTCTGTGAGTTACGCTACTGTTCAAAAGTTTAGGGTCACTTAGAAATGTCCTTCTTTTTGAAAGAAAAGCAGAAGATAACATTAAATGAATGATAAATCCAGTGTAGACATTGTTAATGTGGTAAATGACTATTGTAGCTGGAAACAGCTGATTTTTAATGGAGTATCTCCATAGAGGTACAGAGGAACATTTCCAGCAACCATCACTCCTGTGTTCTAATGCTACATTGTGTTAGCTAATGGTGTTGAAAGGCTCATTGATGATTAGAAAACCCTGCAGTTATGTTAGCACATGGAGAAAAGTGGGAGTTTTCATGGAAAACATGGAATTATCTGGATGACCCCAGACTTTTGAACAACAGTGTAAATGGTGAGTAAAACTAAGAGCTAAGAAACACATGACTGTTTCACTGCACTGACAGAAGTAATGCTGTGGAAATGTACATTATTCTGAATGTATAATGTCAGCAGTAGAAGGTAGTCGGGTTTGTTTTTGGTTCTGGAAGATGTTTCACCTTCATACCAGAAGCTTCCTCAGTTCTGACTAATGGTTAGTTCCAGGTATTTATCAAAGTCCACCTGTTTAGTTGGACACTAACGACGTGTCGCTGATAATAAAGTTATGGAAACTTACACTGGACAGAATTTATCATGTGTGTGGTTGTAAACAATTAGTAAACCTGTCTGCTACATTAGATTGAAATACTCCTTCTACTGTTATCATTTAGCAGTGAGTTGTTCCTCTTTTTCCAGTTTACTAGACATTAGGTTGGTGCTTCTCACCAGCGAAGTCTCACACAGCAGTTTGCTTCCTCTGACCAGGTTGCCGATGGTGATGTGGAAGTAGGTGTTTCCACTGCTCCAGTTGGAGATCTTGGTGAAGGGGTGAGTGGTCAAGATGTCCTGCACACAAACAGACGTTCCTAATGACACACAGCAACTACACAACAGGATCAGCAGTGTAGCTTCTACAGCTGGACAGCAGTAACATGTTTTTGTAAAAACACAAACCTTGTTCTTGGGGTCGATGAGACTGACTCCATGTTTGTTGATGGCGATCAGCAGGATCTCTGGGAAGTTTGGTTCTGTGGTTTGCTAAAGACAAAAGACTTGTTGCTAAAATATCCATTCATCACCCATAGCTTATATATTTACATAATGTTACATAATTCCACTTCAGATGGTACAAATGAAGCAAGACGTCCTGTTTGTTGTTGTTTACTCAGTTGTTTGGCTCGTTCATCTTTACTATTACATTTCCCTGCAGTTCTGCCTCTTAGTTCTTCTCATCTGAGACACTAAAATATTCAGTCCAGTCCAACTCTGAAGCAGCTGTTTTCTCAACAAAACTACATTCATGCAACTCTTTATTAGGTCAACGTGTGGAATCTGATTTAGCCAAATACAACAGAGCTGCCGTACTTCAGCCACAACTGAATTTCCCTCTGGAGATTCATCAAGTCTAAGTCTAATATATTCTACATTTTCAACCCTAACCCCATCACTCTATATAACACTGGAGGTGGTTTACTGGACCACTTTACATTTAAGGTGTTCCTAATATTCTGCCTCTCATGTATGTTTTTATAGGTTGGTCAAATATGAGGTAATGCAGTCCAGTACAACACCACAACCTCAACATTAAAGCAGAATTCTCATAGATTAACTTCATTCACAGGTACCTAATAAAGTGGCAGGTGAGAGTAACACCCTAAAAGCTACAGGCTCAGGTGTGTTTACCTTGACCTCAAAGAAGGCGGAGCCAAAGGTGGGCCATTTGTAGATGATCTTCAGGAACATGAGTTTGGCCTCTTCTCTGGATTTGCCGGCCTGCTTGTTGAAGTAGGCGACCACAGACTAACAACACACAGCCAGGATTAATCTCTGCTCAAATACAAAACTGGAATGAAGTCATTTATCAGTGTTTAGACAAACGATATCTGACATTTAACCTCCTTAACGTGTACAACAGTGACTTCATGTTTACCCTCTTCCAGTCATCCGGTGACATCTGGCGGATCAGGTCCTGGGGAACCAGCTCCCGAAGCATCTTGGGAATTGTGGGAAAGTGGGATTTGTCGTCCTCAAACTTGACGCGGTAGATGAGCGCAGCAAGTTGGAAAACCTCTTCTCGTGAGCACTTGTGGTAGCCACGCAGGTATTTAGGCAGCTCCTGAAAACAGGAAGACAATGTTATTGTTTACACTCAGCCTCAGTTGAAGGGGAATGAAATGCAGATGATCATCACTTTGAGAATAAAATAAAAAAACATGAAGTATTTTTTTCATTTAATAGATGTAGGGTTCAGATTTGTGTCCTCTTTCAGGATTTCATCAATTTCTAATCTGCTGTAAACAGGAAAACGACATTTAGTTTTTATATTAGAGCACCAAAGCTTATTTTAATAAATGGTTAAACTCAGAATATATCAGTGTATTTATGTGTTTTTTCTGCTGTCATTTTTAATCCTGGATTTCAGGCAAATGTTGTTTACAGTAAACTGTTCCAGTTGAAATAAATAAACAGAAAGCAGAAGTGTCATCAGGACAACCTGGTAATAGTGGAAGATGGAGTCAGCAAAGGAGTCCTTCCCTGGAACCGTGTTGGTCCACAGCTTCTTCATGAAGAACACCTGATAGGTCAGAGAGGGAATGATTCCTGCAGGGAAGGAAGGAAGGAAGGAGGAGACATTAACTGGCATTTTTTTTACATGATCATTGATTAAAAGTGGCCTTTAAAACAGGTTTAATGCCAAAATCTGGACCAAAAAACGTTAAACTGTACTAACCATCTTTAGCTGGTCGAGATTTCTTGATCCAGTCGGTCAAATGTCTAACGAAGTCAAAGAAGAAATCCCCCTCTGGCACACTGATCACCTGCAGAGACAGGAATAGCAGGTTAATCAATAAAGTAACTGTTAGATGCTGCAGTATTTCCGTGTATAAAGTGTCTAACAGTGTGGAGAATCTGCTTCATGCTTAGTCTCCAAAAGAACTGAAAAAGTCAAAGATAGTTGGTGATCAAAAAGCCAATATCCACAACATAAACCACAAAACATCATTTTAAAAGAACATGTGGAGACCGGTTTAACACCAGCAGAGAACAGAAACATCTCCTGACCTCACAGATTTCATCTATTATTCTGCTTTCCAGTGTCTCAGAGACAATCGTCGAATCCTGACCTTGTCTGAGATCTTGACAAAGAGGCTGAAGCCTTCAGGAGATTTGAGCAGCAGTCTGGTGGAAATGTTCTGGCAGAAATCCTTGGCCTTGGTGCTCGACTCCACCTCGAAGGCCTGCAGGTTTCAAACAAAAAACTCTTCTTCAAATAAACTATAACTTGTGGGTGACTAAGTTCACCTTTACGTCCTTCAGTGTGTCGTACCTCGTCTGTGTCGTCAGGGAAGTAGACTTTATGGAAGATCTGTGTCGTTTTGTGTTGGATGGCCCCAACTTCCACTAAATGAGGAGGGTACTTCCTGGATCCGTTACTGTTACCATGACAACAACACGGTCAGTCAGCTGATTTTACTTCCCTCAAATGTAAGCATCACAGAACCACTGATGAAGAGTTAAAGAAGACCAATGTAATAGAACAAATTAACTTCAGTTACAGTGGAAAAAAATTACTTATTCTACAGTGAAGCTACTAAATAAGTTTTACTCATGAAAGAATCTGGAAAAATGTGTGCAACACCGATATCCTTCTACATACACAATAACCCAGTGCAGTATCAGCAGCACTTCTGTATATTTCTGAGATTTAATGTGAACTTTGAGAAAGTCTACTCCTCAAACATCAAATTAAAATAAGCACAACATATTTTTCAGCAGAGGGGAACTTTGTTAGAATGATTTTAAGTTTATTTTAATAATGACTCTTTATTAATGTGGTGTTTTTTGTTGGGTTTTAAAATGTGGCATTTTTATCCTTCCCTAAAAATGTGATTGATAAGGCAGCAGGCCTCAAACAACCATGAATGAGATGGTGACTAATCCAAGGTCCGGTTTACCGTAGAGCTCTGTGCAGACGCTGCATGCAGTCTCCAGACAGCGGATGGAGTCTCTTGGACTGCAGGAACCTCTGGATGTGTGGCAGCAGCACGTTACTGGGAGGATACAGACCAGTACACAACCACAGCAGCTCCCAGCCTTTCTCCTCACTGTACCTGCAGCAGCACAAACACCAGGTTAACGTCTTCAGAAAGGAGCTGGAGTCACTTCAGCCTGCAGACACATGAAGGGATGTTCACCGAGTAGAAACAGCACATCTTCACTCTGCGTTTTAGCTGCTTCGACTGAATCCACTCATTGATTTAGACAAGAAACTGATCCTTTTTTTGCTATAAATATTGGCAAAGATTTGAAAAAAAAACCCCATGAAACTAGTTATTGTGATAAGGTCATCAAAATGTAAAGAGCAAACTTTAAAAAGTTAATGATATCTGGGTTGCAATACTCCTCAACAATAGACTCTTAGAAATCTGCTGTGACTTTAGGGGGAGTTTTGACTCCATGTGAAAAGCAAAAAGCTGGATTTTTATTCTGTTCTGGCCTGAGTTTACTGACTTGACGTGGTTGTCTGTGAGCTGTTTGATGATCTGACAGTAGATCTCGTCTTTGAGAGGTTCGGCCTTCAGCGCCCCTTCAAAGATCTGATCCGTGAGCTCGTTGACCGATCGGGTCCGTTTGGACGGGTAGTCGCCCATGTACTTCATCACAGGTAGGACCACCGTCAAGGAACCACACAACATGCTGAGCTGAGCGCAACATTTAGGACGTGTGTGGAATTTAAAAAGAGATTCTCCAAACATCCTCTGAGTGGTTCAACTGACATGTAAATTAGATATTCACATTTTGACTAGTATTAGCTGGTGACTTCATGTGATTAATGTAAACTATGGCTGCTGGTTTGAGGTGGAAATCTGACTTTATAATTACAGAATCACACATAATCACAATCACTGTTACACTTTACTAGAGGTCCCCAGATCGTACCGGTTATATAGGAGTTTGACTCAACCTTTATCCTTGGAACCTTCTCTGTTAGCTGGAAAGCAGTGCTGAAGTGAAACATGATTAAAGGATATCTATGAAGGACATGCAGGCGTCCTGAGCCAGGTCTTCGTGATTCACCACCTTCTTCAGCAGCGGCTGTTTGAGCGGCTCCCTGGTGCAGCTCCACAACTTGTCTTTACCTCGATTCTTGGTGACCATCACTCTGCTCAGGGTGTGTTTGGGAGGAGGCCTGGAGGAAGCACAAGACTCTAGTGACTCACTGACACGTCTGAACGTCCATCAAGATGTAAACCGTCAGCAAAAATGACATCTAGATGTCACTGATGTCACAACAGATCAGAAAAATCTGTCTTAGACGAGGCTCACTGTTGTGGAACTTCAGCGACGTCGAGGCAGAGAAGGAGAGACGGAGTATGTAAAGTTTACTGATATCAGGAGAAGTGACACCAGCAGAGCAGCAGTTCATGCAAGCATCAGTTCTGAAGATTCTCTCTGATCTTCAGGTTTATATTGTGGTTTAGAGTATTCAGATTTCAGACCAATATGGAGACAACTAGTCTGCCTGGTAACATCAGACTAGACAGTATCTAACCTCCTGCCTGTCTAAAGGCCACTATGACCTTAGAAAGAGCAAAGAGTCATTTTTCCTTCACACTCACATATAAAAACGTATAAAAACGTATAAAAACGTATAACTGTTCAGAATATGAGACGTTATGTTGCAGAAAATTAGAGCCGCAACTAACGCTTGTTTTCATTGTCAACAAATCTACTGATGATGTTTTTGTTCAATCTATTTGTTCTTTTGTCTGTAAAATGTCAGCAAATGGTGAAAAATGAGAGATAGATATTCAGTTTACTGTCACAGAGGAGGAAAGAAGAAAAATATTCACATTTACGACGCTGGAATCATACAGTTTATTTTTTAATGACTCAAACTGATTAGTGAATTATGAAAATAGTGGAGAAATAACTGATGAATCATTGCAGCTCTACAGAGAACTTGATGGAGTCTGGAGCTCTGATGAAGGAAGTGGTGAGAATGAAGTCCATCTTGCTGGACTACAGGACTTTTTCTGAGTGTATCTGTGTTTGTATTAATGTGTGCATTCATGACTTTTACATTCGTGTGTTTTATTTATTGTCGTGTACCTGAAGTAGTCGTAGGAGAACTCCTCCAGCGTGTACGGCTTCGTTCTGCCGTCAGGTTCTGGCATCACGATCTGCGAAACACGAACCGACTCCTGGCGCTGGTCTGGTGTCATGGTAACCAGCGCCTGATTGATGGAGAATTTAATAGAAAAGTTGAACAAAATACATCACAATAAATCAGCCTTTAAATCAGATACACAAGTTCTTTAAAGATACAGTAAATGGGGATAATGTCTTTTCCATCAGTTGATCAACACACAGCTACAGCTTTTATTTTGTAGTTTGTAAATGTTAACAAAACATACTTTAAAAGATGTGTTTTTCAGCCGTTATTCTGGTTCTGTTGTGTGTGAACTAAAAAGCTCTGCATTCATCAAGCTGATCCTTTAACTTGTAGTATTTCCTTGGTTACTGACGGCTTTTGTTCTTTGTTGTTACTGATGTTTGTAAATATTGCAGAGAGAGAGATGATGGGAAACAATTTAAACAGTTGATCACATATTATTGGCCTTTTCTGCTCATGAAGAGTTTGGATTAAATACCAAAGTAGTTCTGGAATTACTGAGCTTTCTGGTTAAGTGTTCACTTTAAGTTATTCAAACTAAAATAAATTTAAAAATGAAATAGGAGCAGTCTGTTTTGAAACCAACAATAAGGAGACGTCAGAGATGAGCGTCACCAAACCAAGTTCAGCTGAATTCTTGCTGGGAATCAGAAGTCTGTGCGTCATATAAGCTGTTAAATGTGGTTGGATCTTCTCCTCACCACTATGTCCTGCTGAGGTCGGGTCATGCTGGGTAAGACGTAGACGCAGTCAGCTGGGAAATCTCCTCTCTGATTGGTTCGTTCGTTGATGCCGTGTGCCCAGCCAGAGCTGAGGACCTGCTCGCCGGTGTCCTGGTCCAACACGATGAGATCTCCCTTCAGGAAGCTCAGGAACGTCGACTCCTCGCCGGCTGCAGGAACAAACACCAACCTGAGCTCACAGTTTACTGAACATTAGCGTGAAGACTTTAGATGGAAATGTCTTTAACTGTGTCGCATCTTTGAGTTCCTGCTTTTTAAATGTTGCTGTTTGATTTTCGCCTATTTGGCAATAAACTGAAAAATTGACATTTTTTCACTATTTTATGATTTCTTTTAGACCAAAGGAATAATTAATGAAGAAAAATGTTCAGATTGACTTCAAATAAAAAAAGAAAACCTTTAGCTTTCTTATTACTCCTTAATGCCAATAAAACTGTTTAAGAAATTAAACACAACAAACAGACTGAACAATAAATCAGACACATGCTGCGTATTTTTATTCTATATGTAAAGATAATGGTAATTGTTTAATGTGACATTTTTTGGCCTGAATTCTGATTAGAGTCTAACATAGCTGTAAGTACATCTACTGACTAACAGTGAAACCACGTCTCTGAGACGGCAGCATCAGAAACAGCTTCTGTCTGGTGTAACACTAGAAGAAGAATGTGTTTAAACCCCGTTCTGTGCAAACAATGCTGGAAATAAAATCCCTGAACTCGTCTCAGACTGTCACCAAAACAGCTGCTGTATCAAAATACTGACCAAAACCACAGAGAAACAGACGTTAAACTCCAAAATAAATCTCATTTCCTTTGATTTCTTGGCGAAAGCCATCATTTTTCAGGACTTACTGGGGTTGGGGTTGTCCTGCAGCGCGACCACAAACTTGGACCTTTTCCTCAGACCTTCCAGGAAGGTCACCACCAGGTCTCGGATGTCCTCGGCGTTGTTGGAGGTGAAGGTGTACTCGTCTCCTTTGATGGTGGCCAAAGTGAAGCTCTGACCCTGCAGCTTCCCTCCCCTGGACCAACAACACAGTATGTTAACTGTCAGAGCAGAATTATGCAGCTTTTATTAGTGACGTCTGAAACTCTAATCACTGAAAGTTTCCTGATGTGATGCAGCTACAGGTGAGGCTTCGGAGCAGCTTGGTTTAGGTTAAATTAACGTTAACAGGTTGATAATGTGTCAGAAGGAAACTTCCACAATGGTGTTCTGATCCATCCTGACCTTCCTCCCTGTGTGAGTTTTAATTCCCGCATCGATAAAGGACTTGGAATAACAGCACGTGTTGCTACTAGAGAATCTGTTCAGACTAATGCTGCTGTTTTCCTTTTTAAAAAGACAAACAGAGCAGGAAAGAGCTCAGACGCAGAATAAAAGGACAAAGAACGAAACAGAAATAGAAACAAACAACTAATAATGGGAAAAAAGTAACAAACAAGAGGCTGAATCTCCCAGAATGCCTCACCTGCTGCTGGAAACTGCAGTGATTTCTGGGAAGGAGAGTTCTAAGAGGACCTGCTCCTGCTCGTCTACAAAATAAACCCCAGTCCAGTTGACGGCGACGATCAGGTCGTTTTTAGGCAGACTGGGACCTGAGAGGCACAAAAACAACAATTTAGTGGTTTAAAGGTCCCAGTTTATAAATACTGCAAGTATGTAACATCATTCCTTAGGATGGTTTCTGCAGAAGTTTAACAGCTACGAGGACAATGAAGACAGCTATTAATCAGGTGCTTTAGAAGAAGCTGCCTTCTGAGAAGTTTCACCGTCATGAATGTATCTCCAACAACTCGCTGCTCTGTTCACTGTTTCTGATCCGAGCTGCATTTATTTATTGATCCAACAGGCTCTCTGTGGAAACTCTGCCTGCAGTTCAGACAAACAGTCCAGTAATTATTGTGGTGTTGCTGTTGGTCACAGCTCAGTCAGTCATGGCTTCTGCAGAATATTTGAAATAAGACGTGATTAAAATGTGATTTCTTATAATTTTAAGCTGCGCTTTGGTTAACTTTCACACACAACATGTTTGAGGAACAATCACCATTCTTTGCATTTTTACAGTTTTTGGCTCTGATTTACGTTGTGATTATTTATTTATTTATTTTAGAGATAACGTCTTTTAAACCTGCTGGTGTGTTGTGGGGTTCAGGGGATTAAACAGGTCTTTAACAAAGAGGACTAACTGGTCTAATCCTGTTTAACTTTAATCCTGTTTTTGGTGGTCAGTTTTCTTTGTTTTCCTACATTTTATTTGCTGTAAAAGTTTAAGTTTAAAAAGGTTTCCCCTAAAGCAGCGGCTTCCAACCTTTTTTTGCACCACGGACCAGACAGACTGCTCTTCACACACATAATAATCTGATGTTTTTCATTATTATTTTAAAAAGTGTCCTAAACTAATAAAAATTGTTTTTATTGCAAAATATGTGTTTACTTTTTCTTCTTTCTCAGATTCTCCTTCTCTGTTATTAATTTGGCAGATTGACGGCTTCATTTAACGGCCAGGCATGAAAACATGAGTCCAGTGCAGATGGGAGTGACAGGAAGTCACTTTTCAAAATAAAACCATAAGCAAACTACACTGGAAATGAAACGTTTTTATTCTTTCTGTGCGGCTCAGTAAGTCCGCGGGCCAGTGGTTGGGCACCGCTGCCCTAAAGAACTCAGGATGATCGAAGGTTTATTACGTCAGTTCAGGCGTAAAAGCTTCTCACCTGAGAACTTGAAGGCTTCGTAGAAACGAGAGAAGAGCAGAGGCCACTTGTGTCGAGCGAAGTCCACAACTTCCTCCTTGACCTTCTGAACGTCGAACCTCTTCTGGGTGTAGATGCCCTGAACAGACCCACAGACGTCGGTACATGAGGGGTTAGAAGCAGTGGTCTGACCCACGAAAAGATACAAGCTGAGTTTAGATCATTTCTGTCATGTTTTAAGGTCTAGATTTTAGTGGCAGAACGGTCAAACCCACAACCCAAACTCAGCGTTACAGTGGAATGTTAAATCATTCTGGAAAACACAAAACTTTCAACCCATTTTTCTCAAAAAACTACAGAATGTAGAATGAAAGAAATATAAGAAGCTTTGGTGGCAGATAGTGAAACATGCAGTCAGTGTGTTTGCAATTATTTCCTTTATAATTCAATTCAATTTTATTTATATAGCTCCAATTACAGGTCAGATCGTCTCAAGATGCTTTATAGAAACCATATGAACCCCATAGCAGCCCCAAGGATCGGATCATAAAATATGGATATTACTTCTAAAGATATTTGTGAAATTTTAGACCTTTAGAGGTGAGATTTTTTCCATTGAAATGTGAAAAACCTGAAGCCATCATGAACAGTTCCATCTTTGAGAGCACATTAACAAAAAACAGAATTCATCTGCAGATTCTGAATCGGTGGCATGATGACAGGTGGCTGTGAGACTTTCAGGTTTTTATCTTTAATAGTTCCTCAGATGCTGTTGTTCAAATGGACTCAGATTTCAATGTGAGAAAAACCTGCCGGCAGTGTGTCGACGGGTGATTTTTAGCTGATCTATGCAGACAAATTCTCACATTTATCTTTATAAACATCCATTTTGTGTCATAATGGAGGTTTCGGACAGATCTGAGGCGATGGAGCAGAAGCAGTTTCATTCAATAAGATCAACCAAAGTGCTGCTGATGTTTACTGTAGTTTGATGTGTTTACAGCTAACCTGCCATCTAGACCTAAACTCTAAAGACCCGGTCCATCCATGTCCTCTGTACTGGACATGTGCTGTTGATCTAAATGTTTTGACTCATTTGAGCTGCCCTCCTACATCCTGATGTGCTCAGTAGAGGACATCCAATAATTCCAATAATGTCTCATGTGATTGGGAGGGATGAGGGGAATTTTGTTTTCATGCTGAGTTAGATTTATGTTCAGTTTAATGTAGTTTCTTAAAGTTTCACTAGAAAATGGACTGACATTCTTCTTTTCTAATCAGCCTATTTTGATTTCGAAGCATCGCTGTTTTGTTTTTGTTTGTTTTTTTTCATCAAAATTCTATAATTGTGGGTTGTTGTTTTAGCTCCAAAAAGGCAGAAAATGACAAAGAAGTTAAACTGAAAGATACTTTTTTGCCCATAGTTCTCAGGAGGATATAAACCAAACTACTGGATGGTTTAAAATTACAACCTGATGAAGACTTCAGAGTAAAAGTCATCCATCAGGTGGTTAAAATGCACCATTAATGTGTGAACAAAATTCACATCCAACAGCTGCTGAGACGTTTCACTGAAAACGCAAAATGTCAAACTGCTGGAGGCACTAAAACACCAGACAGAAGATCATCAACGTCTGCAGGATTCATTCTTTGAGGACCATGAATCTGAAGGTGATCCATCCAATCACCTTCCAGTTATTCTGTTACAGTCACACCTAAAACTTAACGTCCTCCTCTGATGTCTGGCTGACTGTGTCCCAGAGACGAGCACCTTTTTGTGGGCAGCCATGATGAAATGAGCCCACTTCTCCACCGTCCTGGAGGTGCTGATCTCCCTGTCGGGGATGTAGGAGGGGATGAGGCTCAGCAGACGCTCCAGAAGGATCTCTGAACCGTAGTCTACGTAGTACTGCTGGGAGGCCAGTTCAGCCAGATCATCCTGAGACACACACAGAGTCCTGGAAGTTACTTTATCACAGTACAGTCACAGCTCAATATGAACTCGTCTTGTCCGTCTTTTCTAACTCAAAGTTGATTGAACAAACTTGTGCGTGTTTTCGTTGAGTTTTAAACATTAATTCTAAGTCTAATGACTCTTTGTCCAATGTGCAAGATGCCTTTATTTTAATAAATTATCCAAAGAGAAACTAAACTACACCTTATAGTTTTATATACAGACAGAAAAAGCAGATCTTCTACTCTACAGCTGAGATTCTGACTAGTACTTATAGAAATAATCCAACATTTTGGGAAACACACTTTTTGTGTTTGTTCTCTTGCTGAGAAAGAGATTAGAAGATTGATGGGTGCAAAAACGATGAATCTTCAGATGTTTCCAGTCTTATGCTGAGCTAAACTAACCAGCTGTTGGTTCCAGACGTGAACAAACATGAGAGTAAAAAGAAACCGTGTGTTTCCCCACATGTTAAACTACTCCTTTACAGTGAAGAACTCAGAGAGATGAGTCACCCTGTCGCAGCGATATTCTCCAAACTTCACTCCCCTGACGGTCTGCTGGTAGATGAGGCTGGTGGCGACCTGGTCGTCGGTGGGGTTGTGCCAAGGAGTGAAGATCTCCTTCCTGAAGAACAGCCTCCAGGGGGCGTTCCTCTCCTGGGCGCCCTGCTCCTTGGCGTACTGTTCGCACTGCGACACGGCGTCCATCACGTGGTCGTTCCCGCTGCCTAAAGACGAAACCTGCAGCAGGAGATCACATTATTCTCTCCTTCCTCACTAAATACAAGTTCAATAAACTCTCAGAGGCTAACAAAGCTCAGAGCAGAGCAGGTTACTACAGCGCCCCCCAGTGGAATGAATCAGTAAAATGAGCAGAGTTCAGAGCCACTGGTCCCTTATTCAAATAAAAAACATTCAGTCAACAGTAAACTCATAATATAAAGCTTTCAGTATGTATTTAACAGAGTAAACTCACTGAACAAGAGGTTTGCTCAACAATGCATTTTATAGACACAACTGCAGTTTGCCAATGACTTCATCTATTTTCAAACAGTAGAGAGTCTCTGAATTTTTATTTTTAGTGGACTTGTTTATGTTTAACGTTATTAAAATTAAGAAACACTACAATTACTAAAACCTTCAGGTTGAGAAAACAGAGGCACTTTTCAGTCAAATAAAGGTCACAACCTGCAGCTACAACCTGAAAATAAGTCTGCATTATATACAACAGCAGAGGACAGAAGAATCACAGATGTGGTGAAATAACCACCTACTAACTTTCTGATAGCTACTTGCTTCAACACTACAGAGGATACGTCTTTTTCTGCACTATATTTATGGTCCCTCACAAGTTTTTTACACAAAGCATTAACAAGCACAGAGAAATAAAGGTAAAAAGTAGATCAGCACAATAAAGATCAAGCTTTGGATCACATCACAATGAGAAAAACACATTTCTGACTGTAAAAGGTCCGTTTCTTCCAGCTCTTCTCTGTGGGATTTCAACTGCATTTGTTATGTTTGTACTTCCTTTTGAAATTTCTATTATAATTGTGTAGCTATTTTTTGATACTTGCATGTGTGTCTCATCCAATATTGCATAGATGTGTGTTAAAATATTTAGTTTTTTTTCTATTCTGAATCTGTTCTGGGTCCTTGAATCCTGATTGTACTTTTATAAGTGTGTTAAAGTTTTAAACATAGATTTCCGTGTGTTTTTTGCTCCCACCTTGTCGAACAGAGCGATGTACAGTGAGAATCCGAAGCGATCTCGGAGGTTGATTTTGTCCGACAGGGCGTTGGAGAGCTCCTTAGCCGTGGTGGCCGAGTCCGTCAGCAGGGTTTTGGTCGTTCCGTCCATGAACGTCACCGGCAGCATGATGGGCTTCTTCGACTTGGTGGCCTGGAGGGTGAATTCACAACTTTAGTCCCCTTGGTTTCCAGCTAGAAGCCTGTTGCTTAAAGCTACATGATTAATGAGTGTGTGATGCACCTGCAGCTCCAGCCATGACGGAGGTTGTGTTCTCGTCCCGTTGGCAAATGTTCGTCTCAGCCTTTCTTCACAGTACGGAGCGTAACCTGGAGGTCCGCTGCTGATGAAGTTCCTCAGGTACTACAAGGAACAAAGAACAATGTAGCTGCATGCGTTCAAATGAAGAAACATATTTGATGCCTACTGTGGGATCGGTACAAATCTAAACATCTTTTGTTCTCATAGAGTCCAGACCTTCACGAATTTGTCTGACGGGGCGAAGCAGCCGACACACAGCGAGATGAGGATCCAGCCGCGAGCGTGAGAACTTTTAGACGGGTTCTGACTCAGCTGCTTACAGATCTGACAGTAGATCTCATCTCTGGAAACACAAACAAACACGAAAAGGTCGGAAATATCAACAAGAAAGTAACAGAAAACGGCAGTATTTATCTTTCCATCGTGGTCCTGGAGCAACAGAATTCCTGGATTCCTGCAGTTCAACAGTAAACGGTGGAAAATCAATCATTTAGATTAATCCACTTATCAGTAAAACAGATGAATCAATAGAAAAACAGTCGTTCTTTAAACACAGTTACAGCAGAACGTCCACAGATCAGTTAATATCAAAGATCTACTGTTTCAGATGAGACTAGAATCAACAGAAGCTCTTCAAAAAAAATTAAACTAACAATTATTCTAAATATCTATAATATCTATTTACATAATTAAATGACGATTCTTTAAAGTCCAGAACATTTGAGGAAATATTCCTAAACCATAATTTGTCAAAAATAACAAAAACTCAGAGTTTACTATCACATAAGATAAAGAAAAGTTTCTCATTTGAACTGGAGAATATTTGAATATTTTACTGAGAACCAAAAAATATCAAAACAAATTTCTGTCAACTAACCGAATAATTAAAAATAAAATAAAATCCTGTTACTCTGTTCTTATGCTTCTAGGATTTAATTGTTTTATCACCATCTGACTATAACTATAATGTGATGTTGTTTATCCTACTAATCTCTCTTTGTGTGGGAATGAAAACTAAATCAACAAATAAACAATAATGAATATAAACGTATATAGAGAGTCTACAGGTTTGTTTCAGTAATAAACCTCCAAACTCCCACAGCAGCAACGTGACATTTAGAAATAAACGATGCAAACCCTGAACTCATAAATACCAAAGCAGGAGCCTGAAAACTCCTTGTTCTGTTTTACATGAGAGATCCAGGAAATATTTCTCTACTGGAACTAAAGAATGAGACGTTTATCACTGCGACCTGACAGCAAAATAATCATTATAATAATAAATTTTATTTATAAAGCGCTTTTCCAATAACTCAAAGATGTCAGAGTGAACTTTAAAAGCAGCTTTTAGCGGATTAATCACATTTTCTCCTGCCTCTGCCCTGTGAATCAAACTTTAATAGAAACCCTGACATTTTCTAAATGATATTCTTTATTCTGTTATGTAACTGACATTTAAAAGTTTACTTTATTTGTATGACATTAACGCCTAACAAGCAGCATCCAAATATGTAAACAGTGATGAATTTATAGGAAATCTGACAAAATAAAACAAAACAGACACGATCAGATTTCCCTTCAACTTAAAGCAATTCTAAATCCAAAGAAAAACAAGGAGATTTTTGTTTTTAAATCCACATATCAGTGCAACAACTAAGGATTCGTGCTTGTATATTTCACATTTAGGATCTTAATAAACACTGAATTGTATTTTAATCTTCTTTATGAACACATTCAAATACATAGAAATGTGAAACTAATTCTTCTTTGTGTTTTTTCTTTGCAGATTCATGAGATTTCTTGTTTTATAGTAACAGGAAAGCAGTGACTTTTTGTTTCATACGTGCACTACTGTTTGGGGTCACTTAGAAATGTCCTTATTTTTGAAAGGAAAAGCGTTTTTTTTCCAGTGAAGATGACATTAAATAAACGATAAATCCAGACTAGACATTGTTAATGTGGTAAATGACTATTCTAGCAGGAAACTTCATTCTGACTGTTTGTTTGTTTACCTCAGTGCTGGTCTCAGGATGCCGTTGCCGATGATGAAGTGAAGTTTCTCCAGGTTGGACGTCGGCCGGTCCTCCAGCATGCTGTTGCCGTGGAGACCGTACTCGCCATCGTTGAGGCGCTTGGTGACCTGAAACGCATCAACATGCAACTTTGTAGGTTGTGCAGGAACACGGTGGGTCCTTCTAACCTCCAACCTTCTCTCACCTCCTCAGTGATCTTGGATTTCTTCTTCAGCGTGAGCGACACCAGCTTGTGCCGGACGCTGCTCTTCTTGTGGCTGTCGGAGTGAGGCGTCTGAGGCAGAACGAGACGAGAAATGACTCACTGAGAACTCTGCTGTGCCGTTTTATCACGACTACTAGCCCTCCTGTCGTCCTCATTTACAGGCACCAGAAAATATTCTTTCCTTGTCGGAAAAAAATCCAAAAAAAATCTGCAAAGAAATTACCCAAAGTTCTGAAAATTTGCAAAACCTTCAGGAAAAAAACTCCAATAATTGCTTAAGTTTCCCTTAAAAGTTTTATTTTTAAAAAAATCCCCCAAATTTGGCAAGAAATTCTTGTAAATTATTATTATTTTTTTAAAATGAGTAAAAATCTTCCAAAAAAATCCTAAAAATATCTAAAGTGATTCCATATATATCAGTAAAACTTGTAATATTTTCTTTAAGAACATTCACATAAAAATCAACCAAAATCCAGCGAATTTCGCTGGATTTTGGTTGATTTTTATGTGAATGTTCTTAAAGAAACATTTTTAACATTTCTTTTTTTTTTCCACCAAAAAATGTTGAAAACGTGGACATCAAATATGTATTTTATTCCACGTTTTCAAACTTTAAAACGGGTCAATTTTGAGGTGCAGGACGACACGAGGCTTAAACAGGTCAAATATAATTCACTAGTCACTGCAAAAACACCACAACCAGCTACACCTGAACAGCATGAAGATGAAGGAGACGGTGGTGGATTTCAGAGCAGCTTCAGTTATCATCTAAGATGCTGATGCTAGACAATAAAGCTGGACTGAACCGCCCACATAGACCATATTTAGTAGATTTTCTTCTATTTATATTTAGTACTGTTGAGATTTTACACATGTAAGTTGGGTTTATAGCATACTGGATATAGACAAGTCATTTTCTTTATTTTGTACATTATAGATTTTCTACTGCGTATATTCTATACTGTTTATTTTTCACATTATTTAGTGCAAATATTGTTATTATCTCACTCTAAGTTTTCAGTAGATTTTAGTGCTTGTGTAAAAACAGTGATTGTGCCTGAAATGTTTTAATCTCAGTGTTAGATGCAGGGATTTTTGACTGTGACTGTAGCATCCATGTTTCTAAACTCTGGAAAGAATATTATCTAAAATAATTAGGACAGCCTTGTGGTATGTTAACAGTTTGTCACATCAACATCACCAACATCTTTGTCTTTACATACCTGCAGTCTGTCTATGAATCAGGGTTTCTGGAAAGGGTTTTTGATGAACATCTCTACTGAACTTGGGTGGACTTACCAACAAAAATGTTGAGTAAGAACGACAGATATTTATGTAGATTATAAATCACGGCTGTAAGAGGAAATATACATAAAAGGAGCCAAATTAAATAGTTTCATTATATATGAGACTTCAAATGCTACAACAGAGGAAACTGATTTCTACTGATCTACGGGAATCATCTGAAATGTTTTTTGTTTTTTACTTCTGTAATGTAAATGATATGTTTTATGGGTTTTTATTATATTAGTCTTAATTTTAAAAGAAGGTTTCAAATGATTTAATTTATTTGAAGTTGAGAAAAAGAGATACAGTTAAAATGATTGAGTGATGCTAGAAGAAAGGAGCTGATCTTCTGTGGATCAGAGTGGATTGTGTCTCATCACAGATCAATAAATCACTGATGGCAGCACATCACGGAGCAGCTATAAATGATAAACTCCTCACCTCTCCTTCCCCCTGCAGCGCCTGCAGCTCTCTCTTGTAGGTTTTCTTCCCCAGAGTCTCGTAGATTTTGGTCATGACGGGGATCTTCTCGCTGCCGTCGCTGATGGCCGTGTGGTATTTGGGCTCCGGTAGATCTCCCATGAACCTCAGCACAGTGATCCACACGGCCAGAGCAGCCTGAGGGAACATTTGTTCATTTACCAGGAGAAATGTTGCTGCTCCTGTCAGGAAACACATCGCTGCTAATGTTCCAGATGTTGCTCTGGAAACATCAGGAACCCAGAGCCATTTAGTCTGTCTGTCTTTAGGAACACATTCTATAAAACTGGAACTTTCAGGGCTCTAAAATGCAGCTGTGTGTAAAGTTAAACTTGATTAGTCTGAAGGATTCAGCTGGACTCGATGTGGGACGATAAAATCAAAGCCACTCTATAATAATGCAGTATGAAAACTTAATTTAATAAAAGACTTTTGGAATACAGCAGAAACAGTCCACTGTACAGTCCTTCAGAGCTGCAAGGTTGTCAACAATTAAATAAATCATCAACTACTCTGAGTAATAAAAAAATAAAGAAAACTCTAAACTGTCTGATTGAATCTGCTAAAATCTGAATATTCTCTGGTTTCTTTCCTCCTCATGAAGCGGCTTCATGAAGCTGGTTTATGAAGCAGCTTCATGAAGCTGGTTTATGAAGCTGCTTCATGAAGCTGCTTCCAGAGCTCAGAGTCGACCTACCAGCTGATCTCCCTCGTCGTCGTGGAACAGCAGCGGCTGTTTGAGCGGTCGGCGGACGTAGGTGTGCGTTGTGGTTCCCTGGAAGTAGGTGGCAGCGAACTTGGCGAACTTGTACTCCGATAAATCCTCCTCGTCGTCGTCCTCAGGCAAAGGAAGAGCTTCGTCCAGATCCTCCTCCTCCAGCTCATGATGAGTTCGCTCCAGGTCCTGCAGAGGAGGAAGAACTTCAGTCTCTGCTGGCAGCTAAAAAAAAAACTCCACACTGGAGAGTTTTTAATGGTTTAAATCCTCCAAGTGATGAGATAAAGTTTAAACTCCTCTGGCTTAAAGATGTCAGTCAGTTCTATCTAATCTATCAATCAGGTTTTGGTTTTAAGTTACACAAAGTGTTTCACTAAACAAAAATACTAATAGAAACACCCTCTAAATCCATCCACAAATATTATGTTATAACAGAAGGACTCAATAAAACAAATACTTAGGAAACGCTGTCAGAAATAAATGCAACAAGGATCAGTTACAATTTAGAAGAGCAAAACAGGACAATGATTAGACAGATAATGTAGACTAAAATGTATTAAAAATAAAAAAAATTCTTAAATCAGAAGGTAAATAATAAATAGATAAGACCAAGAGCATTAAGTGCTTTATAAACCATAAAAAAGAACAAACATTTAGCCATTGAGAGGATTTAAAATAGGTGTAATGTGTTTTTTATGTATTTAATATTAGAATAATATCATGAACCTGTTAGTAAAATAAAGTTTCTAAATCCATTTGATGCTCTGAAACTATTCACACATTAATTTATTCACATTAAACAAGAGACATTTGATTTCCCTCTTAGTCACAGTTTCCATTTCTTATTTTCAGATGTCTGTTAATACGCAGTAAAATAAACAAACTGGATTCACTCATTTCACAGTTTTTAATCCTATTTTATGGCCAATCAAAAGCATGTAGCTACTTATAACTAAAGAGCTTTTCATTTGAAGTGTTGTTTTGGGTTATCTACATGTAAAAACTGTACAGATGGTATCATTTAGTGTGTTTTTCTCTGAACATTTCATGTAACTCGATGGGGTTTCTCACCTCAAAGCCAGCGGGTGCTTGTCCCTCCTGACCAGGGAAGGAGCTGGTTGTTCCCAGGAAGCCGAACATTTTATCCACCATGTCGGAGTCGTTGACGGGCTCCAGCCGAGCCTTTTCCATCTGCTCGACCATCTCCTTCTTCCTCCGAGCCTCCTCCTTCTCCTTCTTCTCCCGCTCAGCGTCCTCCTTGGCCAGCTGGGCCAGACGCTCCTGGAAAACAGGAAGTTAACCTTATTAACTACATTCTGCTCGTGTTTTAACTTTAATAAGAGCACAATAGTGTTTGTTCCAGAGCAAATGGAGTGAAATCTTTCACAAAGTTCAAATCTGAGCTGCTACATGTTTCTAAACAAATCTGACTTAAAGTTCATGTAAACAAGAAAAACTGTTTCTATGATCTGGATATGCATAAAAGAGCTAAATTTCTCAGGTTTCTGCACCAAGTTCATACATAACCAGCTGTATGTTCACATGTTCTTTAAAAACTGATTACACATTTAGATGCACTACAATAACTTGTTTATTGTGAATCTGAAAATAGTTCCGATATCAATGAAAGCCTGACAGATAAGAATTTAAAACAACATATCAAATAGGATTTAGAAATCATATACTTCTTTTTTCTTTCTTTATTTAATTGCCCGTCAACCTGCTGTTTGAATGACAACATTTCAGGAAGAGTTAAAGTTAAAAGTCCCTCATAATCACACATTATTTCACCCTCTTCTCCAATAATTATGGGTTCTGCATCAATGACAGAACAAGAAAAAACTGCGGAAAAATTCAGGCTTTTATCTTCAATAGTTCCTGAGATTTTGTTGTTCAAACAGCCTCAAATTTGAATGTGAAAAAAACCTGCTCAAAGTGGCTCGACAGGTTATAAGAAAAATTAAAAAGTCACAAAACATTTGACATATTAAAGGTAAAATTTCACAGGCACCATTTTAAATATCCAGAGTTTATGATTAAAAGAAAGTTAGAATCAAATTAAAGTCAGTTGAGCAGAAGGAACCTGTTGATCTGAGATGAAAGAACCCATAGAAGAGGTTTTAAGTGTTTAAATGTGAGAATATCTCACCTGATGTTTACGTTCAGCCTCAGCCTTCGCTCTCTTCGCTGACATCTGGTTCCTCAGTTTGGCTTCTTCAGCCAGACGCATTTTCTCAGCCTCCAGCCTCCGATGGTACTGGAGGGACGGAAAAAGAACCAACTGTTACCCAAACATCCCACAGCTCAGGATAATATATCAGATTAAAACCAGAATTAATGAGCAGAGTCTAATAAACAGCATGTTGAGAGTCTGAACAGGGACGGTGGTAGAATGTAGAAAGTACCAGTACTGTATATTAAGTATGGATTTAATATACTTTGAGTCTTTTCCTTTCATTTTTACTTCTACTTTACATCTCAGAGGTAGTTAAAGATAAAATAATTCAAAATGAGTCTCACATGAAGCAGCTCCAACAGTAAAATCCTACTTTCACATTAAATAAATGAGTAATAATAACATAATGATCCAATATATAACAGTATAGTAGCATAGCAGTCACAGAGGACATTTTTTGGATTGATTTTTTTTTACATTTTATACTTTAAGTACCTTTTTATTGTTGACTTTTAGTTAAGTAACATTTCCAGATGTTTGATGCCTCTGCAGCCAAAAGGGCCAGAATATAATGATATAGAAAAATAGTAATAACATTAAGCTGAAGGAATTAAGTAACTACTAGAATAAAGAAACTGAAAATTGAAAATAGAAAACTAAGTAGACAATGAAAAATGCAAAGTACATTTAAGTCAAGAAAATAAGTAAACAACTACTGAAGTTGCAGAAATAAGACATTAAAGAGGAAATTTACATTTTTAAAGCTAAAATTATTATTGTCATTAAGTCTTGCACGGAAATCTTGTTTAAAGTAAAAACATCTGTTTTGCAGAGTAAATGTATACTATAATGAGATTACAATGCTGAAGTGTAAATATGTAAAAGAAACATTTCAATGTTTTGTCTGAGCTCATTTCTACAACTTTATAACGTTAAACTGTGCAGTCTGTCACAGTGTAGTTTGATTTCACAAACCGACGATTAAAACTACATCTTCATCTCCTTGGTAAATAAATAACAAATACAGTGTCTTAAATAAGACAATATCAGCCGCTGACCAGTTGTGGGAAAGAAGGAGAATTCAGCCTTTCAGCATTACTGCTGTTGTTGGATAGAAGTGCGTTGTTGTGCTTGTGTTTGTGAGCTTACGAACCTCTCCTCTGAGCCTCTTGTAGAGCCGGCGTGCGATCATTCCTCTGGTGTAGGCCTGGATGGTGATGACGGCCCACAGTCGGTGTCTGAACGCCCGGCGGACCAGGAAGCCTCGACAGCGACCCTGGAAGCCTGTGATTCGCTGACGGGCGACATGATACGACGCACACAACTTCCTGGAACGAACCAGAGCCTGAAGACGAGAGAAGCCGGCTCGCATCTGGAGGGACGAGAGGCAGCAGAAGAAGAAGAAGAAGAAGAGTTACTGTTAAAGGCTTGAAGTTTGGACATTCGTTTCTATCTAAATACGTTGGTAAAACTCATGCTGCTCACGGCTCCATAGTTCTTCCTGCACTGGTATCCTCTCCACGTCTTCTGGATCAACACAGCCGACTTCCTCATCTTCAGGAAGTTGGATCTGAAAGAAGAAGGTTTAGAAAAGTCTGAAATTACTCAGTTTTACCAAAACTTCACATTTTGTCAGAGAAAAAAACTCGGACAGCTGACATGTTCAGCTGCCGTCAGATTCATGAACAGGAATTTTTGAGATTTCTTAAAATCTGATCAACAGGTTGAGGTAGAGTTCATCCTGTCCAAAAAACAGTCGCACACTCTAATATTTTGTTGGACTGTCTTCAGCTTTGAGAACGACACACATTCACTGTAGCATCGTTTCATTAAGCTTCTGCAAAGGAACAGCATTTATTTCTGTCCAGAGTTGTATTCATTTTCTACCAAGATCTTATATTGATGATGCGAGAGTCGGACAAAGTCTTCTCCAGAACATCCCAAAGACCCTCAGTGGGACTGAGGTCTGGACTCTGTGGAGGTTAATCCATCTCATGCTCCCTGATCCACTCATTCTCAATGTGAACCCATGAATCCTGACATCATCACCTTGGAACATGTTCATGATCATCAGGGAAGAAAAACTCCACTGATGGAAAGACCTGGTCATTCAGTATCTTCAGGTATCAGCTGACCTCATTCTTTGGGAACAGAACGTTGCTGAACCTGACCAACCCCAGATCATAACTCTAACCTCCACAGGCTGGTAGACACTAGCCATGATGAGTTCATCACTTCATCTGCCTCTCTTCTTACCCTGATGCCCCCATCTCTTTGGAACAGGGTAAATCTGAACTCATCAGACCACATGACCTTCTTCCATTGCTCCAGAGTCCAATCTTTACGCTCCACAGCAAACTGAAGCCTTTTTTCTGTTTAGCCTCACTGATCAGTGGTTTTCTTAGAGCTACAGCTGTTTAGTCCCAATCCTTTGAGTTCCTTTCCCATTGTGATGTGGAAATACTCTTACTTTCACTATTAAACAGCCATGAGTTCAACTGTTGATTTCTTATATGATTTCACAAAACATTTAAGATCACAATCATCTAAGAGTTTGTTCCTCGTAGACGATGGTTCTCCACTATCCTTCAGGTTTTAATAATGCGATGGACGGTTCTTAACCTGATTTTAGTAGTTTCAGAAATCTCCTTAGTTGTTTTCTTTGCTTGATCAGGCCAATAATTCCATCCTTCTGAGACAGATTAACATCCTTTCCATGACCACAGGATATGTCTTCCAACATGGCTGTTTAAGAAATGAGAAGCTCCTCACTGCATCAGCTAGGGTTCAATAAGTTGTTGTCATCACTGCAGTAATTATCCAATGGAAGGATCTTAACTATGTGCTTAGTTTAATCTAGGTGGTAACTTGTTTTTTGGACAGGAAGTGTAGTTTCATCATGACAGACTAGGACTGAAATGAGTGTTTTTTAGCTCCTACCTGTCTTTGAAACCTCGAACCACCTTCTGGATGAGGATGACCTTGTCTGTGATGGCTTTGTCCCTCTCGATCTCCAGCAGCATGTCGTGGTGATCCTGGACAGAAGGAAGGAAAAGTAATGAACAACCAACACCATGCAGAACGGATTTTAACTGCAGCTCTGGTTCAGATTCCAGCCACAACAGCAGCTTAACTTAACGTAGCGCTAAATGCTTGAGCTAAATGCTAACATCACAATGCTAACAGGGTCACATCATCATGTAGATCTGCTGCAGAAAGAAGGTTTGTTAAGGCAACGTCTCCCACATAAACAACAGAAAACAAAGTCCCAACAAACCACTGCCATGTATGCAGCAAGACATCCTTTGCACATAAATAAAGATTTAGATAAATTTAATATAAATTAAAAATGCAAAATCCAACAAAAACAGCTTACAACAAATTAGCTCAAATAAAATAATAATTTAACTGAAAGAAAAATATATCTGTAACAGTATAAAGTTTTAAATTTTAATATTAAATCAGATAAAACAGAAATAAATGATGAAAAATATAACAACATAAACGTCACACTGGACTGAGTTGGTTAATAAACCCACAGATGTCAACAATTAATACGCTAAAGCAAGACTGGTTAAAGGAAAATACTTGATGCTAGTAAGTAAAAATATATATAAAAAATTTAAAAAACAAGCACAAGAAGGTAATAAAACCTTCATTCAGCGTTCCCTCTTCTCCAATCATTCTGAACACATTTTATTCAGAGCTACACAAGTCAACCTGCTGGTGGCGCTACAGGAAACATCAGTGTGTTTTAATCTCTGGAAATAAACCCTGAACTGCTGATCTGACCAACAGAAGCTGCAGTTTCAGCTAAAAATGTGAATATCTGCTTTCCCAAAACATCTAAAGAGAACTTGTGAAGTCCAGAAACAGCAAATTAAAAGTTCTTCAGCAGCATTTTTCCTCCTCCAGGCTTTAATCTGACAGCTTTCCACTAACACGACACACAAATGAAGAGAAAAACCTAAAACTTGTTGTTTTTCCTGCAGCGATCCGTCCGTCTGCGTCCTGTGGAGGAAGTGTGGCTGCTGCTCTGATTCACCTCCTGAACTTTCTGCTTCCTGCTGAGCTTCCTGATCGACCGACCGGTGAAGAACCACAGAGACTGAATGCAGAGGAGTCGACAGAACTGGGAGGAAACCCATTTCACTGATAAACGTAAAGCAGAAAGCATCACATCTCAAACTAATATGAACGTTAAGGATTCATCCGGTTTCTGGAACAATCTCCAAACTCAAACTGTTCTCGAGAAAAAACAATCTGAGCAACACCTTCCTCTAAAATCAGCCTCTATAATCTGCAGCATCATTAATCCTCAGATTAGAGCAGGAGAATGATTCACGTCACATATTGTTCTTGCAGTTTAAAGCATCAAGTAAGTAAAGAATCCACTTATACTGTTTTGAAAATCTTCTTTTCTGGCATTAAAACTAAATTGAGTCACTGCATTAGATCAGCCTTTTCAGTTGTGTTGATTTCATTGGTGAAAGATTTAAACTTTTAGAGTTTAATATAATTTTTTTCGATGTAAAAACCAACTCCTTGATCTAAAACCTCTGTCAGACCAGGTGAGCAGCAGGTTAATTCAGTTTTAGTGACCTCAAGAAACAGAACTATGGTTCCACAAATCTACTGGATTTTGTTCCAGAAAACCTTGATCCATTTTTGAGATGATTTTTTTAGTGTTAGCCTTTTTTAAAGCTTAAAAGTGTAGAGATGAAGATGAAATAGGAAGAGAGAAGATGGAGGAAACGGAGTTTCTGTTCACTGTAAGAAGCTGCAACAGCAGCAGTCGGGACAAAAAAAAGAGAGATTATGACTGAAATCCAATAACAAGTTGGAATATTGAGGTTAAGAGTCTGTTGTGTTATTTAAGGTGAGATTATACCTGAAAAATCTACATATTAGAGATTAAACAGAGCTCAGTATAATAAATATTAAAGCTGAGACTCTACAGTTTTATTTCCATTCATTTATATGACTGGATGGAATGAGGGAACTTTGTTTAACCCTCGTGTCGTCCTGCGGGTCAAAACTGACCCGTTTTAAAGTTTGAAAATGTGAAGAAAAAAATATTTTCACAGTGAAACTTCTGATGTTCACATTTTCAACATTTTTTGGTGGAAAAAAGAAATGTTAAAAATGTTTCTTTAGAACATTCACAAAAAAAAAATCAACCAAAATCCAGAGAATTTCGATGGATTTTGGTTGATTTTAATGTAAATGTTCTAAAGAAAATATTAGAAGTTTTACTGATATTTATGGAATCACTTTAGATATTTTTAGGATTTTTTGGACGAGTTTTACTCATTTTTTTGAAAATATTTACAAGAATATTCTTGCCAAATTTGGGGTGTTTTTTTGTTTGTTTTTTTTAATAAAACTTTTAAGGGAAACTTTTAAGGAATTATTGGAATTTTCTTCCAGAAGGTTTTGCAAATTTTCAGAAATTTGGGGATTTTTTTTGCTGAACTTTTGGATTTTTTTCCAGACAAGGAAACAATATTTTTTGGTGCCTGTAAATGAAGACAACAGGAGGATTAAAGCTGAGACAAAATGTAAACTGTTGCTGAGTTTAATTTATGTTAAGTTTAATTTAGTTTCTTGAAGGTTCATTAGAAAATGGACGGATGTTCTTGTTTTCTTGTCAGCATATTTTGATTCCAAAGTGTCGCTGCTTTTTAGTTGTTTAACAGTAAAATCGTTCTGTTGTCCACTACATGCTGTAAAAGAACACCTGATGAAACTTTAAACTATTCACAGAGAAATAAAATGTCAAAATAATCTTCTAGTTCATCTCAACGTAAACAAAGGTTGTGGAATCAGATAAACTCTGTCATCAGATCATCAACAGAAGCATCAGCGGTGGAAAGTTAAAGTTTAGACAGGAGACGTTCTGCAGGACAAAACAAACTGAGATAAAACATCACCAGCAGCATCGCCATGGAAACCAGCCAACAGACCAACATGTGACCTCACTGAGCAGGAAAACAAAACATTGTTGTTAAAAACACACACGTCAGTCCAGATGTGACTGGAAACAAGCTCAGTACTGGATGAACTGGTTCATTCCCAGTCACTGGTTAATTAGTGTTGAAGGTTAATTACAATCATTAGTCCTCCAACTGTTCACTAATCTAAACTTCTAACGAGCCAATCAGGCGGCAGCAGCATGAAGCACTGAAAGAGCTTCAGCTGTTCAGTGGTTAAAACCTCTTAACTAGACAGGAAGTGGATCTGAGTCAGTTCATATTCAATAAAAACAACATTTACCTCCATAATAAACACTTCATTAAACCAGTCCATCTGTAATCTTATTCTGCATCCTGCACCGACTCTAGAAGCTTCAAACGACTGCAACCAGCTGTTTTCTCTACAAACAAGTCAGAAAATGTTTAACAGACGAGCTGTTTGTTCTTCTGTTTAATTCTGACACCAAACATCAACTTCCTGTTAGAACAACAGTCAGAACATCTACTAACTGGACAATAAACCAGATCACAAGATGTTCCACCAACATGAAGACGAGTTCAGAGTCAGCAGATCAGAGTTCTACTGATCAGGAGGTCTGTAGCGTCAACGCTAACAAACAAACAAACATGGATCATCACATCAGAATCCTCCAGAAGCTCCAGCTGTCTCAGAGTCTGTCGTTCTCATATTGGTCCGGTTGGTTTGATGATTGGAAACGAGCCGTAGAGACAATAAAGATGTTAAAAAAATGGAAGTAAAATGTGGATTTTCTTCCACTGAAACATCATGTTTACAAATATAATTAAAAAGCTAAAAGCTGACAGATGAAACTGGTGAAATCCTGAGTAACCGTCTGTTATCGTTTCATCTCCTATCAGCAATAAAAGTCTACTGCAGGTTCACCTTGAGGAAGATTTTGGTTTTTCCCATCTGCCAGTCGTCGTCTCTGCCGAGTACAGCCTCAGCGATCCTCTGACAGGTTCCCCTCAGATCCTCCTACACAACAAACAACAACAAACACGGATAAATTAACACAAAGTACGTTTACAACTGCACGTTTTACTGCAGAATTTAACTTCACTATTAGTCTGATGTTAGAAATAAAAAAATGTATTTTTTTCTGTTTTTTTTCAGTCCCACTTTGACCTGGAGGCTTCAGAGGAAACAGAAACGGATCCAAAGAAAACTTTCATCTGCAGGAAGTTTTAGTTTAAAGAAATCAGAGCTCAGCGTTTAAAAATCTACTTTCAGAAAGAAAAAAAAATATTCTGGACACTGGAACTTCTTCTAACTACTATAAATATTAATATTTTACAGTAAAACATTCAACATGAAGAATCTATTTTGGGTTCAGCTGAATAAACTAATGAGGAAAATGATTAAAGTTCCTCTGCTGATCTCTGCTTTCAGAAACACTACGACACGTCAGACTGGAAATAAACACCTAAACAAACAAGCTGCTTTAAATCACTTCTTTTAAACCACTTTTATGTGAAGTCGACTTTTAGCTTTAGTTCTTTTGTGTGACGTCGTCTTTAATTTTTTCATTTCTAACATCAAACTTCCTTTGTTTGATACGCGTCCTACTCTAGTTAATTATTCACCTGTTATTCCCATTTTTACTATTTATCATCTCTGTTTGTTCTGTGAATGTTGTTCTTCAGGCTGCTGTATAAATAAAGTTATTATTGTTGTTGTTTATTATTGTTTACCTGTTTGTACGCAGGTTTGACTCCAGGCATCAGGACTCTGTAGCGATCCACAAACTCCACGAAGGTGTAGCGGATGGGATAACCGGCTCTACGGATACGAATCGTCTCCATCATCCCAGAATACCTCAGCTGACGCACACACAGCTCCCGGTCAAACAACTACACACACAAACACACAAACAAACATCAGATTAAATGTTCACATAACCAGGAACCAAACCCTCTACTTTCATTTATTATTCCTAGAAATCTCACTGCTGACTGGTTTTCTGTTGATGAAGTTTAACATCAGCAGCGTTTTTCTATCTTTTCTCTGGATTATTAATAAAACAACGTTCGTTTGTCTTCACTGATCTGATGAATAAAACTGGAAATGATGAAAGTTCCATGATGAAAAAATGGACAAAAACTGGAATTTATTTATTAAAAAACTGATGATATTTATTGTGGAGGAAAATTTAATGTTTACATTTAAATGGATCCATTTTATTCTGAAAAGTCATTTTAGAGACACGAGGAAAGAAAGAAAGAAATGAAAGATAGAAAGGAAAGAAAAAGAATGAATGCAAAAATACAGAAAGAAAGAAATGAAAGATAGAAAGGAAAGAAAGAAAAAGAAAGAAGAAAGAAAGAATGAATACAGAAATACAGAAAAAAGAAAAGGAGAACAGAAAGAAAGAAAAAAATAAGAAAAGAAAAGTAATTTTGTTTGATCTTCTCTTGTGTTTATGCAGAAAATAACAGAAACTCTATTTAACATCTGATGAAAAACAGTCAAATAAAGTTAAAAACACATAAAAAGTCTGAATTTAAACTAAAAGCTTTATTTCTCCACTTAAATCCTGAAACAGTCTCTGGTAGTTAGAATCAACTCAGGACTTCTAATTAACTGGAGCAGAAAAAAGTGTTTTTGATGAATTTTAATGTTGTTTACTGCAAGATATCAACTAATAACTGACAATATAACTCATTTAAACTGTCTCTGTGCATTAAATTACCTCAGACCTACTGGTTTCAGACACGATTACGTTATTTTAACTATCAAACACAATAATTAACTGAACAAAACTAAGAAATGTTTTCCTCCAACTGGCTTCAGATACTGTCGGTTTAGTTTTACAATCTATGAGACACATTTTCAGCTGAACCCCTAAAACAAACCCTAATCTATCATGAGTTCTACCAGCAGACAGAACCAGACTCACCATGGGCTTCTTGTACTCGTTGGGTTTGATGCATCGAACAAAGAACGGCTGACAGACGCTCAGAGTTCTCATCAGCAGCTCCAGAGATCTCTTAAACTGACTGCTGAGAGTCGGAGAACGTTTCCTGGTTTCTGCCCCCTGAAAACACACAAAAACACACACACACACACACACACAGTTACACAGCAGAGAAAGTTTCAGGGTCAAACAATGACGACTCGTTTGTTCTCCCTGAGTTCTGACACAAACCTTTTTCCTCTTTCTCAAAACATAAAAGTGTTTTTGAGGCTGACGCTGCAACTTCATACTTAAAATATACCTATATAGAGTCGAATAGCGGCTGCTGCTATTAATTAAATGATTAAAAATCCATCAGTAGCTACACATGAAGCAAAAAAGACAAATATTTCCTTGTTTCAGCTCATTGAATGTGATGATATTATAGTTTTCTTCATGAAATACGACATTTAATCGATTATTTCTGGGCTGATGCTGAAGTTTAATACTTTAGAAAGTGTAATCAGAGCAGAAAATGTGTCAAATAATGGAAATATCATCACATAACTGACTGGAAATTCACCTGCAGCTATTATCACAACAAAACAACAAATATTTGCTGGTTGCAGCTTCTATAATACCAGAATTTATTGCTTTTCTTCATTTAATAAAACAGCATTTTGGGGCTGAAACTGCAGCTTCACACTTTAAAAAGCGTACGGTACACAGAAAAACACCTGAGCCAAAGGTAAAATATGTGACTGAAACTTCACCTGTAGCTGTTTTAAGAGTAAAAAATGATCATTTGAGCAAGTTCCAGTTTCTAAATTGTGAGAATTTGATGCCTTTGTCCAAAAAATATGATAATAAACTGCATATTTTGGGAAATTTTAAGGTTTGTTAAATCAAATAATCAATCTAAACGAATCTGTCAGGTTGTGGGAAACTATTTCTCATATTTTTCTATCTATTTTTTTTAACTGTTCCACTAACTGATCAATCTGACTCAAGGTCAGGTTAGCTGGAGACGAAATTAACATTTAAGGCGGCTCAGTTTTGAACACTTAAATATATATTAACCAGAGATCATTTAAAATAACAATAAAACACTGCAGTAGTGTCTGGAGAAGGTCGTATGATTTGCATCAAGTATCAAAACACAGTAAATGTTCGGTCAAAGTGTTTTTCTTACCGGGAGTAGAAGCTTGATACAGGAGAGCTAGCTAGCATTAGCTCCGATAGCTCCGTGACGCTTTAGCCTTAGCTTAGCACAGACGTTAGAAACAATGAAAGCAGCTAGCCTAGCTCCATCAAAGCTGCCTTATTTACACTATGCATGTGTGCATTGAATACACGCAGAGCTACAAACCATAGCATTGTTTTTAGGTTGTAGTTAAACTGCCTACAGACGCTGTTTATCGACCAACAACTGGGACAGGACCCCGCTAGCTTAAGGAGGTGTTACAGTGTATTCTGTTACCGGTAAAAGCCGGTACCCTGATCTGAACGGCTGCGGTGCCAAACCGCCACAAAACAGAAAGTAAATCAAAAAGTGAGACAACATATATTTCCGACTAGCTAACGAACAAGATTAGAAACAAACGTTACGTTTACAAACAATTTCCAATATACAAACTACGCCATTTAATAAATTCAAATAAGCCGACCCACTCCGTTGTGTATTTTATTTTTGAAATATTTGCCGGAACTATGGTTATGGAAATATTTCCGTCTTTACACTGTTTGCTGCCCTCCTGTGGTCACGGTCAGGTACTACAACATTAAAATCAATTTGTAGGTACAACAACAAAGTCATATTTATGTCATGTTAGTGGTTCGACGACACCGTTTGTGTCCCTGGTGTTACGGTGTGTTTTGTTACCTGTAAAATTCTGTGACCCTGTGGCGCCGTTTAATGAAGTGAAATATACCCCCGCACGTTATTGCGTGTTTTATTTTGAAAGTGTTTCCTGGAACAATGCTTATGGAAATGTTTCTGTCGTTACACTGTTTGCTGCCCTCCGGTGGCCACACTTGGGTACTGCAACACTAAAATCAATTCCTAGGTAGAACAAAAATTCATATTTCTTTATGTAACATCTGTGGTTCCGAGATAGGATTTGCGTAATTACTATAAACAGAAGTATTAGTAAAACTCAAAACTGGTTTTAAATATATTTTTCTTGTCTAAAATATACTGTTGCTAGCGTTAGCTTCGTGGCGCTTTAGCCTAGCGTAGCACAAATTTGAAAACGGAGAAAACAGCTAGCCACCTCCAACGGGACAGTCTTACTTACATCATATATTTATGTAGTTCGCATAAACTGATTTTTAAATGAAATAAAGAACTAACATGGCATCATTTTAGCTCGTAATTATGCTACTTACAGACGCTGTTTATGTACCGATAGCTTCCCTGGCGTTACGGTGTGTTTCGTTACCTGTAAAATTTGGTGACCTGAGACCAACTAGTCAAGTTAGCCCGAAGAAAAACGGAAGCACGTCTGGTCCCTGTTTTCAAAATAAAACCACTATTTATACTCGTAAATTTTCTTTTATTTATTTGAACTGGACATGGTGGTGCACAATATTAATTTTTGTATCAAAATTGTAGATTGAAAGACTGAAATAATTATTTATTATTGTCAAGCTGAACCATGTAGTTTTATGGCATGATTTGAAAAATTAAAGTCAATTTTGTGAGTTGAGCATAAATAAATAAAATAAATCTTAACGGTTTCATGTGTAAAAACTATCTGATAATGCAAAACTCTGTATCATTTTATTTGCATTTGTTTTAAAGTAAAATGCAAAGATTTTATTCACATTTACAATTCACTACCAACATAAAAAATAAAACTTTTGGCATAACACAGGTAGGAACGAAGAAGAAATAATAATATAAAATGTATGTCAAAAGGGAAATAATAATAGTTAATAATATTTAAATAGTTGTAATGTTAAAAATATTAACTGTATATAATATTTTTATTGTTTTATTAATGAAAACAATGAGTAATTAATTTATTTGTGTAATTTTATTTTCTATTGTTAATCCATGGCATGTATTATTTGTGCATTATTGATATTTGTGTTTTTCTTATCTTTAACATACATCTATTATCTTGTCTCATTCAGTTTTGTTGTGCATCAGTCTCTAAATCTGTTTTTTAACGTCTGGTGTTTTGCTTCTAAAGCACTCTGAAGTGAATTTAGTTTGTTTACAAAGTGTCATATGAATAAAAACTGACTGACTGATTCATGACACATTAACAGAATAATATACTAATAACACTATTGATTAAAGAAGCTAAATAAACCAATATGAACTTGATTAATTTAATAATTTTGAATTATGTATTTGTTGTAGTTCCTTGTTGTGGCCACTAGAGGGAACTAAGCACTCATTAGTTTTGTTTAATTACAACATTTATACCTTTTAAAACTGATATTTGTTAAACCAATGAACATTTAAGTGTTGGATAAATGGTGCAGCTTTTTGAAAGCATTGGAAGTTGTAAAAATCAGGTTTGTTCTGTAAAAAGTCACAAATATTCAGAACAGACTAAAGACATTCATGATCCTGATGCAACAGGAAATGTGACAAAAATGATGATAAAACATGACGTCAGAGATGATGAACGAGATGAACAACGATAAAGAGGTGAATGGATGGAGGTTTATTGTTCTGTGCTGCCTGGGATGTATTTTATTGTTACCTTGGGAGGAGCTGAAGCAGACGAAGCTACAGAACTATCAGCAGAGAAACACAGAGACTGGAGAGAAGCAACACACTGACATGCAAGAAGCACACAAACACAAACACACAAAGAGGGAAGACAAAGAAAACAACAATGTCACATTTAAACTGCACATTACTGAGAAACATAAAGAGGAAAAACCAGCAGAAGAGCAAGAAGTAAACAGCTGGAGATGGTTTTATTCTCGGTTTAATCTCTGATCTCTTTTAGTCATTTTATCATTCTGTTAATTTTCACATATTTTTGAGCAGCTAGAGTGTTGTTTATGAATAAAAACACCATGTTGATGTTCAAACGCTGTGATTCTGGAATTTTAAATCATCTATCTGTATATCTATCTATGAATCTATCTATCCATCTACCTACCTATCTACCTATCTCCATCTATATCCACCTATCCATCCATCCATCCATATGTCCATCCATCCATCCATCCACCCATATGTCCATCTATATCCATCCATCCATATGTCCATCTATATCCATCCATCCATCCATCCATCCATCCATCCATCCATCCATCCATCCATCCATCCATCCATCCATCCATATGTCCATCCATCCATCCATCCATCCATGTGTCCATCCATCCATGTGTCCATCCATCCATCCATCCATCCATCCATCCATCAACTGGACCCAGATAACAGCTTCAGTAATTTAAAGGAGCTTCTCATTAAACTACAATCAGAGTAGATTTTTATACTTTATACTATGATTTTTTTATTCCACTAAGGTTTCATATGTGGAAAATTTTTCCAGTGCCAAATGTGCCATTTTAATGACATCACAGTGAGCAGGAACCAGTGGGCGGGGCCTATGGGGGAAACACTACTGCACATGTGCAGTGGGACACAACCAGAAAGTTAGAAAACTGCTTCCTTCTCCTCCATACGTCCATGTTTGATGATTTTGTGTGTGTCTGTGTGTGTCTGTGTGTGTGTGTGTGTGTGTGTGTGTGTGTGTGTGTGTGTGTGTTTGTGTGAGTGTGTGTGTGTGTGTGTGTGTGTGTGTGTGTGTGTGTGTGTGTGTGTGTGTGTGTGTGTGTGTGTGTGTGTGTCCGTTACCATGGCGACGTCAGCCTGGAAGATCTGCTTGATGAACTTGTTTTTGGACGAGTGAACCAGCTGGATGATGTCACCGTATAAAGTATCTCGATTCTTCTCCAGGAAACCTTCAACACAAAGACACAGTTTTACATCAAGAACGCAGTAAATAAACCAGCGGTGGAGAGTAACTGAGTACATTTACTCAAGTACTGTTCTTAAGTCTTAATGTATTTAAACTTGTTTTAAACATGGTGCTTTATACTCCACTGTTGTAGTTATTAGTTTTGTGTTGGTTTAAGATTTTAACATTACAATCGATAATAGATCAAATCAGTGTTTTCCAGCCATTTTAACGTAGTCACTGATGGCTCTGAGCTGTTTAGCTGGTCTAATAAATAGTGATTCCTGCATAAAATGTGTCATGATTTCAGTTAAATAACCGTAATTATCCAAAACTGTAACAACAAAACTAAGGATTAACGAATAGTACAGAAAATTATATCAGTTTGAGTACAAAATCTTCACTTTTCTTCTTATTATACTCTATAATTAAACATTCCTCTACCACTAAACTAGCAAACTGTATATAAAGGTAATTAAAAGGCTGTTGAGATGCATCATTATTAACATTTTACTGTAGAACAGATACTTTTCACATGATACTTTGGCTAATAATACTTATATATTTCCACCTAAATAAAATTTTGCATACAAGACATTAGTTGTAATGAACTGTATGTACAAACATTATGATGCTTCCACCACCATGCTTCACATCATGAAGTAATGTGCCACCAAAACAGCTCCAACATTTACAGAGGTGCTGATTTATGGGTTTTTCCTTTCGTAAAAGTTTGTCTGGATGTGGTAATGTGTTATATTTCCACCTAAATATAATTTTGCAAGCAGGACATTAGCTGTAATGAATTATATGTAGGAACTACAGATGTCTGCGGTTAATAAGAAGAAAAAGCTCTAAAATAATCAAGTATTTTCACAAATAAACTGTCTGAACTGTTTATCTGAGCCACATGAACAATAAAACCAGAGGGAAACACATAAATGCCTTTGACCTTATGAACACTAACAGGGACATTTTAATTTCCACCGACTGCAGGTTTGAACAACGTGTTTTAAGCGACTCTGACCTCTCGTCTCGTAATAAACGACTCCAGCGAAGTGTTGGATCCCAAACTGAGTCTCGTAGTTGTTCTTTGGTGGGATGTAGTTGGTGTTGAGTTTGTGCTGAAAGTTCAGTTTGTTCAACATCGTGGTGTCGGTGCCCTGCAGGAGACGCACAATGACAAAACAACACAACAACAATGTAGATCAGTAGCAGCAGAAACCAGAAACTGGACATTTAATGACCTGTTAACCTCTGAACATCCACCTTTCCTTTAACTAAAGAAAGTTGGAAGAACTTTGCTGGTTTCATTTACATCCATTAATGCATATGAAGAAACTGTTTCTGCTGTGTTGTTGGTATCTAAAATGATTTACACCAATAGAGTTGTCAGTCTTTCTGGTTTCAAATGACTCAAAATGGGCCGATACCATTTAAAATCCAGTTTCAGGATTTGTGTTCCTATAAAACATTTGTTTATTTGGACATCAAGCAGCAAAATCAACTGTAGGATGAAATATTCAGAGAACAGTTCATTTCGTCACCATAGAGAACCCTTGTGATGTTTAGCTAGTGTATGTTTCTCATCAAAGTGTTGATAGATGCAGACTTTTTATATGCTTATTATTATTATTTCTAATTCTCTTTTTATTGCAAAATACAAGCATGTTTTCACACCTTATGTCTTGTTTCAACATGATTATAGGTCATTTGCACATTATTCTCCTTACGGTTCTTAAATGTAACATATGTGAGCTGCTGGATAAACTGATCTTCAGGAAGTAAAATAGTTTAGAAAACTCTTGAAATGGTTTCTCTGCTCTGTCTCTATCTGGTTGATGGTCGACTGGTTTTAAACTCTGACTTTAGAGGGAACAGAAACCAGCAGAGTCCAGCATCTAGGTTCGAACCTTCGGGAACTTGCTCTCCTCATCGATGAGCGAGATGATGTTCATGGGCTTGATGGCGATCATGTCCAGGGCGTCCTGGTTGTCGGTGAACTCGATGTGCTGCCAGTTGATGTGCTCCAGGTTGTATTCCTCCTGCTCCAGCTTGAAGACGTGACGGACGAAGAACTGCTGAAGGTTCTCATTGGCGAAGTTGATGCAGAGCTGCTCGAAGCTGCAGGAAAGAAGGAGGACGAGAAGAAGAACTGGTTAGCAGAAGGAAGCATCTTTGCCAACACAAAAAAATGTAGACACATTTTCATAGTTTTGATAAATTTGTTGTAATAGGTCAGAGATTATTGCATTTACTTGCAATCACACCCGGAAAAGAAGAAGTAAAGCTAGAAATGAGATGGTACAAGGGTCATGTTTCCACTTTCTCCACGGACTAAGAACTTTTGGAGGAAGTTGGTTTGTATCCAGGGTCTAAACTAAGTTGGAGGTAACTACTTTCTGAAAGTTCAAGGGTTAGGGTTAGATGTTCCTGCTACTAAAATTTCTGGGTTCTTTGGGTGGAAATGCAGAATGACTGACTGTGTTTGTGTTTTACCTGTTGACAGTGAAGTTCTCGAAGCCAAAGATGTCCAGAAGACCGATGGAGCGTCGCAGAGCTTTGGGTTGTGAAGACGGAGGCTTGTAAATGGCTGCATTAATCTTCTCCACGATCCACACAAACAACCGGCCGTAAATACCCTGAACGCACAAATACAGGTCGACATTCAACACTTTAAAGGTTCCACGTGGAGGTTTTTACCTCTAGTAATGTTAAGAAGGCTTTATAATGTGTGGCTTCTTGCTTTGTTTGTGTATGAAACAAATTACAACTAATACAGTGGCTATAAAAAGTATTCTTTCATGTCAAATTTCTACAAAATAATTTCAATTCATTAAAAATACGAAACATAATTAAGTAATTGAAAAATTACCCCTGCATTTAATTTACCCTCTACCTTTACAAACCTTTCAGGACCTGCTGCTGAAAAACATAATGATGCTGCCACCACCATGCTTCATGTCATAATGCTGCCACCACCGTGCTTCACATCATGATGCTGCCACCACCGTGCTTCACATCATGATGCTGCCACCACCGTGCTTCATATCATGATGCTGCCACCACCATGCTTCATGTCATGATGCTGCCACCACCATGCTTCATGTCATGATGCTGCCACCACCATGCTTCATGTCATGATGCTGCCACCTCCATGCTTCACATCATGATGCTGCCACCACCATGCTTCATGTCATGATGCTGCCACCACCATGCTTCACATCATGATGCTGCCACCACCATGCTTCATGTCATGATGCTGCCACCACCATGCTTCACATCATGATGCTGCCACCACCGTGCTTCACATCATGATGCTGCCACCACCGTGCTTCACATCATGATGCTGCCACCACCGTGCTTCATATTATGATGCTGCCACCACCGTGCTTCATATCATGATGCTGCCACCACCGTGCTTCATGTCATGATGCTGCCACCACCATGCTTCATGTCATGATGCTGCCACCACCATGCTTCATATCATGATGCTGCCACCACCATGCTTCATGTCATGATGCTGCCACCACCATGCTTCATGTCATGATGCTGCCACCACCATGCTTCATATCATGATGCTGCCACCACCATGCTTCATGTCATGATGCTGCCACCACCATGCTTCATATCATGATGCTGCCACCACCATGCTTGACATTATGATGCTGCCACCACCATGCTTCATGTCATGATGCTGCCACCACCATGCTTCACAGTGGGGATGGTGTATTTGTGATGATGTGCAGTTCTTGGTGTCCACCTAATACAGCTGGAAAGACGACATCTCAGAGTTCTAAATGATGAGCTGATTAAGAAAAGTTATTTCAGGCCTGTTTTTATAGTTCAGTGTTTTACCTTAACGAAAGCGTCCCGGACATCCAGAGCTTGTTCCATGCTGAGTGGAGTAGAGACGGTTTCTCCTCTGGTGATCAGCGTTCGGCTCGTCAGACAGTTCATCAGATCTTTACCGTCCACCTGAAAATGCAGTTTAAGTGTTAGAGTAAAAGTCCTGGTTTGGTCCTCTGACTGATATTGTTTTATATTTAGAGTATTAATAGTGAAGCATCACCATGTGATTATTAGAGTAACTAAAGCCATTAGATAAAAGCAGTGGAGAGAAATTAGAACATTTGCCACTGAAATGTTATGAAGTAGACGTATAAGGTTGTATAAAATGGAAATAGTCGTGTGCGTTACCTCCAGCAGAGTTGCAGCGGTGGTCAGGTGAGCGCTGCGAACGACCTCACAGGCGTCCAGGTTGTCATAGGTACGAGCTGCAGGGTCAAATGTTTAGAGTAGAGACAGTCTTTTTTGTTAGTTTGCACACAATAAACAATAAAATGCCAACAAAAAGCAACAAAACAATCAACAAAATCAGTGTGCAGATAACAGATTTAACTAAAATTGGTAAATAACTTGCTTTGTAGTATTAGACATATAATGTAGTAGAACAAAAGTAGAAATGCTGCAAAAATTCAGCTTTGTGACCAGATACAATATTTATTTATTCCTGTTTCTGTTATATTTAGATACTTCATATTCTAATACTTGCTGTATTTGCATTTTTACTATACAGAGCAGTGTGCTTATGTTTCCTTGCAGCACCTTATGCATTGTTGTAAATAAAAATACAGACAAAAACTATTTCGTCAGCCCTCAATTGCATGTGTAAGTTTTCATTTTCAGGCTGCAGTAGAATTCATTCAGTTAGATTGTAAAAAATACATTTATCAACAATGCTGAAAAAATGGTTCACAAGAAAATCCCCCTGAAACTATAAAAGACAAGAGATGTTGGTGTAAAATCATACAGATCTAGAAACAAGCATGGCTGCAGGAAACCAAGAACCATTGAAGACTGAACTGGGAAACATTCCTGAGCATCGATGAACATTATGAGGAATAAATAGTTTCAAGTGGCTGAACAACTTCATCAAATATATTTTCACTTCACCTTCATATCTGAGGTTCCCCATGTGTAATATGGCCGCCAGCAGTTTAGAAATCTCCCAGTTCTCCTTGTCAGTGAACATGAGAACCTGATAAGAACAGAGGAAAGGAAAACATTCATCAGCTTTGAGTGTATTTCAAATAAAAGGCAAAGTGAGGACAGTAAACCTGTCCCTGATGACCTGAGGGCTCTGGATGCTTCATATGGAGATAATAATAATAATGATAATTTTGGTCCATTCAGTGTTTTGTAGACCAGGAGTCAGATTTTGAACTCTATCCTCTGACTAACAGGAAGCCAGTCTTAGTGATTGGAGCTTCCTGGTGTTAGTTAGGACTCTGGCAGCAGCGTTCTGGATCAGCTGTTTGACTGAGTCCTCTAAAGACTAAGACTAAGACCTGTAAAAACACCATTACAATAATCTGACCTACTGAAAACAAATGCATGAACAAGTTTCTCTGCATCTTTTCTAGACAGGAAACCTTTGATTCTAGAATGTTCTTCAGGTGGTAATAGGAAGATTTAGTGACGGCTTCAAGTGGTTGTTAAAGTTCAGGTCTGAGTTGATAATGACACGGAGGTTTCTGGTTTGATTTGTAACCTTTAGTGACATGGAGAAAGGGTGGGCACTGATCTTTGACCTTTCATTTCTGGGACCAAATACAATCACTTCAGTCTTATCTGCATTGAGCTAGAGAAAACTTTGACACATCCACTCATGGATTTGATGGATTTTCATCCTGAGAGGAAGTAAAGTCCTGTTAAAGGCTGTAACTTCATCGGTACCTTCATGGCAGAGCGGATGTTGGAATACTCCTTCATGTCGTCTCGGCCGTCACACACTGTACAGTTACCCTGCAGGGAGATGGAGGCATTTAAAAATGCTGGATTTCTCTCTGTGCTGCTCATATTTTACATCCATCTAACTTATTCTGTTGCAGCCGTTGAAAGTAGCTTGTAATTCAAAATTCCAATTTTCAAAACAGCGTCTCTGATCCATAGAGGTCAAGGTGGTTCTTGTTGATGTTACAGTTGTGGAGCTGCTACTGGCTGAATTTAGGGACGTTTTTCAGGTGGACATTTTTAAAAATAAACCTAAAGAGTAAACATCTGCATCCAACAGGATAATAATGATTCATTTAGAGACACAGGATGAGCTGAAAACACGATGAGGACATTAAAATGTTGCTCACTATGGTCAGATAGGTGTAGTCGGTGGCTTTACTCAGCTCCAGCTTCTTCTTCTCCTCCACAGTCATACCCTTCAGCATGCAGTAGAAGATGTGGTAGTTTCTCTCATCATAGGCCTGAAGAGAGGAAGGAAATAAAACTAAAAACTATTTTACTGTTTCCTGTTTACTTTTATACATCTTTAGAAACTGTAAGAACACATTTACTTTTCCACATTGTATTCGTCAAGCCATCTTTTTTTGTATTATTTTAAAATTGTTCAATAGTTGTACTCAGTTTGACATCATCATCCAGAATAATCCATAAGTTTAGCGGTAACAACAAAACGCCGTAGGTCGAGGACGTCGTAAACCGAGGACTCCCTGTATTTTCACCTTTTCAGAGCGACATGGTGAACAGAAACTGGAAGTTGCTTCCAGACTTTCAACCTGCAGTGATAGTTGTTGAGGGTTGGATGATGTGGGAGGAAACCGTTTCCTGTCCTGGTTAAACAGGTGTGATCAGTGTTTACCTGTCGACAGACTCTGGATTTCTCCAGCAGGTATTGTTCGATCTTGGCTCCCTCGATGGCTCCTCTCTTGTTGAAATGGATGTCGATGTATTTCCCAAAACGAGATGAGTTGTCGTTGCGGATTGTTTTTGCGTTGCCGAAGGCTGGAAGAGAAACAGGAACCAGAGATAATGTGGTTTTCATCAAGTTCCACAAGTTTGCATGTTTTCAAGAAGACTTACTTAGATAATACAAAAAAAAATGTCCTGTTATTGTTTCTGTCTGAAAGGCTGTTTGTAATTCTGTCATCCATTCATTCTTCCTTGGGTTCATTAGACTCAGCAGGGAGAAGCTGAGAGACATTTGATGCATGTATGGTGGTGTGATGTTTCAGTATAGCTTTACTCTCAGGTGAGACAGTGCTCCGGATCAGAGTGTAAATGATGCCGACATCACACTGGACATAACAGACAGATGTTTTTAGCACCTGTTCAGACATAAACTAACCTGTAAATAATCTGTATAAACACCAGATCACTGGCTGATGCTTTATTATCTCCCAGAATTAACCCAGAATAGTCTTTTTTATGACACTTTCTGAAGGGTTTTCTGACGAAGAACCAAAATTTATTAATTCCCTGATCAAATTTCCACTTTTATAGTATCATGTCTTGAAATATATCTTTACATCAGACACTGCAGAGTTTGAGGATTTAAATCAGGCAAGCAAGTGATTCCTGCTAATTTTACTTCATATATACAATCAGGTCCATAAATATTTGGACACTGACATAATTTTCAGCATTTCAGCTCTGTGCACCACCACATGGGTTTAAAATGAAACAACCTAGATGTGCTTTAAGTGGAGATTTTCAGCTTAAATTTGAGAGTATTGACAACCAAATAAGGTGAACAATGGAGGAATTAAATGACATTTTAGATGCACAGTTGCATAATGTTTCTGGTGATTTACTGCACATAAAGTAATTTTTGTAAATAGTGTAACTTAAAATGTACATTTTCACAACTTATTTCTTTTGGATAATGATGAAATCCATGTTTCCATGTGTTACACGTTCAGACAGCTACCTTCCAGGATGGGGTTGGCCTCCAGGACCTGCTGCTCGATCCAGGAGTGTTGGCCACTGATGGCTGCCAGGAACTGAAGGATCAGTTTGGTGCTTTCTGTTTTTCCTGCTCCAGATTCTCCACTGTCAAGATATATGATAAAACGTGAATAGAATGAAGAAAAAGCAACAACTTAGTGTCTTTTGGAAGTTTCTGATGACACCGTTTACATGTTATAAGATTTTCAGTGCATATACACCAATCTGCCACATTAAAACCATTGACAGATGAAGTCTACAACATTGGTTTTCTCATAATAATGTGATGTTTTGCTATGAAACCTTGGGTCCTGGTATTCATCTGGATGTTATTACTCCACCAAGGAAAGCAGCGGCATTATGTGAAGATCAGTGTCTGTCTGTCTGTCTGTCTGTCTGTCTGTCTGTCTGTCTGTCTGTCTGTCTGTCTGTCTGTCTGTCTGTCTGTCTGTTCGCAACATTACTCAAAAACGGACGAGTGGATTTGGATGAAATTTTCAGGGAAGGTCAGAAATGACAGAAGGACCACCTGATTAGATTTTTGCAGTAATGCGGCTTATAGTCTGGATCCACGGATTTGTTAAAGATTTCTGTATCATTGCCAGATGGCATGGCATCATTGTAACCATGACAACAAGTGAACACTACGTCAGCTGCCTGCTGACGATCACATGATTGTGATCCTACTACAAATCCACCGCTGAGGACTTATCAGGACTTATCCGTTGGAAATCATACAAGGAACAACTGATTAAATTGTGGGGGTGTTTCTGAGTCCCATCAATTGCTGCAAACATATTTAGGTCACACGATTTGGTATCCATACATAACATACTGAGCAGCCTTGGCGGAGTACTGCGCTCTCTGATGGCTTTTCTTGTTTTCTAATGCACCACCTAAAGTAAACATTGTTCCAGACCAAGAACACTCCTTTAGGGCAGCAACAGTCCCCCAGCAGGTCAATGTGCTCTATTACACCTCAAAAACTGCACAAGAACAACTGGAGGAACACAACCAAGAGCTCAAGGAAATAACAAAGCCTCCAAACTCTGATGCCACCAGAGATCCTGAATCTTTGCCCCAACATGTCAGAACTGTTTTGGTTGCATGAATCCTACGTAAATGTTATACTGGTGGTTTTAATGTTGTGGCTGATGTGTATATTCTTGCCATTATCTTGCCTTTTGTCATCATAATCCACCTAACAACTCTCTAGTCATACAACAGTTATATTTTTATGTATGTTTGACTCCTGCAGATGTGACTTAGTGCAGCTTTGAGGTGCAGTTTGGACTCTTCCTCACCTGATGATGCAGCACTGGTCACGGTTGTTCCTCTGCATGTTGAAGTAACAGTTGTCGGCGATGGCGAAGATGTGTGGTGGCATCTCTCCGATCTTCTTGTTGGTGTAGAGGCGGATCTGGTCGGCCGTGTAGATGGGCAGCAGCTGGTAAGGGTTGACGGCCACCAGGATGGAGCCGGTGTACGTCTGCAGGGGGAGGAAGGGAATTAAAACGGATAAAAGTCTTTAAAGGCTGATGTGATGATAATTGATTGCAAAAACAGTCCAAACTCTGTGACCTCAGCTTCTCAAATGTGAACATTTGCAGTAACAAAAATATTTACAGCCCTAAAATGAACCCCCATGGAACCAAGAATGAATCCAGAATTTCAGCTCCAATTTGGTCGCTACCAGCACGTCTTTCTTGTTTTTGACCAGAGCTGCAACAGTTAATAGGTTAGCTATTGATTATTAAAGTATTCACCAACTGGTTTGAAAACCCACTAACTGGAATAATTTTTTTAAGAAAAAATTATCCAAATTCTCTGATTTCAGCTTGTCAAATGTGACTATTTTTTGTTTTCTTTATCTCTTCCTTGGACGTTTTAAATGGAAATCAAGTCGACTCTAAAATCAGAAGTCTGCTAAGCACATCCGACTATCTGCTGTTGGGGGAGCGAGCAGCTAGTGGCGCTGGTGGAGGGTAGCTGAGGTGATGCGGGTCTCGAAGCTCAAATGTTGAAGGACGACAACGAGAGCGGATCATTGTGTCGCCACCAGAGAGCAGGCGGCCATGTTGGAAATAAATCAGCATGCAGCGAGGCCACAGAGCTGAGTTTGGTTACCGCTGAGCCCAGCAGAGTCGGACCCGTGAAGCTTTGGACTCATCCTACAGAAACACGACACCGCCAGTGTTTAAGTGGCCGAACCCACGACTGCTTCAGTTTCAGGTTCATTTCAGCCAACAGTGACAACATATAACATTCAAAACGTGCAACATGCATGCATAGAGATACACCTGAACAGGAAATATATAGCTGTATAATATATAGTGCTGTTTGCATGGAAGGTGTTGCATTAGAGTCATTCCATCTGAAATCATCACATTTTTAGAACAATTTCTGCTCCACCATCTCTGATTTGCTTGATTTTTTAAAATATTTATGAAGATATTGGTATAATTTAAACTTGAAATATCAAATACTTAAAAAAACAACAACATATTAACCCAATTTCAGCACAATTTTTTTCACATTAAAATTTGAGTATGTGTTTGAACAGGAGTATCTCAGGATCTATTAAAGATAAAAGTGTGAAATTTCTGCTGTTATTTATTATCGTATGTCATCATTTTTATCTGGACCACATTGAACGAGGTCCAGATCAAAAACCAGTGAATTTAGGTGAGTCAGATCTTAAATAGATTGTCATACAAAGTCTAAAAACTATTAAACATAATTTTTGATATGGAAAACCAATATTTTGTTTTATTAGAATGTAAAAACATGGAGATTTTAGTGCACATTTTTGCATCTGGACCACACTGAACCAAGTCCAGATCAAAAACTAGTGAGCTCAGGTGGGTCAAGTTTTAAATAGGTTGTCGTACAAAGGCTAAAGACTCTATTAAACATAATTTTGATGTGGAAAACCATATTATTTGTGTTAGAATGTAAAAACATGGAGATTTTAGTGTTTGTTTGGGGTTTTTTTTGCATCTGGACCACTTTGGTCCAGGTCCAGATCAAAAACCTCGATGCTTAGATGGGTTAAATCTGGAGTGGATCACATTTTTGTACCAACACAGTTATTAATGGTAGTCCAGGAACCCAGTGGACCCAAGGGATCCATTGCTGATGACATAACAGGACACCCATAGAGGTCCCATGCTTATGATGTTGTAGCTGATCGGTGTATATCAGCCTAAAATTTCACAGATACCATTTTAAATATCAAAAGTTTTCGATGTTAAAAAGTTTCAAGCAAATCAGAGCTAACCAAGCAGAAGGTCTCTGATGAACTGAGATGGAAAAACCCCAATGAATTCATGCATTAACTGTATATGGTTGTACTTTTCCCAGCTGAGGCTGCTGCAGCCGTGCAGGACTTACCCTGCCACCACAGTTTGTCTTCAGAGCAAACAGGAGAGAGGAAGGAAGGTAACAAGTGAAGCAAACGAGGGGAAAAGGGAAGCAAGAAGGGAAGATGAGAAGTGAAAAACATCCAACAGCAGAATGGATTTGTGAGATATTAGTGACAGAGGTGGTAAAGAGGAAGCACATTTATACAGGGAGGTAAATATGGGAACAGCCTGAACAAAGGGAAACACATTTTAAACCAATTTCACACATTTTCTTAAAGCAAATCAGTTCTTTGATTAATTTTAACTTATCAAGCTGTATAACTGTTCTTTTCTCATTGTGTATTTATATCTGTATAATGTCACAACTTGATGGTAATTAATATGTATTGTGTCTATTAAATAAACAAATAAAGTAAACTCAGGTTAATGCATGGATGGCCAGCTGTTCTGCAAAGTTCTGCTGATGTTTTCAGGGGAAACTTTTCCTTTATTTCTGCACATTTGTGGTCTGAACTCCTGTATTTTATTCATCATTATGTGTGGATGAGAAATAAACTGTTACTGTGGTTGTAAACGGTGGAAGAAAGTAACAGCGTCAGTTCTCTTGACGCTTTAGAATAAAAACAGTGGTGATGACATTTCTGACGTTCTTTTCTCTGAATCTGATGAGCAGGTTGTGTTTGTAGATTCCTGTATGCAGCAGCAGAACAGCAACACTCACATATATGAGCTTCTCTCTGTATCTGATGAGCAGGTTGCGGAGGATGCCGGCTTCGTTGAGGTCTCCGAGGCGGATCATGTCCTCCACGCCGTGGATGGAGGTGGGATGCATCGGCTTGATGTTGGTGGCATTCTGGGGGGAGATCCAGTGTTCCTGGAGGGGCAGGAGGAGTTGTGGTGGGTTGGAGAGAGAAACAGGACACTTATAACACCAAATCTTGATGTTATCAGACCTTGATGCTTGACGTCTCGGCTGAGGAGCTTCTGTTGTCTTCATGAGAAAGGCAAAGTTCTTTCTATGTCGCAGCATCATAACAGGTAACAAAGAACAAACAGGTGTTTCGCTACTTACATTCCCTTCATCATCCAACACCTGGATCTGTCCTGAGTCGCAGAGTTTGACCACAGCGCCGATCGGTACCTCAAACTCTCGACCGGTCTTCAAGTCCAACCAGACATAGTCTCCCTGAGAAGAAATAAAACAGAAACCAGGATCAGGACTGAGATCATTTTCAGAGTTTAGTCAAACCATTTAGCATCAGAGAGTTTCAAATCATCATCAGAACACTATGAAGAATCTCAGGAGAAATCCGAACCAGAAGGAACCTTGCTTTGACTACAGCATCTTCGTTAATGTGATTTAACTGTTTTTTTAGAGTTTACATTTGCAGGATGATCAGACTCATAATTAGAACCAAATTACTTTGTTTAAAGCATAACTATTTTCACACTTAACCTTCACAAGACTTAATGTAGTCTGGAAATATGAACTTTTTAAAGACAGAATCCGGTTAAATAAAGACTTCTTAACATCTTATTCTACAGACTTTTACTAAATTTACTGTAGCAGGTTAACTGGCAATCACCAATATCAGTAAGGTGATACAAGAATATTAATAAATGGTTCAGTCTGAAAAGGGTAAAGGGAACTTAGAGCGATCTCCTGGTCCAGTCTTGCCTGAAATGGAAGCTTCTGAAAAGGAAAAACTAAATATATACCAGGAAGTTGTTATACAGGAGAGGAAATAAGGGTAAGTACAAAGGGATGAAGGATATTTAGAAATCATTTGAAGCATCTTAAGGAAAACTTTCATGAGTATTAAGCTCTAAACTGCTGAAGGCTTGAATCGTGGCTCTGAAAGTGTCCGGATGACCTCAATCTTCAGTCACTTTGGAGTTTTTATTCACTTTTTTGCTCTAACTCTGATTCACTCACTAATTCTACATTAGGTTACTTGCTTTTAAAAGCAAATATCTAATCAGGGAATCATGTGGCAGCAATGCAATGTAGAAAATCATGAAAAAAGACCAGGAGCTTCTGCTAATGTTCAGAATGAGGAAATAAAATGATCTCGGTGACTTTTTACTGTGATGTGATTGTTGGTTTTAGACAGGCTGCTAATCTCCTGGATTTTCATCACAACAGTTTTTAGAATTTAGTCATAATGGTGTGAAAAGAAAAAAACTTCCAGTGAGCAGCAGTTATGCAAACAGCAACACCTTTTTGATGGAAGAGGTCAGAGGTCAGACATATGCAGCTGGACTCTCAATGTGTTTTTCATGCCACAAACGTGATGTAATCAAAGAGTTTCCCTTCAGAGTGAACAGTCTTAGATCATCATTTCCCTTCATGAAAGTGCATTTGGACAGAACTTCTGAAGCGTTCATAGGTGGTTGTAGTTATCTTTGCAAAGACTCTGGTTAGCCGTGTCCAGTCTTTGTGCTAAAACAAACCAACCAGCTGCAGGCTAAATTAATCAAACAGATTTTCCAAAAGGCCAAATCTTTTCAAAGGATTCATTGCAATTTGCAGCAATAACAAGCTATCAGTGCAATGAAATTCTTCATTATCAGTGTCATTGCCCTAATTAACCTTTTTACAGAACACATTCATTCAGACACATTCACATCTACTCATATATACTGAGGTAATGAGATGGATGCACTAGAACAGTGCAAAAAGGCTCTGCACATGAGAAATGGATTAAAAAAGCATGTGCAGAAAGTTCAGATCTGCTCATTGATTCCTGTATTATGCTGCAGGACTGATGTTAGAGCACACACACATTCATATTTCCATTATTTCAGAGGCTGCTACACTGATTTACACTAACCTTAACCATAATCTGTCCAATAAATATGTCTACAAAAGTCTAATTTACATTTTAGTGATTTGTTTTTATCCCCAGAAGGAAGGCGGATCTCAGTAGTGTGACCACAAGCAAGTGCACAAATCTGAGTTTAAACCTTAAACACAGTTTTCAGACGTCCAATTATGATTCAGAATCATGTGTAATTATTTTAACACAGTGTTATGCAATATTATGTCAGCATCTCTCTACTCAAACACTTCAGAAAAAAGCCACACAAATATAACTGATTGTTATGGTAGAACAATAATCTCATAATTCTATGAACTTTATAGGAACCTTACTGGAAGCAACATTTCATTAAAATATTTTCTTAAACAGGCGAGTCAAGGCTTTAAAAACTCCTTAAAGAGGCTAAAACATTAATGTAGCAGCAGAGTTTGTGTGATTTTAATCGTGAACAGACTGTCACTGAAGTCACATGCTGGCAAACTGGAAATTTTTTCCTTTCTAGGCTAATATCGATGAAAAGATTGTCTTTGTCTTGCTTTTGTGACAGAAAAAGCCAAATTAGGAGCAAAGTGAATGTAAATAAGGCAACAAAGAGGGAAATAAAACAGATTTTAAAAGTGTGTGCTCAAATAAATTTTCAGCATGTTTGTGGTCTGAATCAGAAAAAAAGCCACACAAATATAATTGATATTGGATGTATGACACAAGTGAACACACACACAGCCTGACGTAACACAAATCCACTCAGAAGAGACGCACAATTATGACTCATGACACTTAAGACACATGCATACCGGCAGCAGTGTAGTGTGTTTCACCACAGTGTTGACGTTGCGTAGCAGCGCCCATTTGGCCAGATCCTTCTCATAGAGGTCCACGTAGTCCCGACGCTTGTACATCCTCACAGTTCAAACTTACAAACACCCACAAACTGAGATCCAAAGGTAGAAGTCTTCCTCTTCAAACAAAAAACATATAAAATATCCCCAGATGCAAGTGGAAGGTTGTGCAAACTAATCTGCTGTTTGTATAGTTTCAGCTTCTCAGGAAAACTCTGAAATGTTCCAGATCTTCAGCTTCAGTTCATCACAGCTCCAGATCAGATCAGTCACATGTCACCTCTGTTCATCTTCCCTGGTCCATCTAAAACCAGCTGAGATGCTCTTTCAGCGATAGAACAAAGATGAAGCCAATAAAAGCAGCTCCAGTATCAGACATCTGTAGGTCACACAGAGGAACATCCTGCTTTGTGTGTTTTCTTCAAATGTCTTGTTCAGTTTCTAAAAAATCCACAAAGAAGTTCATCACTGTGAAGTTTCCTCTGCAGCCACATTTTGGGCGAATCCTCCAGCTCTCCGTCTCTTCTATCACTTTGTTAACCCGCCCCCCCTACACCTCTCCTGTCGCCCGTGGCAACAGGATGCCACTTCCTCCTCAGGTGTGTCCTACGGTGTTGGATTTCCTCACAGATCGATCCACGACAGACTCTAACTGCTAAGTAATGTCTGCAGGTGATGCAGAGCAGACAGGTTGTTTCACGACTGAGAAACGTTAGCGTGAAGCTAACAATAATCCTGCCAACAACCACCTTCTTCATGAGTCACGCCTCTGACATCTCAGTGGTGACTCAGTAGTTATATGAACAACGATGCTGCCATGCTGTTAGCAAGCATGTGTGATGTTTCAACAGCTTTAGCATCTTTAGCACCTTAGCATGCAGATGTTTCAGACAGACCTAACATCCATGAAGCTGCTAGTTTGGCTTAACTTTCAGACTTTGGAGACCCAGCTGACAGGAAATGATGCCACAACATTGGACAACTTCAGCTAAAGGTTCTAATAATAATTTTAAAAAATGGTTTAATCATATGTTCAAAAAACGTCCTGTAATGTTTAAATGTCAACATTCAGAGGAGCACAGATTATGTTTCAAGATAAGAAGAACGTTCTCCAACCAACTTTAAAGACTTACCAGATGTTGTCGAGGTCTTAAAATACAAAATGTTTTTGCTACAGAATGTTTTATAACATTCTTGTTTTGTGATAAATTAAAGGTAGAACATTTTGCCTTTTTGTTGAGGGAACACTTTATAGAACGTACTCTAGTAATACATTTCCACAATGATGACAAAGAAAGAACATTCTCAGTGCAACACTGAGAAAAATGTTTTAAAGAAGACCTCAGACAATAGAACACTCTTTATAAGATGTTCCCTTTCTGCGAAACATATTAAAAAGATGGAACATTCTGACTGCAAAGTTCTGGGGATGTTGTTGAGGAAACGCATGATAGAATCTATAAAATGTTCCAACAATGTTCCACAATGTTTCACCATAACAAAGTAAGAATGTTCTCAGTGCAAGACTCAGTTTTGAGACTGTTTAGACACAATGCTCCATCAAAGTTATAACCAAACGTTTCTAGAACATCTTTAGTTATGCTGCCTTTAAGAACTAAAAGAAAACTTGCCTCTGGAAAAGTTAGCGGAACTTTGCAGAACTTTCTTGTTGTTTTTGGGACAAACAAATTGTAGCATGTTGTTGACGTCTTTTAGCTCTAGTTTTGGTCTCTACCAACTCAAGACTGAACAAGGACCTAAAACTCACTATGAAACTAGTGAAACTGAACACTTTGCAGAAAATGACTTGAACGCACTAAAAGTACCACGAGTAAATCTGAATAAAAAAATAGCAATGATAAACATCTGCAAAGACACTGTACCATGAAAACAGTCTAACCTAAGTAGAGATGAAGCAAATACAGCACCCAAGATACAATAATCACATGGACTGATGCTCTGCAGGTGTCTTTAAAAAAAGACACAAAGGAGAACTAACAGTCCTTAAGTCAGTGGCTAGAGGTGCTGGACTATTTAAGAGGATGAAGAAAGAAGGACGAAGTTTGAAGCAAAGACACGTCTGATGTAGAAGTCGCTCTACAAGTTCCATTTAGAAGGAAACCTCAATCACATGGAACTGCATTCATGGATGTAAAGGTGAGGCTCTCGATTCCAGCTTGAATCCACTTATCCTGTGAAATATCTCAACAACTACTGAGCGAACTGACACCAGCTCTGCTGCAGATAGTCTTCATTCCCAACTACTACTGACTTTTCCTCTTGCTGCCCTTCGATCTATTTAGTTTTAAATATAATATCAGTCAGATGATTCCTGTGAACCATGTTTCTGTTTTCTTCCCCTCCTTCTCCTTCAAAAGACAGAAAATGTTCAGAACAGTAGCTGAGATGTGAGTTTACTGTGAGATGAACACCGTAGTAGTCTGAGTGTGTTACATATATGTCTGTTTAATTAAGTAAATACTCCGTCTGGCAAACTGAGCCTCCTGAACATTACACCACCGAGCACCTGTCTCACACACACACACACACACACACACACACACACACACACACACACACACACACACACACACACACACACACACACACACACACACACACACACACACACACACACACACACACACACACACAGAGACACACACACACACACACACACACACACACACAGAGACACACACAGTAAACAGGAGGACTGATGGCAAACTATCAGGAACCAGTTGCTGAATTATTGAACACAGACGATCTGTTTGGTGTCTGTCTTTCTGTCTCCTCCTTTATATTTCTTCTTCTTTCTTTTCCATCTTCTCTGTCTCCCTCACATCATTCATTCTAATTTATTCTAATTTCTAATCCTTTGTGCTGATGACTTCAATATTACCCAATAAATTTGTGTTACAGCATCTGGTAAATAATATGTTGAATGAATTATTGTGAATATTAACTATTCTTTGCACACTTCTGTAAATACCAGCATTTTAGGAACCTAATGCTGTTTCTTCGACCGGCACAATTTGCACATCAGTTTACTTGCTCTTTTGTTTTTGTACATTGTTTTTCTGGTTTGTATGTAACATGTGATCTACTGGATACCTTGATCCCCAAGACGATGAATAAAGTATCTATCTAAGAACCTCTTTTTTTCAGCCTAATATTAGTCAGATATTTTGGTTTGACAGGCAAATATTTACTGAGAAAAGAGGAGCAGTATATGATTTGACCTCATTCTGATACTGTTAAACTGATGCTCACATTAAAATAAACTAAATTGAAAGGATTATCTATCTGACAATACTATTATACTGACATGGACTGTATAAAATAGTTCAAACTGTGTCCACATCAATACTAATAACATAATATTAACGTAATATCTTACTCACAGGCGGTATCTATAAAAGAAAATCAGTTTTATTCTGTTCGGAGTTTCAGTACATAACTGAGTTTCTGTAGAATATTAGTCTGACATACACCAATATTTATCTGCAGCTATGTTTATGACAAATTTCTGTAACTAGAGGTGGAATACAAAAAACAGCAATGTTTTAATTAATCACTCATGCAGCACTGTAATAAAGTTAACCTAATACAAACCTGTGCAAATATTTGACAACAAAACAAGCTTGTATCCGTTTTACTGTGAATCGATTAGCACTGTAAAGCTAACGCTACTGATAGACACACTGCCGTAAAAAAACACCTTTAAAAACCTCCAACAAAACTGTTTTACTGTACAACAACAAATGACCGTCTGACCTGACTCTGATTCAGACATTTAGCTCAACCACTTCCACTCAGAGTTTAATGCAGGACTTCACAGAGGCTTTTTATAGAAGTCATCTAAAGATCAATGAAGCCCTCAGGTCAGTAAACCAGACAGTAAATGGAGGCAGCCATGTGGTAATTAATGACCCTGTAGAGCACCCAGGGTTAACAATACTGTATGTGTTAGAAAGATGCAAAAATCTACTTCTAGTCTTCATCTACTGCTGTTTATCCAGGAAATCCAGATCTGCGATACATTTGCATTCCCTGATTTTTGATTTTTTTTTTGTCTTTAAAGAGCATAGTGGTCTGCAGATTTGGGGGAAAATATCAAATAGGCTTCCATTAAGGCTGCTTTTCTGGGTAGAATATGTGCTTTATAGCTAGGTCTCTCTCAAAAGAAGAAAAACAAACAAACAAACATGGAAATATCCACTTTTTCTGATTCAAAAATTTTGGCCTCAAAACTGAAAAGGGTATATTTAAATGACTGCTGGTAGCTTAACAGTACTGCTGGTTAAAATACTTTAAAGAGAGAAAGGATGGATGGATGGATGGATGGATGGATGGATGGATGGATGGATGGATGGATGGATGGATGGATGGATGGATGGATGGATGGATGGATGGATGGATGGATGGATAGAATAAGCAAATTGTGTTGGTCAAAGAAACAGCAATAAAGTGGTTAAAATGATGGTATTTACAGAAATGTGCAAAAAAAAGTCACTACTTAGTTATAACAGATCCAGCTGGTTTTAAATAAAAGTCTATAATAGAGAATCACTAGACAGTAAGCTGCAGTTTATCTGAGACACGGACACTTTAATATCTCATTTACCATAACAAATTGTTCTTCCCGTCTATACGCAGATGACATAATTCTGTACTTCTTGTCCGATACTGTCCAGTCAGCCTTTCAATCTCTGCAACAAGCCTTTGAGCAACTGCAAAATGCACTGTTCCAGTTAAAGCTTGCCATCAATGCTAACAAATACTAAATCCATGCTTTCCTCAAGAGCCATAGAGTTCCCTGAAGGCAGTTTAAACATTGAGAGAGTCTCTGAATATACGTACCTGGGCATCTAACTGGACCAAGAACTCACATTAAAATATCTTATCAAAACATTAGTCTGCAGGATATGGTAGAAAATTGATATTTTTACATAAACAGAGCCACTTCTCCTGTATTTTGCAGGCAGCTATTAATCAAGGCAGTCTTTGTCTGTCCTAGATTGTGGAGATATCATCTACAGAAACGCCTTTACCTCCACTCTCACTCTATTACCTGTGACAGCTTTTACCCCAATCACTGCTTATTATATAAAAAAGTTGTCTGGCCACCTCTAGCAGTAAAGCGAGACAAAACTGTCCATGATTCTTGTTGGATTATTAATCTGATGAGGGCAAATATTAGAGTGACATCAGTAAAATACATCATCAGGTATTGATTTCATGGGATTAACCAACAACATGCCATGTCTATGTATCATACTTATGAAACTGTTAGCCATTAATACTGTTGGTTGAGTTTTCAGAAAATGTACCGAGTCACAATAAATGAAGAAACAGGCATTGCTTTCTGTTTATCTATAAAACACTGATCGGCAAAATGCGACAATAAATCACTTCCTTGTTAAATTTATCCAAAAATAACTCTTCAACTAGTTCAAACACTTGAAGTCTCATGTACCGACACTCCAGGTGGTAAAAAAATGCTTTTAACTTTTCACGTAGTCGGAACATCTTTCAGAAAACGTTAAAGCTTGGTGCATCTGAATGTGTTGACCAGTTTAACTCCATGATCATTGATTAAACTGCTTCTGAATATGATTGTTTTTAACTGAGCTCCTTCTTTGTCGTCTCGGTGATTGTCGCCTTTTGATCCCATTGACTGGACACTCAACATGATTGTAAATGAGGACTTGCACTCAATGATTCCTCGAGATTTAAATAAAGGTTGAATGAATGAAACTCAGGAAAATGTCTCACACCTTTTCTACTACTATCTATGAGCTCACACAGATGAGGCTTTGGACAGGCGTGACTGACAGAAGCTAGGTGTTAGCTGCTGTTAGCAGTGATGTAATGTCCACACTGCCTGCAGTGAACAGGTGTGTTCTCATCATGTCTTTCTGCAGGTAAATAATTCAGGACAGACATGAGCCAGGTATTCACTTGCAGCTGCTAATGTCACTCCTGCGTGGAGGCAACAAATAGAAAAACAGCCAATGAACCACGATGTCCCTGTAATTCCCTCCAGAAAACCAGTTATCCATGTTTAAAATGCTAATCTACTGAGATATTCTCCTCTGGTTCTGCTACAATGTTTTTCTGTTCCTTCTAAATGAACTGGAAACACGAAATGCATCACGGTTTTTTCCCTGAATAGTGTCTTTGTTTAGAGCTGCACTGATCCTATAGATCAGGGGTCACCAACCTTTTTTGAACCCGAGAGCTCCCTCAACATTGTCCCTAAAACATCCTCAGAACATTGGAGCCAGAATGTTCCACATTTGTTGATAAATCACATTAAAGGAACATCTGAAAAATCCACTGAGGCTTCGACCACATCAGGAAAACACTTTTTGAATGCTGGTTTCAGAACATTCCACCTTTTTGTCATCATGGAACATCATCTGTGTTTGACATCGAAACATTATTTACATTAACTTTATAGGAACATTACAGGAAATGGAAATTTACTTAAACCGCTTAAACATTTGATTAAAACATTGTCTTTAATATGTATCAGAACTTGTCGGTGATGTTGCAGACTACCTGCAGTAGTCCTAAACTTGTCCTATATTAACTCCCTTTTAGCTCCATTTTTGGTCTCCACCACCTCCTGGAGGAAATATTAGCCACTTTGGCTGCTACAGCAACATTACATACTTTATACTGACTATACTGTTAATACTATGTCGACTGTATATATCTTAAAACATTCATAATGAACCAGGTTCACTTGCAACCACTGCACAGACAGACAGAAGAAGAGCCAATAAACCACAATGTCTCCTTTATTTCCTCCACAAATCCAGCAATTTGTGTGTAAAATGATAATCTATATGTGGTTTTGAGTTATACTTGGTTGTAGGCAGAGTACAGTGGATTTACTTTGTACTCTTCTCCTCCTTCTCTAAACTGCAGTTCATTGTGTTCAGGTAAAGACTAGTTGTACTTTGTGCAATGACCATAAATTTAAATATAACAGAATCTAATTTCTGCTGCTTTTTTGTGAGAAATAATGTCCTGCTGTGGACAAAAACAACACTGACGACAGTGATCTGAAAACAATAAACAGGTTCTGAAGAGTCACTGTCATGTAATCCGTTGTTGATGTGCACATCTTTAATTAGACCTTATTTAAACACACATTTTCTTCAATAAGATTTTCTCATTCTATCTTATTGGTTATATGATATATGATATATCGGTTGAGCATCCAAGATTATTTTTGAAGATTTTCCAAGTTTGCAAATGGATTTTCACTATATTAAAACACGTTTTATCAGAAATAGGATTGATTTAACTTCAGTAAACATCCATGTTAGAACTAAAATCCTCATTATACCTGCAGCTGTGTAGTTTCTTGTTACCCTCAGTGTGGAAAAGGTTCACTACAAGTTATAGAAGATCTCATCAGGCCCTGAAGCTATCAGCTCACAGCTACGTCTTCAGGTGAAGCTCTGCCCTCTGCTGGAGTTTCAGAAGCTTTGTATTATCAGAAAACCCTGCTCTGTGGATATACAGCACATTATAACAACATGAGAAGAAAGCAGATCAACAAGGCCACTATTAAGAGGCCATGTGAGTAATAACTTCACCTCATTTGCATTTAGATCGATCTCACAGACAAATCAAAGGTCACAGGGTGAGATATAGTGACAAGATAATAGTGCTGGTGTTTATTGGTGAATAAAAACACAGACGGACTCATTCTTCTTTCTGCTTCAGTGAACAGATGACATGGACACATTGTCTCCACAAAGAACAGCACAAACAGCCACTGCCAGCAGAAAATATTCCCATAAAAACGACATTTATAACAAGAAATAGTGACGGGCGGAAGGAATATTCAGATGATTTACTAAAGGAATACCAAAAAATACTTTTGCATTCAAAATCTTAGTATTTTTTTTTAAATAGAAATTTAATTAAAATAGAAAAAAGTGAAAATATTCATGTTGCATGTTCTTTTAGAGCAGAATATTAAAACTACGTATTGCTCAGTTCCGATTTAATATTATCATTTATCATCTTTCTGTGAAGTTACAGACTGACTATACAAATGTTTTATATAATTTTATCGTCATTTAGCAAAACTAAACCGCAAGCTTCCAAGTTTAACGTCAGAAGTTGATTTATATACTTTATTTTTGAAATTTTGTCTGGTATAACGCAGAACCGTGATATCAAATTGATTATTTTTTATAGATGCGGTTGTACCAGGGGTTGAATTATTTGTGGGAAACACTCAGGCCAGTCAATTACTAATTCTGAATATACTATTGTGTATTTTAAAGTTATTATTTAGAAGCAGATGTGTTTTTCCCTCTAAAATCTAATCATTTGCAGTAACTAGTGCAGGGTCAAAAAAATGATTAACATTATGTAATGAAGTAAAAGTATAAAGAGGCAGAAAATTTGTATACACTTTACTCAAGCTGGTAACTGAATATTCAGTAAAATATCTTATAATATTTGAATGTGTGTTAATGGTCCCTCAGCAAATTTCACTCGATATTTACTCCTTTTTTTTTTAGCTCCGTTTTTGGTCTCCACCAGCTCCTGAGAAAAACATCTGGTTTCCAGTTGCTAAATATTACCATTCTATCATATCAGGACGATGCAGACGTCCATGTGTGCAGAAGAACCTGTTATTCTGGCTCCAGTTCATACTGTAGTATCTTGTTACCTTCAGTGTGGATGAGCTTCTATCTGTTATATCTCTACAGGGCTGTAAGCTTCTGCTCTGCAGAATAAACATCTGTCTGCAGCTGAGGCCTTCTTCAGGTGACGTTCTGCCCTCTGCTGGTGTTTAAGAAGCTTTTTAAGTATCAGTTAAAGAAATACTGATCTGTGGATCTTCCCTCTGAATGTGACTAATTAGAACAGATCAAGTGAAAGAAGCATCTGTGTTGGTTTTTGGGCACTATGTGGCTTATTGTTGTTGATTTTTCTGCTCTTGTTCACACACAGAAACCAGTCCTGTTCCCATTGTCAACATGCAGGAAATGAATGAATGAATGAATGAATGAATGAATGAAGAATGAATGAATGCATGCATGAATGAATGCATGAATGAATGAATGAATGAATGAATGAATAGTGCCACTCTGTCACGACAGAATTTCAAGAAAACAGATGAAAAGAATCAGACAGATTTTCACTAATCTTATGGATAAGAATAAGTGTTTAAATGGTGTATTTTCTGTGTAACTGAACAGTGCAGTTCTTATTCATAAATTAGATTCAGATTTACAGATTTTTAGTGCTTCCATTGTTTAAAAAATGTTTTTTCAATCTGTTGTTGACATGCTTGATTTTATGAATTTTGTACCCTTAAATTTTCTTTCTTTCTTTCTTTCTTTCTTTCTTTCTTTCTTTCTTTCTTTCTTTCTTTCTTTCTTTCTTTCTTTCTCATTGTATAAATCATCATTCTAAAAGTTAAGCTGGTCCACCAAGTGTATATGTTGTAACTATTTACCAAAATTATAAACACGAGTTTTTAAATTGACAACTGTTTTTTTTATTGATTATTTCTAACTTCATGGCATTTTTTTGTTCCTGTTGTAAGATATGAAACATTTTCTTTCCATTTTTCGTGTGTGGAGTTGCGTTGCGTTTCTCTAATTTAGCCCCGACTGAATGCAGAGTTTACCTTGATGAGGATGGTGTATCTGTAGCTGAGGCGGCGAACATTCGGGTCCCAGCCCTCCAGCGGCCAATCAGATCCCACCTTGTTCCTTCTCGTTGTCATGGTTACCACATTAACATCTGCACACCTTTCGGAGCGTGACAGCATCTACAGAATAACCGCCGTTTCCTTCTTCCAAGTTCAGCAGATAAATCCAAAACCTTCCTCCATGCTGGAGCTAAACATCACCTGCAGCTGATCATGTTTGTCCACAGTCGTCTTTTGTTGGCCTTCCACAGGTGAACACTAGCGTTTAGCTCACACACAGCTCCTGGGTTTCAGAGTGAAGAGACAAACCTCCAGAGCAGAGAAAGCCGAGGCCTGGTGTGTGTTTGCTGCTTCTGTTGACCCTGTTTGTGCCTCTGAACACTGTCAGAACTCATTAGTGGACCAGAAAGAACGACGAGTTCAGCAGCGCATTAACTGGACACTGAACTATGCATGCTCACACACACAGAAAACATGCTTCAGAAATGCTTCACTTCCCTGCTCGGGGTTTTCCACAACACACAGGATTCACTGGGAACAATTCAGCGTCATTAGTAGCTGTTCCTCTAATAGTGTGTTTCACTGCAACAAGCTGCAGAAACCAGTAGGTGAGCTGAATGAAACTGTGTTCAGTTATCTGTTGTGTGTTTGGGTGCAGGTGTGTGTTTACCTGCTGTAAAATAACCATGATTCTGGTTTCTGTCTGTATGACTGGACATCAGCAGTCACCTGTAGACCCTGAGAAAGACAAAAACATTTACATTTATCAGGATATTCATTGCTTTACATGCTATAAAATACTAATTTAATTAGAATTAAATTATCAAGTGTAATACTTCATTATCATGTGTGATATTACTTTACTAGCTCAGATTCGTTGCTATTATTACTTCCTACTTTTCTATTCCAGCCCTTTTTTTAGTTGATTTATTTCAACTATTTTCAACACTAAACTTTGAACCCATTTTTCTCCAAACTTACAGAAAGTGGGTCAGACCACTGCTTCCAAACCCTTCATTTGATTTGGTGAATAATTAGACACAAACAGACCTGCCCCAGAATAAACAGAATAAATCCTATAAAGAGTTCACACAGTGGGTGTGATATGAGATGCAGCATATAAACACAGTATGAACATGCAAGTACCAAAAATACTGAACAAATACGTCAAAAAGCACATGAATAAACACATTTTCAACAGAACACTGACTCCAAACGTCAACAACAACAACTGGTCTTAGAGGAACTAAAACTAGGACCTAAGCAGGTTTTCTCACACCTGCACATTATTCTGAACACCTGAACAGTGAAAGAGCTAATTGGCTTGGTTAAGCTCTGGTCACACACACATATAGAAGCTCTTGTAAATTATTCAGCCTCCGTTAACGAACCTTCAGTCTGATCCTTTGACTTTCTGACTGGCAGCAGCTGTGACACCTCGACCTCATCAGACGTTTTGTTCAGGCTTCTCAGCTTCAGTTACACCTCAGGTACTAAACTAGAAAACCTCCCTGGCTATCACGTTTCATCTGTGAAGTTCTGCCACCCGTCAGGTGTTTAGCACACATCACAGGTAATTCACTGATGTAGTTTCATCAGCCTGCTTCTGCTTCACTCAACATGTTTCTATATTCGGCAAGACGAGGGCCTCAACTTTATCAGGGCTTTTCTTCTGGACACTGGATTAGAAAATGGGGTTCAGTCTTGGTAGTAGACATCTTCTACAATGGTTTAACAGCAAATAAAGACAAGGAAGAAGTAGTGTTTGGTGAATTTGAGCAAATTTTCCTTCAGTCTTGAAGACTTCAAACAAGAGATAAAATCCACTTAAAGCTCCTGAATGAACATTTTGCATCTAAGTTGTTTAATGTGAAGAAAAACTCCAGTTCTAGCTAATAATACGCTTTATGACTGTTTCTCTACTGGAACCAGCTGCTGGGAGACAAGTAGAGAAAGTTACTGGTCCTGAACCACACACTGGTGTTTATTTTCATGTCAGGTGTATTTATTACTATCACCATGAAGACAAACGTCCCATAACTTCAACAAAGACGTCATTAAACCAACAATGATGTTTTACTGGATATAACCAATCTGATCCTTAAAATGAAGTCGTCTGCAGGCAGCAGCATCAGATCACTATTACGTTGTTTACTTTGGATAATGTGCTACTGAGGACTTATGCTGTTGCCATGTCCTGTGTTCTGCCATGAAGCTCCAGGAAATGTGTTCTTTAAGAGGCGGAACACAGATTAGAATTTCTACAAAAGCAGGACAACGCATGAAATGTTACTTAAAAAGAAAACAACGTGTTCTGCTTCAAAGGCAGCAACTCTAGAGTAGAGTAAAGTGAACAGTACTAAATATCTCAGGGTGCTTAGACCAATCAAAAGCCAAGTTCAGAAACTGAATATTAGAATTTGGAAACACTGAGTAAAATGAATAATTGAAGTTAACATCAACTCCAGCAATGCAGCAGACGTCATTATGGATTATTCACGGTGAGTTTTTCGCTCTCCTTATGCAGCTTTAATGGGATTATTTGACCGTTGGTACCTTTCAGCAGTGAAAGCCACCGTTCAAAGGGAGAACCAACTCTTTGAAAACTAAACTGGAAGCAGCCGACAGCCTCAGGAGGTTTCACCTCTGGATGCCTTTAAAGAAGATTCTTATGAAGACAAGCTTTAAACTTTCCCCCCATGGACCAATGAAACTAAACGTAGGGTCAGGATACACTGAGGGTCACAGCAGGACTTCCACAAGTTAAAGTATAATGAATATAACACTATTTCAGCTGTTGTGTGTTGATGGTCTGCATCTATACCATCTCTAGGGGTAGTGGGGGTATCTAGTCCATGGCAGTTATTTTCATTTGGGTCGGGGGCTGAAACATTTATGAATCTCTGGACAACCTCCACTCTATCAGCAGCACTAATACTAAAATATCAGATGGATTTAACATTATTTAATGTTGCTTTTACCTCCCAACATGCTGATCCACACATTAAATAATACAGCAGACATCATAATAACTGGAGACGTAGACTGTTCTTGATAATCGGCAAAAACAAACAACTGAAACAGCTTTATTTTCTGAATATGAGAGAAATCTAATGATCAAGTGTTCAAGGTAGTGCTGGGCGATATGGAAAAAATCATATATCTCGATATGGATTATTTTATATCACGATAACGATATACCACAACAAAGTATGTTTTCAGTTATTCTCTGAAAAGTTTGACAAAAATTTCATTGGTTGCTTTTCTCCATGAAACTTCAACCTGTTGCTAGAGCTGGACCCGAATATCCGGTCCGATGGTGGTATGGATATTAATTTTGAGATCCGAATATTCGCCCCCTCCTACCTCCACCTCCACCCCCCCGTCGGGCGTAACGAACCGAGCCGAAAATTCAGCTCTTTCCTCCGTTAGCTCACCGCTTCTGACCTCAAGGACCGAACCGAATATTGGAGTCGTTCCTCCGTCCGTCCGTCAACCCCCCACCCCCACTCCCGGACGTGACGGAGCGGACCGAATGTTCGTCATTAATAGGGACCGAATATCCGGAGCCCAGAAACTGCTATTCAGGCCAGCCCTACCTGTTGCGCGTCTGTCATTCAGCACTCGTGAGTTAAGTAGCATAAAGCATGTCGCAAACCCGCGTGACAATCAAAGAACGTAAAGCAGCGTCATGTCGCAAAAACCACACGACGGAGTTTCTTTGCGAAAAATCTCTTTTTTATTCTTCTTTATTTTCACTTATATAAACTTAGAGTATGCATAGTGACAAGAAAACACTAACACAATCGTCGCAGGCTATTTAATGATATATTTGCTGTAATAATTGATAAAATTAGGTTAGAAACGATAGAAACGATAGAAGAGAAATGGCACGATAGACACTTTTCTATCGTTCTCACGATATGTATCGTCATATCGCCCAGCACTAGTTCAAGGTGTGGACGCCATAAATTAGTGTTCTATCAGCATTTGCCTCTGGTTTCTCCTTTTTCAAGTCTCAAAAACGGCTCATTCCATCTCAAATTATTTCATTTTTACAACAATTTCTGCTCAACTGTTCCTGATTAACCTGAAGTTTGTACTGTATAAAATAAGGATATTTTTAAAGATTCTTGTAAACCTTTAGCTTGATATATTAAAGACTTTCAGAGACTCAACTCAACCCACTTTCAGCAGGTTTTTGCACATTAAAATTTGAGGCCATGTTTGGATGACATCTCAGGAACTATTCAAAATGAAAGCCTGGAATTTTCACTGTTATTTCTCATCATGACATTGAATCTGAATCTGTAATATTGGACAATATGCAAAAATCCTGAAGTGTAAAGTGGCTAAAGCTGCCAGATAAATGAAGTGGAGCTTTAAACTTCCTCCTGCATTCTTTGTCTCTCTCCCTGACTGACCTTTGTTGAGTCTCCAGTGAAGGAAAAGGTCATAAAACCTGCCTTATAATAAAAACAGAAAGAATGACATCACATACTAACAGGCAGTAAATGCAAACACATGAGCTGCAGCTGCCTCTCTGCCCCACACACTCTCCCCATCAATATTTCAGCATCTAATTACCCCAGCAGAGGTCTGGGACAAAGGTTGTGTGCAGTCATGCCTCCACATATCAGACTTTATATCTGCAGATTAACACACATTAGCAAAAAGAACGGAGCCAAACTAAACATCCTGTAATGGAGGAAAAAAATTAAAAAGGGGAAAAGACAGGAGGCATCTTCTCTTAAAACAGCCTGTCTCTTAATACTTATATTATCATACAACTCAATGATGACATTTTGAATGAAACATGTTTTCTCCTAAAATTCATTTATTTACATACATTTTTTTGGTGACTTCTCCCAAAAATACAAATCTAAACAACATATCTTTTTTTGCCATGTATTGTATTTAAATATTATTGTATTTATTTCTGTCACTCCATTTCACTTAACCAATCAGAAATTAGAGGACTTGTCACCATGGCAACCGAGAAAATAGAGGAGAAGATTCAAACGTGTTGTGAAAGAATCTTATTTTAACCCAGAACAAGACATTTTCCTAAACCTAACCAAGTCCTGTATAATCATAACCAAACAGAAGGTTAAAATGGAACTTAAAACAACAAAAATTCTAATATTAATAATAATAAAGTTAAACAAAAAGTCTAAATATACTGAACCCCAGTCAACCATCCAACCTTTAACACAGAGACTGAGGCTTTTTGAATGTGGAAATGCTTCCTGCTACATCATAACGTTACTTTACTTGAAGAAAATGTGTTTTTTCCCCTGAAAACATAAAGAATATAGTTTAGTTGTATAGGAGCATCATTTTTGAGGGACAGGCAAAAAATTCTACACTGACAGCATTAAGAATGAATTTGTTGGTTAAACAGCTAAACAATAATCTGAAACTCAGAGTTAAGCTCCATGAAAAAATAATCCACTGGACTTATTCCCACCACCTCAATTAAATGCACGGCTTCAGGATTTAAAATAAATTAATAAATTCACTCACTTAGATAAGCCTTTTAAGTTGCTAACATTATTTTAATGAGTTGAAATAATAATAACAATAATGTTGTATCAGCTTAATATTTGTGTAATTTAAACTCAAATTTTGCATTAGTTGATTTAAAAGTAAATATTCTAAAATTGGCTTGATAACTTCAGGTTATTCAGGCTTTACTTGCCTGGATAATTTCAAATGGCTAAGACTAGTAAATAAAAATGTATCTGACTCTAGATGAAAAGTGAATTCTTCGAACTCAAAAAGACCAACTCAAACTGTTAGTTTTTTCTGCTGAGCCCACACATTATTGCTGCAAATCCAGGTGAGAATTCTCTTCTGGGAAGCTTGAACTGAGCTGCAGTGTAGCAGGTATTTGTGTAGAGAAGTTCAGATTTAGGCTCGGCTGAATGCAGTGTGGAAACTGGATGGTGGGTTTTAGAAAAGCTGCAGAGATGATCTGACACAGCACCGATGCTCCTAAACAAACATCAACGAATCCAAATGCTGCCGTCCTGCTGCCTTTAGGCCTCAGGGAGACGCACCAAACCCTCTAATGGACGCCTGATATGGATCCCAGAGGCGATCGATGGTGGGAAACTTTCTGGGGCAAACCAGATTTAGTGATAGCTGGACGGCTTTGACTGTCCGGACGAGGTTCACACACAATAAATCTGCTCTGTTTTGCAGTTTACGGAAAACAAATGAAGTTAATGTGGATTGAGTTTTAGGAAAAAGGACTTTTTATGAATAACATTTGCAAGAGGATTTACCTCAATGTAAATAATCAGTCTATTGAGCCCAACTTATAGATTAAAGTCTGAGGAGTCCAACTGTAGATGTTGTAAAACCTTCTGAATCCTGCAAAGTCTGATAAAAGGTCTCACATGATGAAATTTAATATAACGTTCTTTGGAATTTTGGACAAATTTTTAAACATTTTGGTCAAATTCTAAGTCACTCTGAACAATTTATGAGACCTTTGTAAAGTCTTTCAGTCTTTGTGGACAATTCTTTCCCTGTTCTGGACGAGGTTTAAATCAGTTTGAACAATTTTTCAGATATGTGAGTCAGATTTGAATCAGTAACCAGAATTTTTGGACATTTGGAACAATTTTTCTGACATTTTGGACCATTTTTTAATCATCTTGTAAAAAAAAAAAAAGTGTCATTCTAGACTGGTTTTAGTCATTTAGAACAAATAGAGTCATTTTAGACTTTTTTTTTTCATAATTTTGGACAAATTCTGAATTTTTAATTTTCTGCTTAAGGCTCCAAGACATACTAGTGAAGATGTTTGATGGTTGATGAACAGTTAAATTGGTAAAGAGCTCATTTAAAATCAGTTCTGAGGTGCCAGTCATTTATTTGCATGGTTTTTCCTCCATAGATGATATTTTGTTCCCCCTAAAAGATGGCTTTTTCAGCAATAAAGTAAAATCAGCAGCACCAAAATGAGAGGAATTAAGAATTTTAAAACCTAAAGCAGTTTTGTCAATTGGGGTTTATTTCATGTGAGCATGATAGGCAAGTCTGTTTATCAAATGGTCCAAAAAAATGCAAGGAAATGCATATATTTCTGTCAAATAATGGAGCACAAACATGGATCCTTTGCTGTCATGCATAGTCTTTCCCTAAAGTCTTAATCTGAGCAGGAAAAACCCTAGTTTGTTTCCATTTGGTGCAACTTTCCTCCTTTTCAGAGTGAAATACAATCATATTTACTCACAAGCATCATAGAAATGCAAGGCTAAAGTGGAGAAGTCCTCTGTTCTGATCAGTGAGTTTTACTTCAGGCTAAACTTTCCTTGAATTCACGAGATTTCCTTTAATTCCTTCTCATGCGTCTTTAGCAGCCAAACCGTCAAACATTTACCCTGATGGAGACCAAAACTGAGCTGAAAGAAGAGCGAATGATGAACTTACTTTGAAAGCTTCACTGACTCTTCATGGCAGCTGGATGTTTAATCTGGCAGGTGTTTGCTGAAACAGTCACACCTTCTTAAAGTGACAGCATCATATCAGGTGTTTTATCCTCGGTTTGATTCACTGCCCCCTACAGGCCAAACGGCTGGAATAGCTCCGTTTATTGTGAGTTCTGAGCCAAAATGTGCTCACAGCAGCAGACTGTGTTGAAATATTAGTGACTCAGCTGCACCCAGTTCAGAAAATACTTTAGCAGCAAGTCAAGATAAGAGCATAAAAGCTTTGTGAGCACTGAGGGAGGAACCGTGGATCGTCTCTGGGAGGAACCGGGAGTCGAAACCAACCTGCTGCACAGTAATTTATCTTTTAATAATAAGACCAGTACAGCTTTGTTGTTAGGGACATTTTACTGCAAGTCAGCTAAAGGTTCCTGTCTTTGCTCTGTTGAAAGGGTCACATATGATGGAGAAAACCCACCATTTATTCAATTACAGACTTTTTTTTTAAATAGAAATGGGGTCAAAGTTTTATTTCTTGCCCTAATTATAGCGCAAGTTCATGAGTTTCATTGAATGAACACAATATTTACACAACACTGATTGTGTTCTTTGTGTGACTCCTGAACAAGGGACACATTTATAAGTGCAATTTAAAACATGTATAATCATAGATAGCATCTCGCTTGTTTCACTTTGGTCAACTTCCCTGTGCAGCTGTTTGTTTTGTTTTATTTTTGTTGATTTTTTCCATTTATATTTTGTATTGCAATAAGATTCAGTCTTTTATTTCAGAACAAGAACCTGCTGTAAACCATTTGTTTGTAACAGTAATAATGGAATTAAATTTGATACATGATTGGAAAATTTGGCAATACATGATTTTTATTTTGTAAAATATTCAAAACTGAACCATCTTTAGAAACCAGTTTCTGTTGGATTAAACTGTCCTCAAAGTCCTCAGATATGTTAAAAAATTACTTTTTTTAACCTCTTGTAACTGTAATTCCATGAGTAACTTATTGCAGTTTGACAAATGTTCTTAAATTATAGATCATGTCGAGGAAAAATGGAGAGAATTGCACCAAATTACATGCTGACTGTAACAAAACCACATCATGTTTTTGTCAAAATTCTGCATTCTTACAGATAATGACAATAAGATTGTTATTGTACAGATATATGCTGTTAATTTCACCATTGTTGCCATGTTTTACAGTGTAGGACTGAAGATATTGGATTATTTCATCAATTAACTCAGTAGCCTAATCAGAAAAAAATAAAACACTCTCTTTATTAAAGAGCAATAATAAACAGACTAAATATTTGATTTGGAAGAAGTTGCAGTCTTTTAACTAACAGACACACCAAAGACTCTGCAACATTCAGATCCATGGCTTCTCATATTATTGCCAACTTGCTAACGTTTACAACTGAGTAAAGTTTAGAAGAAATAAATGTTTTTCTTCATTTCACTGTGGTCTATATAAAACCAGTGCTATTAGCAGCTGTTTAATGGATTATTATAATTTTACTATAAGATATTGATCCAAAAAATATATCAGAATGATGAAAGAAAACTTCCTCTCTCAGGTGATGGTTGATGTCGTCTGACATGCAGATGCTGTAGCTCTGGTGTAAATTAGGTATTATCTATTCTGATGGGACTAAGCAGAAGAGTTGTCTCTATATTGGTCTATAATCTAAATCTGACTTTTCTACCAACTACAATATAAACCTGAAGATCATAGAATCCTCAGAGCTGGTGCTGGTTGAACATCTGCTCTGTTAGAGTCACTTCTCCTGATATCAGTCAACTTTACTCTCAACATAAATCATCTGAGTCCTTCACTGAACTTGCACATCAATAATCTTAAAAACTAATCACTGCTAATAGATGTTTGCATTATTTTGTCACAACAATGCCACCTTCATTTTGTAGAAGTTGTGTCTGCGTGGTTTATTTCTTCACATTATAAACTCCTTAAATGAAGCTGCTCACGGTTTAAAAATAAATGAAACAAAAGCCGTCAGATGGACCACGGTGCACTTCAAAAGCAGCCAGTGTCACACAATAAGGGGATTATGGATGAAGCCAGCATGCCTCCTTTAGCTTAATGACTGCTTGTCCTCACCTTTCTGTGTGATCTGAACTTCTCTCTGCTGTTCCTGTCGTCCTTCGCTCCAGTCTTGGTGGCTGCTGGATGGAGGGATGAAGAAGAAGAAGAAGAAGTTGTTCTTCAGTTAATCCCACAGAGCTGCATCTTCATTTTTATCCTTTCACTCTTTTTAATTATCTCCAGTGTCTTTGTAGAGTAAACTTTTACCCCTTTCTTCACACTTCTAGCTAAATGTTCCTTGTAGTTGTCCTGTGGCCCTCCCTAACATGGTAGAAGGTAGAAGGTAGAAAGGAGTGAATGAGTCTCCTCTCCTTGTTTCCTGCTGGTATTAGCAGGCTGTTCACTGATCCCTGTAACAGAGAGAGTTAGTGGGGGGTGATGTGGTGCAGTACAGAGGAGGCTGGAATCAGATAACAAAGGTCCAGGAGAAACCGTTAACCCAGCATCTCTAACAGGAAGTCTTTAACCACCTAGTGATGTCATTCCCAGCCAGGAGAAAAACGTTGGTAAAACAAAAATCTACCATAAATCCAAATGTGGGACGCATATGATTAATAATGATGCAATACAACACCTAAAAGATGTTACTGGTATGTAGTAGAAATGGAATATATTACAGTCAGACTCAAATCAGAGATGGAATGATGACATTTGAAGAGGTTTTAATGCTCTGGGCTGAACAGAAGCCTCCCTGATGGAGCGTAGACACTGGTTACTGCAGATCTGGGTCAGAGGAAGGACAGTTTAAAACACTGACAGCTGCAAAACAACTGGCTCTCGGACAGTTTGTGGTAAAAATCTGATTGGATTAACAGAGGAAAGGTTTTATTCTTATGTCTAAAATCAAATCGCATCAACCTTGATTGTCATTTAGCTGTGCATACAACTGCAGTGCAAGAAAAATGAGAGGACGTTAAACTAGGAATCCCAGAACAGCAGAAAAAAAAGAACAAAATTTAAAACACACACATCCCTGAGACGTATTGCAGCTAAAATTCAATTAAAATTGTGTCCATAGCAGAAGCCTGTGGTTAAAGTTCCAGTTCTACTTGATAATATGCAAATTTTAAAAATCTTGAAATCAAATTAAAAGATGGGAAAGCAGTTAGATAAAAGTGTTAACTTCAATTCAAGGAGCTTTATTTATAAAACTCTCTTCAGAGTTTACAGAGGTTCATAAATGTCAGAAAATATTAGACCTACAGAAACAAATTAATGCTTTTTAAGGCAAATTTAGTGGATAATATTACTGGTAGGAATCTTCCCAGAAATGTGCTTGTATATATTATGAAAAGGGATCAGTCTCAGAGAGTTCTGTGATTCTGTAGATGTCTTATTGTGTTCTCCAGCTCATACTATGCTGCTTCTTTGACTGCCATCAGAGCTTATTGCAACCCTAAAACTGATCAGCAGACATGAATCCAGGCTGTTTAACATCTCTGAATCAGTTAAAACAGGAAGATGACTGAGAATTACTACAAAAATCTGCTTTCATTGTAACTACAGGCCTACGTTTTTCCCAAACACTTTGAAGTAGTTACTCGTGCCTTTATTTCCTCTTGGTTAGACTATTTTAAATCTATTTTAAATATGTGGCTGCAGGTCAGAGAACACACTGTTGTCCCCTCACTGGCAATAACAAGTCAAGTTAATTTCACTGGCTTTACTTAATATCTTAGTTGAAGTCATTTGCTGGACAAACTGACCTAAACTTCTTTTTGGTGTTTGCTGCCCTCCAGTAGTCAGACCAGTGAACTGCAACACAGTTTTAAAATAAAGTTAAAACAACCACAAATGAATTCACAGCATCAGTCAAGAAGTTATTGTTTGTGGAACTTTATATCTTTGAGGTCAGGGTGAAAGCCCCAACAGGTGTAGTGGAGGTAGCCCTAAAACAAGCTTCTTCACTGGCAGTGATGGTGTAAATAGGATTTACCAAGTGGTGAATTGCAGTTTTTATAATTCCAAAACTGATAGTCCAGCTCAGTTTGTTTATTTTAGTTAATTTCAGTTCAACAGAGTGTTTTTATTTTTCTTTATTTTTTAACCCCATGTATTTTATTCTATTTAGCTTTCTGTTCTTTTTTTAACCCCAGACTTTTGTTTTATTTTATTCTACCCTAAAGATTTTTTTAAAAACTACATTTTCTTTTAATAGACCAGGTAATATTATTATTTCATTTTCTCTGAGCTTTTCATTATTTATTTATTATTTTATTTATTATTATTTAATTTTTTAACCTGGGGATTTTTATTTTGTTTAATTTTCTACTGGGTTTTGTTATAGGGGAAAAAAATAAAATATATTTAATATTTTTTTATTAAAATCTTAAATGTATTTTAAATCTTAAATATATTTTATAAGGGAAAAAAATTAATAAAATATAGTATATTTAATTTTTTAAAAATCTTAAATATATTTTTTTTCCCCTTGAGCTTCTTCTTCCCTTTTTTTAAAAAAAATTTATTTATTTTTCAGTGACATTTAATTTTTCTTTTTTTTACGTCACCTGCGTTGACAGCGGTGACGTCAGTGCGTCATCGCTGGGCGGGGCGGGGCGTGTTGTTGTTGTATCCTGGACGTGAAGACTCTTTAATCAGCCAGTCTTGGATTAAACCTCGGACAGCGCCATAATCTCCATAAAGGATCCTGCCGGCTGCTAGTTTTCGTTGTGTCCGTTGCTATCTTCCGTCGACATGGGGAACTGTCTAACTGTGGGGCCGAACGAAGCGTTGGTGGTCTCCGGTAGGTGTTCCCCTTCACACCGCGCTAACGGAGCCAGCTAGCTGTCATGGAGACAGAGGAGCTCACTATGCTAACTAGCTGATGTCAGGTGCAAACTGTTCGACCAAATCACCTTAATGTCGCTCTCGTGAACAGAGAGATATTTAACTAACGTCTTAAAACCAGATAGCTTGTGTATAAAGCAACCAAATCAGTGCTAAAGATATAAATCACAGCAGTTTATAACCTGCAGTGCTAGCATGTTTAGCTAGCCAGCCAGAGACGTTAGCGTTGATTTGGCTGTTATGGTTGGAACTCTTTGGTTCATCACTACAGAACTGATGCCACAGATACTTACATAAGTCCTGTTTAATGAGCACTGCTGGTTATTAGTGAGCACAGGAGGCCAACGGTGTTCCACTGAGAGGGGGCGTGTTCTGGTCCTCCATCACAACATGGCAGTGAATAATAATAATAATAATAATAATAATAATAATAATAATAGTACAGAGGTCTGAAAAAGGAGCAGCAGAAAGTTCAAAGTTAGTGGAAATGTATTAATTTACAATTAAGAACATCATACTCTCTGAATCCAAACATTGGATTTGGATGAACAAACAATAACTGAATATTATTGTTATAGATGCATCATGAAAAGCAATGAATGGAGAGACAGATTAAATATTGTTTATTTTAATCAGTGGAGAGGAGACAGTATTAATATCAGCACTATTGAGACGATATGTGGTGAATGTAGCACAAATATTCATGACTAATATGAATGTGGAAGGTCACTGAGCAACGTACAGATGCTGCCAGACAACAACTTGAGCCACACTGACGAGAGCTGAACACTTTATGGGAATATTACTGACGTTTCAAGTGGAATATCCAAACCACAGGACCTGCAGTTATTTTGATAAAGGCCAGATGTGTCTCAGCACACTTTTATATATGTACCGCTGTGGTGCAACCAAGATATCCTGGCCTACACATCATATCCTCCAGGTATTTGGGAACATACTTGCAGTAAAAGTTAAATAATTATTTTTTTAATTGGAAAAGAATTGCAAAAATGACCTTCCCACTAAAATTGTGACCCATATTACGATCACATTATCTTCCAACTGTAACACAGACTACATCAGCACCACATGCATAGTTCAAGGACACTACTTACTCACTTTTGCTGCATTATGTTTGTACATCGGGGCTCTTATTTACCTTGTAGTCTTTTTAATTTGTTTGCTCTTAATTTTGCATGATATCAAACACGCTACACCTAGCAATATATATTAATAGACTAAGTAGTGCGTATGAGAGGTTTTATTCTCAATTTTTATTTGAAATCAATGTTAGATCCCTGAGAGTCTAAAATAATTCAACATCTCACAAGTAAATATCATCTGAAGAGGTAAATGTTTCTGTCGTGGTTTAATAATCTCACAGCCCCTCAGGTTTATTACCCCAGATGGTATCTAATGCTCTGTAATGCGTCATACTATCCTGCACAGTAATTCTCAGTTTATGTCTGCTTCATTTACACATGATCTGTGTTCTGTCCTGTCGTTTAATTCACACCACCTGCTCTCGACCGACAGATCTGTTGAAGTAAACCTTGCAGTGAACAAAGTAAAGTAAATATTGAATGAATCAGAGGGCTGCTCAGTTAAGGATCGAGTTTATGTTCCATCCATACAACATGTCTGTGCTCGCTTTCCTGCGGTTTGATCCTAATCATGTCTGGATTCAAAGGTTTAATTCTCTGGATTACTGAACCTGAAGCCCTGTCCTAATGGAGCTGTTCTCCTCCCTCAGGTGGCTGCTGTGGTTCTGATATAAAGACCTACATCGTGGGAGGCTGGTCCTGGGCTTGGTGGCTCATCTCAGACGCCCAAAGGTGACAACACCGTAGAAACACTGACACCCATTTGTGTTATCTGGAAATGATTTTGGCGTTTCGGTCGCTCCTTGACATGTTTTAGCTCGACCAAGCGCTGCTCATTACAGATGAGTGGATGATGGAATTAAACGCCTCTTTTGGATGAAGGGATTGACGTTTTTAAAGAGACCACAGCTGAAATGAGCCTTTGCTGTTTTGGGTTTCCACAGAGAAGTCGCTCCCATTATCTGCAGGCAGTCAGAGAGTAATGAGGATGAAAGCTGTCCAGCAGAAATCTGTCTCATATTTCCAGTTCAGATCATGTTATGTACACACATTCCCTTCCTCATTCCTCTTATCTCAGCTGTGGAGTGATAAATACGCCTAAATGTCACAAGACCGATGCATTCCTTGACTTATTTTTTGACAGTAGTTGTCAGAGGTCAAACATTTTATTCCAGCATTTTTGTGTTTTACAGCAGTGAACTCTCCTCTCAAATGTCAGGATTGAGTTTATGAAATCATGTTTTAATGTCAAGTACTTTGGTTTTATGTTGTGATGCTTTATTGTCTGTAAAATGACAGAAAACAGCTACAAATGAACATCACTCTTTATTCAGCTCTAGGAACAACGTGATGCATCAGTTTATAGTAAACACACATGTTGATCTTTGTGTTGAGTTCCGCCTGACACACAACGAGTTCAGAAAACACAGCTGTGTGTGTGAGGAGTCAGAAGGCCTCAGACAAAATGCCGTGTTTAACGTATACAGATGATAAATAATGTAGTATACTCACTAAATAAGCTAATATGCTTGTGTTCCTGCTGCAGGTTAAGTCTGGAGATCATGACCCTGCAGCCTCGCTGTGAGGACGTGGAGACAGCAGAGGGTGTAGCCATCACCGTCACAGGTGTAGCTCAGGTGAGACGTCACTAAAACCTGTTCTCTGTGAGCCGTTACATCAGACGTCATCAGTTATTACGTTGGTTTATTTACTGACACAATATGAAAAACTGTGGGCTCCAGAAAGCCAGAATCAGACGTCTTTGATCAGATAGTTCCTGATCTAAATAAAACCTCGCCAAGTTTAGACTCTTCTATTCGGAGAAAGCTGTGGTTCGACTACTTTTGTTGAGACGTTTAACTTTTTGATTTAATAAAGAAATGGTTTTCCAGACAGGACATATTTCTGAAGTGCAGCATCAGATGTATCGTTGCGTGTTTTGAGAATGTATCACAGACCAGGTGCTGGTGATGTTCTGCTCCTGGATGTCCAGACTTTTGGTCCGTCAGCAGATGAACCGGATTCGCTCTGTTTTTGTTCTCCTTCAGGTCAAAGTCATGACTGAGCAGGACTTACTGGCTGTCGCTTGCGAGCAGTTTCTGGGTAAAACGGTGATGGAGATCAAAGCCGTGCTTCTGCAGACTTTGGAGGGACATCTGCGCTCCATTCTAGGTACAAACACCAACCACAGCTGGCAGTTATTGTCCTTCTTAATCAATCTGCTGATTTCTTTTTTTGTGTTATCTTTTATTCTTAGCTCGTGAATTCAGGGTGATGTTTTGAGTGTCTTAAACAATTAGTTGATTATGAAAGTAGCTGCAGATTTTCTGTACATATTGTCATCACAAGTAAACTGACTGATTGTAGTTAGCCCTATAGAGCCCAGCGTAGCGCTACGACTGCATAGCAGTTTTTAATTGGTGATAGATTTGAAACCAGATCAAATAGATCCATCATTCTTTTTGCCTATAAAATCTGGGGAGTTCCACGAACATTTCACACATTCACCAGGTCTCAGAGCGCTTTTTCATTGCAGTGATGGGTTAATCAAATACACAATAAAGCGCACATAGCAAAAATCTTCATAAACGAGACCACAGGATATTGTGCAACGATTTTTTTTTTTTTAGGTTTATCTGAAGCAATTTATTGTAGTAGTTAAGTAATGAGTCAATAAATAATATTATAACTGGGGTGTATATATATAAGGGTTATATTGGTGTAAAGCAAATGAAAATACTCCAAAAAGTTGCACTACAGTATGTAGAAATGTAAGAATATGTCCTGGTGGATTTGTCTTAAAGCGTTGAGGGTTGTACACTTCACTACACAAAGCAAGTCCACTCGGGTGATGTTGTTTTAAATACACCAGAGAAATGAAACTGCACATCACAGCTGGTAAAAACAAGGCTAGCAGCTAGTTTGTGGAGATGAACCGTGGCGTTCGTTAACTGTTTGCAGGTACCTTGACTGTGGAGCAGATCTATCGGGACAGAGACCAGTTTGCTAAACTGGTGAGGGACGTAGCGGCTCCAGATGTGGGCAGGATGGGCATCGAGATTCTGAGTTTCACCATCAAGGTGGGTGGAAGAACACTTAATAATGCAATTCAGTGTTGAATAATGATAATAATAATAATAATAATAATAATAATAATAATAATAATAATAATAATAATAATGATAATGATAATAATAATAATAATAATGATAATAATAATAATAATGATCTGACCGGTGCCTGTTTATCACGTGTTAGAACAGAGGTTGATTAAACTTTATTCCATGAAAATGTGTCTTTTTGAGAATACAGCACTTATGACAGATGTGTAGAAATATTTCAGATTAATAAAGGGTTTTAGCAGCAGCCCGGTAGTTGAGTATTTTGGATTATTACACATGGAGACAAGCGGTGAATCACCAAACTGATGAGTCACAGCTTGTGTCATGTCTAATAACCCGAGATACTCAACTAACAGCCGGCTGGACTCTTACTGCCTAAATAATGGCAAAATGCTCCCAAAAAGTTGGAAAAATATTATTTAGAACGGAAAGCAAAAACACCTGATGTACGCTGAATATGAATGTATCATAAATAAGCAATTAAAGCATGTTTATTAAGCACAGAATGCAAAAAACAACCGTCAATACTTTCACCTTATTAATGTCTATCGTACTAGTGAGAGAACCACTACAGCTACAGTAAATCTGTTGTCCTCTTCAGCTCCAGCTAATATAAAACTAATAAAAGAACAACCAAAAAGTCCCACTATAGCTGCACATATTTGCCATCTACTTATTTTCGTGTGATTCATGAATTACGGGTAAACAGCTTAAATTTCGACGCTGCTGTAGAAGGCAGTGAAACATCAGTTAGCAGCTCCCTGCTTTGCTTTTAGTCTGTACGTAGTTCTGTGTTTTAACTTAACCTGATCAGGTGCCAGAGGCTTCACTGGATGTGTTTGTAATGCACGGTTGATGCAGTGATCTCTGCCGACTGTCACGACTCTGATAACTGACCGGCAGCAGAGTTCATTGCTGTTGATAAGCACTAATAGAAGTGTGGTGCTGCTGCAGCAGCTGGAAGCTCAAAGTCTCTTCAATTAGATGCTTTCTGTCAGATAAGATAAGATTTGGCCTTTATTAATCCCAGTTCAGTCACACGTCTTCCTGGATCAAAACATCACAATCCTTCTGTCTCCTCTTTAGATGTTGTTCGTAGGAGTGCTGACGTTCCTGTTGTGTTGTTTACATTGAACGTAGCTGTCAGTGCAGTCGTCACTGCTAGTTATTGATGCATTTGCTCGCCCACGGAATCAATAAGCTGCTACCACACACACTTATAAGATGCCTGTTGTCCAAACCACACTGAGGAGAGAAATGGGCTAAGGCAAGAACAAACGGGCTAAAAAGTGTTTAAATATGCAAGAGCCATAATTGCTCTAAACTGGGGATGTCAAACGTATGGCACCCGGGCCAAAACCGGCCCGCCACAGGGTCCAGTCCGGCCCGAGGGAGTGTACAAATTACAGAAGATATCAACTGTAATTGTAAATCTAAAAAATTGTAGACCTTGCCCAGTTGTTTTGATCATAAAATAAAATGCTGTGTTGTTTAGTAGCTCTTGATACCTGTAACTAAATGTTGTGTTCCTTTGTAGACACTCTGGGATCTGTAAGTTGTAATGTGAAAATGATAAACTGAGGATTAATGTTGTTGAAATTGCACTAATTTTTCTGAAGAAATTTCAGTTTGTTCATAATGTTTTGTAAAAAGACGGTTCCTCAAACAAAGGAAGCATTATGAGTTGTGGTTATTTATAGATTATTGTGCTGTGATTTTACTGGTTTGACCCACTTCAGATCAAACTGGACTGAATGCGACCCCTGGACTACGATGAGTTTTACACCTCTGCTCTAAACCTTATCAAATATTAACATAAGTGCAATAACAATCATACATGTGCAATAATGTGATGATGTGAAATGACTGATGATTGTTAATGTGTGGATGAAATTCAGTTGCGCTCCAGAGCACTTTAGGCACTTTGTTCTTTTAGTTCTATTTCTTTTTTATTTCATCCCAGTCTTTTAACTCTTTTTATACGACACCTACGGTAGGATTGCAGCATCAGTGTCGTTGTACATGTACAATGACAAGAAAGACATTCTATTCTATTCTATTCTGTTCTATAATCAGAAAACATGCTCACTGCAAATCAAATGAAAGGCTCCTCAGACAAACTGAAGGGTTCTATTTGTGGTGACTGATTGCATCTGGTTTTGTATATTCAGTTATATTTTCATTTCAAGATTTGCATTTTCCTCACACCAAAGTTCGATTTTGGGACATGAGATCAACCTAATGTCTCACAGCTCCCTGAACTGTCTGTGGGTTTGTCCGTTCACAGGATGTGTACGATAAACTGGATTACTTGAGCTCCCTCGGGAAGACCCAGATCGCAGCCGTCCAGAGGGATGCGGACATCGGAGTGGCCGAGGCAGAGAGGGATGCTGGGATACGGGTATGAAGCCTCCAGCAGGACGGTTTGAAGTGGATCCTGTTGATCACGACAACCCGCCGGTCACAGCTTTGCTTCTGCTTTGTCGTCTCCTAGGAAGCAGAGTGCAAGAAGGAGATGATGGATGTCAAATTCCAGGCCGACACCAAGATGGCCGACTCCAAACGAGAGCTGGAGCTGCAGAAAGCTGCGTTCAACCAGGAAATCAACACTAAGGTGGACATGAGACGTTTCATTTTGCACTTATGCAGCCACTTAGATGGTTTATTGTCATACTGTAGCGGCCCAACAGTTGGCTGGTTGTTATAAACCTACAGAGTCCAGTTAAACATCATCCAGACCCATGACAGCCATTAAAAACCGCATGGAGTATTAACATGTTTGATCATTTTACTCAATTACATCATGTTGAGTCAATCAAGAGCTAAAACCAGCACATGGGTCATTCCAGAATTGGAGGACATTTGGACTTCAATTACAGTTTTCTGCTTCATATTCATCAATAATAGGTATTGATTGGCTCAGCTTCCACATCAATGGCAGCATTTTTATTCCATGTTTTCTGTGCTGTTTGCTAACCCTACTCTAATCACAGTAACAGGGTTGCTAATCCATGCTAATGTGATCTTTTTCTCAGCAGTAGAAGCTAGATATTTAGCTGCTGTTACTGCTGACCAAGAGGACAAACTGACTGATGGAAAACAGTCCAAAGAATTAGTCTGATCCTGATAATATGAGGTAGAGGGAGACATTCAATCAAGGCTGACAATGGGATGAAAAGATGGAAAATAGAAGAGAGGACATAGCTTTGCTCTACACATTCTATAGGAACACTGTTGGATGATGTTAATTCCAGCGTTTCATGTGATTCACTGTTTCCTTCTTCTTCTACCAGCTATAAAGGTTATGCTAACAGGTTCCATGTATAATAATTATTATTTAAAATGTTATGTTGATGTTACGTCCCCGGAGACCAGGGGATGAGGGGAGTAACACATGGAAAGAAAATCGGGTAAAGAGGCAGGAAAACTGATCATGTGGCAGAAAAGTTATTTATTCACAAAAGAAGAAATGAAACCAAAGTCCAACACAAAGCGAGCTTCTTAATTATAAAGCTGATCCCACGATATCAAAGTCCTTTAAGCACAACATTATTTAGGTCAGGCAGAACATGATCAGCAGCACAGCAGCAGCTGGTCTGGTCCACAGGCTGTAAACACTCCCTGACTGTAAAGGAGACACTCCTGCTGGGCATGAGCTGAAAAAAAAGAAATACACAACCTACCTTACCTGCACACACCTTAGATTATAACAGTTGATTTCCACAATTACAGGAGAAAAAAATGATACCAAAAAAGGAGATTTAAATGTCATTTTAGCTGTTTTATTTGAGATTCAGTTTGGCCATCAGAAGGGTGGGATGAGAGAAAAATGTCATTTTAGGGTGAACTCCAACTCAACTCTACTTTATTATTTGTCTCTTAAAGGGCGATTTGTTCTGCAGCAGTTTACACAAGCATTCCAGTGAGCAAAACAAATGAAAACAGTAAAAACTCGATAAAAACCATAGAATAATAAAATAAATGAAGACAAAACATCAGATTGACACGGACTCTAGCAGCAGTCTTGGTCATTCATGCAGTCGAGTATAATTCAGTGCCAACAGTTGGCAGCAGCAACACAGAATAAAGTCAAGTAGAAACAGGATAAAGTAGAGCAGCAACAACACAGTTTATGACCTCGTCTTCTGGGCGTTTATAACTGGGATAGAGGGAAACACTAAGGAGAACTTGAAGCTGTTTTTATGGCCTGGGGTTCTGCCAGATGAAGGCCAGAGAGGAGCAACTGATGCTCCTGCTTTCTCTCCAGACTTAGTGATTATTTGAAAAACATTCTTTTCTCCTAATTTTTTTTTAGATTTGGTCTCAGGACAAATAAATTTACACAACAACTGCATGTTTTAGTGTTTTGTCTATGGATTATTTGAAATTTGATGGGTGGGATGTACAATGTCCTCTAATTCTGGAATGACCCACGTACAAAAGATATGGAACAAGGGAACAGAACTTTTACAAATAGTCACCATGTCTGAACTGTAACACCTGAGAAGAGCAGGTTGGAATCTGTGTTACTTAAAAACACTTTATAGTGAAAGCAGTGTAGGAAAATTACAGCAAATTTAAAGCTGTATTTTAGTTGTTTTACTGAATTTCTGTATTTAGCAGCAGCATCTACAACAAAGCGCTCCGTCTAGGCAGCTTATAAATTCTCCTCCCTCTAAGTTCAGGGCTGTTTTTGTGTTTATTTAGTTTCATCAGTCTAATCTACGGGGGCGTCCAGTATCAGCATCCAGTAAGTGTGTGCTTCAGAAATGTGACGGACCGTTTGCTGGTGTTTCCAGAAAGCAGAGGCTCAGCTGGCCTACGAGCTGCAGGCAGCCAAGGAGCAGCAGAAGATCCGACTGGAGGAGATCGAGATCCAGGTGGTGCAGAGGAAGAAGGAGATCACCATCGAGGAGAAGGAGATCGACCGGACGGACAAAGAGCTCATCGCCATTGTGAAGCGGCCCGCTGAGGCCGAGGCCTACAAAATGCAGCAGCTGGCCGAGGGACACAAGTGAGTGACAACGGCTCATTTCAAGCAGAATCCAGTGAGAATTAGCTGCTTTTTCAGCTTCGTCTTTGAGAGAACTATCAGACACAGACCACGATGCTCACTTCCCTTCAGGCTTTTGGTCTGTAGTTGACTTTTTGGAATAACAAGAAGCCTGTAACCGACACGTCTGTCAGTTGTGAGTGCTAAAAATGTGAGTAGGTGGAGCTGGAAAGTCAGTCGTTGAAACACCAGCTGAGTCAGATTTTGCATCTCTCTCTGTCCTGATCTTTACAGGGAAAGGTGTGAGTTCAGGCAAAACTGCAGCAAATTTAATTTAGAGAATTTCTGTATTTAGCAGCAACATCTACAACAAAGCAGTCAGTACAGGCAGCTTTTCAATTCTTCTCACTCTAAGTTTAGGGCTGTTTTAATGATTATTTCATTTTATTAGTCTACTGTACAAACTCCATAGAGACGCAGCAGCACCGTCTCTGTGTGTCCTTACAGATTTATTGTCTTAAGTACAAACTATGAGGGTGGATCATGCATTTATATGAGCTTCCCCAAAGGGTTTAATAAGGTCTAATCTATCTGTCATCACTCCAGCCTGCCAGTTCCACGTGCTGTGCTCATAAATAAACATTTATTATTTCTTCCTTTCAGGCTGAAGACGGTGCTGATTGCTCAGGCTGAGGCGGAGAAGATCAGGAAGGTCGGTGAGGCGGAGGCTTCTTCCATCGAAGCCGTGGGGAAGGCGGAGGCGGAGAAGATGAGGCTGAAGGCGGAGGCCTACCAGCAGTACGGAGAGGCGGCTAAGACTGCTCTGGTCCTGGAGGCTCTGCCGAAGGTAACTCAGATACTGATGATGCTCCAAGGGTTCCGTCATGCTCATACCGCTGGTTTGTTCACAGGAAGTTTCAGTTCCAGTCGGCTTGTGCTCTCAAGCAGAACATTTTATACAACATGCAGTAACATGGTTGCAGAAAGGTATTGTAGTTTTGTTTTCATGTGAATTAAAGCAGGAATTTATCATTGCTGCAGCTGTTAGTTGACAAGATTGGTGCCACTCTTATATTTATCTCATAGTATCGATATTGTTTGTTAACTTTGCAAAAAGACTGGACAAAACTATCCTGGCTGGGTCTAAATGTAGTAAATCTGCCTTTATGGATCTAAATTTATGTCTTATGCTGTTGTTAAATCCCTCATAAACACCAAAACAATCTCTATTTTACATTTTCAGTACAGGTATTTTTCTTGAATGTAGTGTAATGAGTCACATGATAAGGTAATATGAAAGTTTTAGCTTCTTTCTAACACTTCATCGTGTGTTTGCAGATCGCTGCTAAAGTGGCAGCACCTTTATCCAGAACCAATGAGATCGTCATTCTCAGCGGGGAGCAGAACCGAGTGACCGGAGAGGTGAACCGCCTGCTGGCTGAACTTCCTGTGTCTGTCAACGCTCTCACTGGAGTGGATTTGACGAAGGTAATCTTCTTCAGAACATCCATTTATAAGAGTCTAAATGTATTATTTGGGTTGCTAAGCATCAAATTAATTAAAAAAAAAATTTCGTGATGTGGTTTTCAGTTCTTGCACTTGGATGAGGCTGGGAGACATCTGAGATATCGTGTCTTTTAGTTACTGACTTGTTTTGTGTCAAACATTTGATTAAGACAAGTTGACTGGATGCTCCAGTGTTAGGGTGCTTACCACATGGATGCAAGTTAAGGCTGAACAGTTAATAGACATAATTAATTGCAATCAGCAGATGGTGAAGGCTACAGTTTAGGATGGACAATAAACAGTCAATGGTTTTATAAATTCATACCATCCTTATTGTGCTCCATCACATTTAAAATGTTTTCAGTGACTACAATAACCTGCTGCTGTCTAAAAAACTCATCATCTGTCAGAAAAACTGCAGTGAGATCTTTTCCCCAGACCACTCAGTCTGAGTGTAAATGCTGTGAGCAGAAGGTCATCAGATTGATTCCTGTCTGGGAACTATTCTCTGCATTCCTCTACTCTGTCCTCATATTTCCTGTTTCTCTCCAACGTTACTCTAACATTAGTCTGACTGACCAGACGGCGGATGCAGATACAAGCTGCCACTCATTTCAGGCAGCTTTATGCTTCCTGCTGCTATCTGTGTGATACTGTTTTCTGCAAGATGGAAACAACAACAACAACAGCATGTTTTGCAGAGGATTTGCATCGTGCAGTCAGGCAGCTCTGCTAGTTTTTAATGACAGAATTCATCTCCCTGCATTCAAATATTCCTCCACAACTATTTTGACTAAACACCAAAGCTGCATCCTTCCTTTAGCCCCGCCCACAACGACTGTGATTGGTTTAAAGAAATACAAACAGGCCAGAGTGTTTTTCCCTACAGCAGAATGATAGTGAGGTACAGCCAAACCATAATGATCTCCATGGTAACTGATGCTGCGGAGCTAGAACTCCATGGTAACTGATGCTGTGGAGCTAAATCTCCATGGTAGCTGATGCTGTGGAGCTAGATCTCCATGGTAACAAATGCTGCGGAGCTAGATCTCCATGGTAACTGATGCTGTGGAGCTAGAACTCCATGGTAACTGATGCTATGGAGCTAGATCTCCATGGTAACTGATGCTGTGGAGCTAGAACTCCATGGTTACTGATGCTGTGGAGCTAGATCTCCATGGTAACTGATGCTGTGGAGCTAGATCTCCATGGTAACTGATGCTATGGAGCTAGATCTCCATGGTAACTGATGCTGTGGAGCTAGAACTCCATGGTTACTGATGCTATGGAGCTAGATCTCCATGGTAACTGATGCTGTGGAGCTAGATCTCCATGGTAACTGATGCTGTGGAGCTAGATCTCCATGGTAACTGATGCTTTGGAGCTAGATCTCCATGGTAACTGATGCTGTGGAGCTAGAACTCCATGGTTACTGATGCTATGGAGCTAGATCTCCATGGTAACTGATGCTGTGGAGCTAGATCTCCATGGTAACTGATGCTGTGGAGCTAGATCTCCATGGTAACTGATGCTGTGGAGCTAAATCTCCATGGTAACTGATGCTGTGGAGCTAAATCTCTATGGTAACTGATGCTGTGGAGCTAGATCTCCATGATAACTGATGCTGTGGAGCTAGATCTCCATGGTAACTGATGCTGTGGAGCTAGATCTCCATGATAACTGATGCTGTGGAGCTAGATCTCCATGGTAACTGATGCTGTGGAGCAGGTTGTGTTCATAGTTCCAGATTTTTGTGTATCACACACTGGATGTATGGCATTGCCATGGGAACCGGCATGTGTTTAGTTGGAGAAATCACATAAATACGTTTTTTATATTTGGTCCGTGTACTCTGCGGGTACTGCAGCTGACAGAAAAGAGTGGGAAATTTATTAATGTATTACACAGAATATTAAACATTAATTTCACTTTGATTTGGCCACAAGTTAAAGTGATTTCCTTCATTATGGGACAGTGTCAGACTGCTCTTTAAATGTAATATAAAATCTAAAAACAGTGAAGTGTCTCTTTAAGTGGGGCCTCAATAATCTTGAGAGTCTGTTTCGTGCTGGATTTTAACTTGTGTTTCCAGTTTGAGCATAAAAGAAGCTGAAACCAGCCGTCTATCAGTGAAAGAGAAAAATGTGGGTCATGGAAACGCTCCGTCTTATTTATGAGTCTCAGTGCCAGGCTGAATAATCTGTCCTTTCTCCAACAGCTCCCTTTGCTGCAGAAGATGTCCAGTTCTTAAGCCTGAAAACCGAAGACTCCACATGACTCCAGTCTCTGTTGTATGCACTCTCATAGACTGCCTTTACTACACTTGAAGATTTTTGTTGTTTTATACGTATACTCTCTATATGAAGTGAATTTTGGAAACCTCTGGTGCCTTACTTTATACAGGACCAGAAAATCTGCATGCACTGCTGCTCATTCGATGTTTGTTTTTTTGTTTTTAGTGTGATTATGGGAATAATTTGTGTTTTAATTTATTTCTTGTATTTTTCTGGCTTGTTTGTATGAAATACCACTGAGGAGGAGACTGTTGTGATTTACGACCTGCTGATTCTCACCCAGGTTATATTGACTTTATTTATACTGTGACATTCTGTGGTTATTATACACTGGAGTTCTGCTTTTTCATACAACAAGAACGCTGTTGTCAGCTTTTGCACTGTGTTGCAGGCCTTTTGTTAAGTTAAATACCTCTTAATTGTTAGACACATCAGAATCCTTTCTTTGTGCGGTACACGTTGTATTTTTACCAATCAGACATCGCTTTATGTCTCTGTAGTTGATTTTCAGTGTAACAAAGGTGCTCTAAATTGTGAAAGAAGCCCCTGTCATTGTGCAAATCTCAACCTTAAACTTTTCATACTCTTTTTTTTTGTCTTCCCCTCTAAAAAGAGTTTTTATCCTCCACAAACTGTTGATATCAAGCATGAAGCATTTTTTTTAATTTATATGCTAACAGGAAAACGGGTAGCAAAGTTCTGATCTTGTGCTGATGTGGTTAGCTTGTAATGTGGTTCTTTAATATATTTAGTGTGGATTTTAATGTAAAATATTCATAGTTTGGGCCTTTATTAAGAGTGGAAAAAATTGGTTGTGTTAAAAAAGAGAAAAAAAAATCAGAGGAAATTGTAAAAATAACTGGCTTAGAGCTGTAAGAAACATGTTTATACTGTGGAAAAGGATTAATGTGAATAGATTTAATAGATTTAGAAAATGAAGGGTCAAACAGCGATGCCAAATAGAATAGACTGTCTGAAGGAAGAACTGAGGTCACCTGCATCTGAACCACTGTTTAATTCAACACTACAACGACCTGTAGACGCTAAGCCATGTTCAACAGTGTGTCAGCAAACCAAACTTTTTAGGGAAACACACTTTCAGTTCCATGTTTGTATATATCTGCACTGATTAGTTTTATTAACTGTGACATCAGATATACGGTGATGTTTTAGGAGAGTACTTTAACTTATACAGTAATGTTATATCTATTTTAAACAGTGATATTGCTGTTTGTAATTGTCGCGATGCTTTGTAGTTTCGGGGTCAGATGCAGCGCTGCGGGACACAGAATCCGTCCGAAAGGAGCCGTAGATTATCGAGTTGAGCAGGTTGACCTCCGCCATGAGACATATTTCCATCCACTTCCATAAAAACATCCTCTCAATACTGTACAGAGCTGCACTCACCCGCTACACATCTGGACTGACAGTGATGGTTTGACTGAACGTTCACTCTGAATTTACTGACAGGATTTACAGACGACTGTTATTATAACTGCTGTTCATGTTTGTTTCTGCGTGTCTCAGTCACTCGTCCTCATTCTCTGTCCACCGTTCGTCTCAAATGGCCATGAGTTCCTGTATGCTCTTGCTGCATGTCATCCATCTGTATGCAGAATAATCTGCTCACTAATGCTGAACTAATTGTCATTCTAATAAATCAAATTGCCATAATTTATTCTCTCTTTTTTATTTGTCATTTCTTATCCTGCTAGTTAGTGAGCATGAATTACAGTCAGGTCCATCGATAATTGGAGACAGTTTTCAGCATTTTGTCTCTACACAACCACAACGGATTCAACACAAAACAAGGTGTGCTTTAAGTGCAGATTTTCAGCTTTAATTTGAGGTTATTTACATCCAAATTATATGAAGGATGGAGGAATTACATCACATTTTATATGAGGATTATTACATAAATATTATTGGATCTGACTGTATATCCAGCAGGATCAGATGAACAGCGTTAGAATAAATATTCACATCCTTTACTTCAGTATCAACAGAAATGTGAAAAATAAAAACTTAAACTGAAGATGTAGTTAAAGTACTGCAATAAAATACCTGGTTTGGCTGTATTATTATATTATTAACAGTGAAATAATCCTCATCTCTAAAGTAAAGCTAAACCTGTGAAGTAGAAAGTTCAATATTCTCCTCTGAAATGTGGTGGAGTGGAAATACAAAGTAGTATAAAATGAAAATACTCAAAGTACAAGTACCCCGAATTTGCTCTAAAGTTCTAAATGTGAGTAAATATGATGAGTCTCTTTCCGCTGCAGCTCTTAGCGTCTCAGCTCTTCTTTTGTGACGGTTTAATCCTAATTATAAATTATTATATCTGTAAATTTTAATTTACGTCCCCTGAAGAAAGTTCCAAAGAATATCTACCAACAACTTTACAGTTATCAGTAGGTGTACTCTGGAACTTTCTACAGGGAAGGTTCTCCTTTCTTGCTTGCAGCATTTAAGTTTAGTCTTACTTAGAACATTCAGAACTGGAGACTTCCAAGTCCTTGAAGTCCATAGAGGTGGGTCCATATTTATCATTATTTAATGGACTTTTTCCATCATTTCTGAGCCTCAGAACATTTTAGGAGGAAAAACACATCTGAGTTCTGGGGAAAACTAACACTAACATAACTTTAAAAAGCTGGAAAATTAGCAAGTCAAATAGTGAAAAATCAGTTTTAAAAAAACCTCCTAACATCCCATTTGTTGGGTATTGTGGGCAGGCGTTCACCGTCGACACCTACATGCAGAACCGGGGTCCTTTCTTTGCGCATGCCCGACAGATGTTGCTGCCGTAACCAGACAGCAGCACGGAGCAGCAACACACCGGGGATGGTCTCTTCATTTTTTACTCCAAACCAACGTTATATCTCCACAAAATGAAGCTTCCGTACTCCTAGATTCGTGAGGAGTAAGTATCATCCGGCTCGACTGAACCTCGCGGCGGCGGCTTCCGTCAGTGAGCAGCTAAAGTTTGCTAACCAGCTGGCCTGCTCACCATCAGCACAAAGAAGCTCCTTATTTATTGTGGTGCTTCACTCGAGATAACCTCACTAAAACGGCGTCATTTCGTCTGTTTTGGTGCCCGTTAAAGAGGCCCGGTGGCCTTGCGGGGCGGCTCGGTTTCTGGAACAGTCCGGCTCCGGTTATTAAATCGATCCTGACGTTAGCTAGCTGTTTGGGACTACAGCAGATTAAGGCTGGATTGCTAGACAGATGGCTAACGTCACCTAGCTACAGGCTGTCTGTCTGAAAGTTCACCTTCCCCGCTCTAAGACGCTTTTTAATATGTGTGTGTTTAAAGATGTGAGAGGCGTCAGAGCTCCATGAAGTTAGCGGGGCCTGTGTTTGAAAGGTCACATTATTGAGTGTGATTTAACGAGGATCTCTGCTTCCTTTCTCCTTCTAACTGTCACTCCTCTGCGTCCTGCTGAATTTATGCTCACATAAACACTCATCTAGGAAGCTGCAGGAAGTCCAGTTGTGAAGCTTGAACCTCTTTAAGGTCAGACTCAGCTGTTTGAACAGTGGACGTGAACAAGTGATGAATCACAGACTGTCTGCGAATGAATGATGAATCTGCAATTAGTGAATCACTGAAACATCCCAGCGTCCCTTCAGTGGAGGAAATGATTCATTTAGTAAATTGGAAAGTCTGAGGATAGATATTACACAGTGCATCTGAGCCAGCGATGACTGAAACTCTGATGTCAGTGATTTTACAAATTCATGACGACCTTATCAGGCTCAACTTTAGCTGTCATTCTAACCATGTGATAAGAACAGTTTCACAGGTCTGGGTTCGTAGTGTGACATTTAGAAATATAGATATGTATATACACTACCATTCAGAAGTTGGGCCTCACTCAGACAATTTCACACTTTTATTCATGTGCTAACATAACTGTACAAGGGTTTAATAATCATCAATGAGCCTTTCAACAGCATTAGCTAACACAATGTAGCATTAGAACACAGGAGTGATGGTTGCTGGAAATGTTCCTCTGTACCTCTATGGAGATATTCCATTAAAAATCAGCTGTTTCCAGCTACAATAGTCATTTACCACATTAACAATGTCTACACTGGATTTATCATTCATTTCATGTTATCTTCATTGAAAAAAAAACTGCATTTCTTTCAAAAGTAAGGACATTTCTAAGTGACCAAACTTTTGAACGGTAGTATATATATGTATATACAGTTGTGCAAACAAGTTTTCGGACACCTTTAAAATTTTACATAATCTCAAATGTTATCGTGAAATATTTGTGGAAAAATCTTTGTTGTGTTTCAAAAGGTGTGGCTGCATTAGACAGACACAAACAAATATGAATGATATTTTTTAGCGTTTACAAGAAAAACTAACAAAACTAAGTTCTAGCAAAATGACCCAATACTCAAAATTTCTTATCTTTGTGGAACCAATCAGTTTTAAATTTTTAATGTTTTTTTTTTTTTTTTAAAGATTTGTTTAGTGTGTTTAGTGTACTAAAAGAAATTGCACTTGAAAACCTGAGAGTGATTCTTAAAGCAATATTTCACAAATGCATGGGGTGTCCGAACACTTTTTTCCACTGCTGTATGTGTTTAATGAATGAGGATAACGAGAAGAAAATGATGGGAGACATAAAGCGAAGGCAAACATGAAACTGAGATGAACATAAAGTTAAGATAAACAATCAATAAAACCTGTAGAGCCTAAGCCAATGCTTGAAGCCCGAACTTTACTGCATCTGATGAATAGAGCCCAGATAAATGCTTGCAGTTCCAATGATCTGTGCTTTTATTGCTCCAAATATTTGTAGTTCAACAGTCTTTATCTAAAACAAACGATTCATTATTACTGGCTTCTTCAGCGGCTTCTTCAACGGTCAAAACTGTTTTTCCTTCCGGGCGGAACACCTGCCCAGACAAAGCTTAGTTCCTATTTATAATAGAACGCGCTCATTGGCTGCTAAAACCTTTGTACAATATTACACCATGTCCAGCAGCAGCAGCAGCGTCTCTGAGCTACAACAGTTACTGTGTCAGAGTCACACTCTTGATATTGTCTCATGACGTAATTCTCCATCACATGTTTTAACAATAAATATTTCCCATTTATGAAATTATGTTGCAAATCAAATCACAGAGTGTTTGAGAGAAATTGCAGTCAGATGTTTTTCTGAACCCTCGTGTCGTCCTGTGGGTCCAGTTGACCCATTTCAAAGTTTGAAAATGTGGAGAAAAAAAATACATTTTCACAGTGAAAACTTCCACATTTTCAACATTTTGGGGAAATTTTTGAAATTTTTTTGGTGGGAAGAAGGAAGTGTTTAAAAAAGTACATTTCTTTAAGAACATTCAGAAAAAAATCTACCAAAATCCAGTGAAATTCACTGGATTTTGGTTGATTTTTTTTTCCGAATGTTCTTAAAGAAAATATTAGAACTTTTACTGATACATATGTAATCACTTTAGATATTTGTAAGATTTTTTTTCCAGAAGATTTTTATTCATTTATTGAAAATAGTTACAATTTTTATTTCTTCTTCTTTTTTTTTTTATTTTTCTTTCTCACCAAATTTGGGGACTTTTTTAAAAAATAAAACTTCTAAGGGAAGCTTTTAAGGAATTTTCTTCCTCAAGATTTTGCAATTTTATTTTTTTTTTTATAAATTTGGGGAATAATTTTTTTTTGCTGAATATTTGGATTTTTTTCAGACAAGGGAACAATATTTTTTGGTGCCTGTAACTGAGGACAGCAGGAGGTTAAATCAGAAGCCTGAAGGAGACGAAAATCTACAGAAGAGCTAAAACTGAAATTATTTTCATTGTCCATTGATCAGCTGGCTACTTGGTTGATTCATTGTTTGTTCTATTTAAAATCTGAACCATTTGAGTCTAATTGTGATTTAATATAATTTTTGTAAAGTCAAGCTCCAGTTCATACTCACTACTTTTAAAACGTTTGTTGCAGTATTTCCACATGAGACGGCATCAAAAGCTGGATCGTCACACAAGAGGAGGTCGTGAATTTATAAAATTATTGTCCCGACAGTTTTAGCCGTGGGTTAGAGGGAGCCTTTGAGATTTACTAATTGCTTTATTTCAAGTTTCACTTTGAAGACTAATAACTGTTCAGTCATAACTCACTACACACAGCTGACTGGAAACGTCGTCCTGTCTGCTAACTTAAAACTGGTGGTTTCAATAAACAGAGTCAGGAGTCACGACTGATCACAGAAACACTGAGTTTTATCATGACAATCACAGACAAGTTCTATTTAATGTTGATTATTCATGCTAAAGAGATCCAGGCTGGTATTTGGACACTGGGTTGGTCACGGCTGTTTAAAGCTAAATACTAAACCGTCTCCACTTACAGCCTCTTCAGTTGTGATGACTTGCCTTACAGTAGACTGAAAGTCTGCCTTTTGAGTAAAATAAGGATTGCAACAGGAACTTTTCACTATTTCAACACATTTTACTGGTCATATGATCGAAGAGAAATTACGCAAAACTTTGATTTTCCATGTGGAAATGTGAATGTTGTGTCAGCTGGCAACCAGTGATTCTGTTTTCTAATTCCAAGTCTGACCAGTAAATACGTTTTCTCATGGTTTCCTCACTATTTTGCAGATTCATCGTCGCTGATTTTCAGACTACGGTTCATCGTTTGTTCACTGCTGCTGATGAAATCCATACGTTTGATTTATTCCAATAAATTTCCAGATTTTGCTCCTGTTATAAGCAGCAAGTCTTCCTGTATTAAATGCGTCTGGCTTCTAGCCCCGTGCTTCCTTTTTGATTTGGCTGTAGGTTTTATGACCTTATAAACATGTTCAGTTGAAGAAATGGAGCTTTTTGTGCTCTGCTGTTGGCTCGGCCTCTTCAGTTTGGAGGAGATGTCTGGTTGGCTTCCAGCTCGCCGTCATGCTGCCGCTTTGTTGAAGGAGGAAGAAAAAAAAGAGGCTTTTTCTGTCTGCGCTCTGCTGGCTGCAGCTTTTATACAGCCATGATGTCACTTTATTACAAGCTGCCATTTGCAAAAGGTCAAACTGAGCTGCATGCAAAAATGAGTGATAGCAGAAGTGATTTCAGTGTCAGCGTCTGACTTGTACCTGCTCTGTTTGTCTGCAGTATGGTGAGGACTGGAGAAGGCGTCCCATGCTGCATTAGTGGAATAGTGACATGCTGGCCTGTCTGCCAGCATCAGCTGACCCAACCATCACACTTCTCTCCCGTACGCAGATGAACACTGGACTTCAGAAATGTGAGTGCTCTCCTCCAGCATCAGCGCTTCCATTTCCTTTCAGTTACTGTATTAATGAGCATTAGGAATCAGGCTGAGTGTTGATCACGCAGTTTAATGCACACTTTGAGCTTTTCAGGATCATTAACCATCATGTGCAAAGATTTACGTGAGTCCAGAGTGTTACTGTGCAACATTATGTCATTATTAATAGAAACCCTGCTGTAGAAAAATACATCATGATGCTTCTTTGTAAAGAGTACGTTACAGAAAAACAGCCAAAACTATTCAAATTTACACATATAGTCAAATTCCAAACTGCACAAATCATGTTCAAAGCTAAAAATAAGGTTTTGCAACAAATTCACAGAGATTGTTTAGGGATGGAGAAGTTCAAACTTCAAAATAAACAAAATCAGAAAAAGATTCTGTTTCATTCTGTGGGTTAAACTCTGGAACAGTTTGGGGGAGGAGATAAAACAACATCCAAACATGCAGCAGTTTAAAGCTAATGTTTTTAAAGAAGACAGAGATGAAGTGGGATCTGCACAGCTTACTGCTTTCTTTATTTATTCATGCATATTATTAGTTGGGTCTTTTCTTTCTGTTGTGTTTTGCTGCTGTTGGGTCCTTTTGTAGGAATGTAAACGAACATATTGGTGTATATTTATTCTAAATCATGTACACTATTATTATTGTTGTTGTTGTTTATAAATGGTAGTATTTTGAAGAAGCAGAATGAATAGATTTGCAGTCTTTATGTCAGGAGAAGGGCTGGGATTAGATAAGCTTTGACTTCTTCCCACTCCTTTTTGAATCACTTATTCGTTTTCTTTTTATGTTGAAATGTTCAAAACAAACAAACAAAAAAAGTCCACATCAGATGCCAGCTTCTTGCTCCTCTCATGCTCATTATTAATTACACTGTGAGGTTTTGACTGCAGGATTTGTGAGGCGTCTGCAGCAGATGGAGCTCCTGCTGAAGGACACAGTCACACTGTTACAGCTCAGCTCAGTGTATTAGCTGGGAATTCATGTGAAATCCCAGGCAGTGCTGCTTGTCTGACGCTCTTCATCTTGCAGGGGAAACTACACAGAAGATGAGATCTGCCAGCTATCCAACCCCAGCAGAGTTGGATGCCTATGCTAAGAAAGTTGCCAACAACCCTTTGACCATCCAGATCTTCCCCAACAGTGTCAAAGTACCTCAAAGGAAGCACATTCGCCGCACAGTCAACGGGCTCGACACGTCGTCGTCCAGCCAGCGCCACAGTCCTTACCCCTCTCAGGTCAGCGCCAGCGGAGGCCTGCTGGCCGTCCTCCGTGCGCCCGTCAAAGGCGTCATCAAGCAGTCGGACGGTAGCCGCGCTCGACAGCTACACAAGGCAGTCATGAACCCTCACAGCGGGCCGTACGCCACCCAAAGCACTTTAAACCTTCCTCACCTGCAGGGCCCGCCTCAGCCTGCAGCCCAGAAGCAGGGAATGGTTCACCCACAGGCGCTACAGCAGCAGAGTCTGACTCACCCAATGGCTTTACAGCAGCCTCATCCACAGGCTCTACAGCAAAGAAACATGGCTCATTCTCAAGCTGTGCAGCGGCAGCAGAGCCTGACACAGGTTCAGACCTCGCAGCAGCAAAGATTGGCTCATCCACAAGGAGTCCAGAGGCAGCAGAGTCTGCCGCACAGCCAGGCTCTGCAACAGCAGCAGCAGCAACAACAACAGCAGCAACAACAACAACAACAACAACAGCAACAGCAACAGCAGGGCCCGTCCTGCCCACCAGTCGTACCACAGCAGCATCTTTCTCATCTGCAGACACTAAAGCATCAGACGGCTCCTCCACAAGCTTTACTCACACAACAAGGAGTGACTCAGGATCTGCGCCACCTACCTGACGGAGCTCAGCTTCCGAGCCTGCAGCACACCCAGGGGCTGGTGGGCTCCCAGAACCTCCCCCAGCCCGGAGCTGCAGGACCTCCTAACATGCCCAGCAGCCTCCAGCAGCCCCCTCCTGGACCATACGGGCCCCGGAAGCTCCCTGACGCAGACGCCCCACCAAATGTAACTGTATCTACCTCCACCATCCCACTGTCCATGGCAGCCAGCCTGCATCAGAACCGGCCGGGTGACCTGAGCAGCATCGTGCACCAAATCAATCAGCTGTGCCAGGCTCGGGCCGGCATGGGCTCCACCTCGGTCTGTGAGGGCCAGATCGCTAACCCCAGCCCCATCAGCCGCAACCTGCTGATCAACGCCAGCTCCAGGGTGTCCTCTCACCACCCGGCTCTGGGCAACGTGGCCGGCTGCCTCATGGTGGGACCCCCAGACAAGGCAACAGCTCAGACTCCCAGCGCTGCTCTCCATTCACAGCCCAGTGTCGCTGCTGCTAGCAGCATCCCTGCCTTTCACACAGACGCTGAGAAGGTCCAACTGCAGCAGCAGCAGCAGCTTCAGCACCATTTACATCAGCAGAAACAGCAGCAGCAGATGCAGCAGCAGCAGCAGCAGCAGCATCTGCAGCAGCTACAGCAGCTGCAGCAGCAGCGCTCCTGGGCGCAGCATCAGCTGGCCCACATGCAGCAGCCTCCTGAGGGGGCTCATCCCTGCAAGAACCCAAGAATGGAGCCTCCAGCTGAGTGCTCTTTCCCCTCACGAAACCTCAGTTATCCCCACAAGCTAGCAAACACGGCACAGGGCTTTCCTCTGAAACATCCTGCAGAAAAACCACGGCCTTCGTCCCCTGTTAACTGCCCAGTAGGATCTATGCCTTACATTAATGGCCACTACATGCAGCCGCCGTGGAGCAGCATCCCAACCACAGCAGGTAACAATGGATCTGGCCCTCAGGACCTGCCGGTGGTCTTCCAGGGAGGGCAGGCTGCTGCCTCCACAGACCGCATCCCGGGGGCCAAGTACCGGCCAGGGAAGGAGGGTCCAGCCGGGCAGACTAAGCTGATGCCCGCTGTGGATTTCTTAGGAGGGGACTTCCAGATGCCCAGCTTCCAGGAGCAGAACATGGATGTGATGGAGAAGATGCACAGGTCAGCCATGGGCCAAGTTCAGGAGCCCAGCAACAGCGGAGGCGTCCACACTCACCACCCAGGCTACCGCTAAAGTTCGCTCTTATCCCCATGTGCTGCGTTCTGCTACTTTCAACATACATGTTTAGTTCTTTAAGATCTTGCAAGTGATCAATTAGATTTTATTGCTTCAGAGCTCAGTTTGGAGGCCCACCAGGTTGTGATGTTTCAAAGTATTCCTCAGGTCTTAAGCCATGTCGTACCTTTGTTGCAGATGAAGGGTTTTTTGAGATTGTTGTCCACTCTTTTCGTCACTGGCATGGATGTGCTGCTCTTTGTTCGTGTTTATACGGTGTTCTGAAATGTTCGTTTGCAGCTGAGAGTGTGCTTGCCTTACGATCGTCACAGTGCTTTTCATGGGTTGACATGGAACAACTTCTATCAGCATTTGTGGCCTTACAACTGCCCAAAGGCAAGATTTAGGATGTCCTCGTGTAATGTTTTTATTTGCAATTATTTATCCTTTTCACGGGTTTGTGATCCATTTGAATAAGAAGGTTACATGTATATGCAATTACTACGACTGTTGATAACGTTTTAGCCCCAGGAGCTCTTTCCCGTAGTTTGAGGCGTTCGCTTGTTCTATCAGGAAGACAAACATGGGTTCTGAACTGCACCGTCGGGGGTCTGGGTAGGTGTGGAGTTGTTCAAAAACAGCCATCACTGTGGAGAATTGGGTTTGAGGTTAGAAATGAGACGAAGCCAGCACTAGCAAAAACAGAAACACTCTCCATTTCTGAGATTCACCTAGTTTTTAAGTGCCCTCTTGTGTGTAATATTTCAAGAGTTGCTTTTTGAGTAGTTATTTTATTATGGTTTTTTCGTTGTATTACTGTAGATCGTCCTACTTGAATTGTAGAAACTTAATTTGAAATGTCATGCTTGGCAGAAGGAGCTGAAACTCCATTAGCCCTTACTTGTCTATAGCTAATGTGAAACAGAATAGCATCCCATTATTATTATTATTATTATTGTTATTATTATTGTTATTATTATTACTAAAATGGTGTGTGTGCGTGTGTGTCGGTATGTGAAAAGCAAATTGATCACTTGCAAGCACGCAAGTACTTCAGATAATGCAAGCAGGGAAAAGATGCTGCGTTTCCCCTCCGACACATTTAATCACCACTTTACTACTGTAATGCAGCTGTAATGCAGCTGATGTGGACGTTGTTGTGTGTGGCTTGTGGTGGGATGTTCATCTACTAATCACCGGCATCGCCCCCCCACCGTGTTGTGTTTCCGCTACCTATAAAGAAGCAGGACGGTTGTGCTTTGCTACAGGTGTGTAGCGTGTCCTCCTCCTCTTGTCCTGGTTAATGTCGTCTGGGCTCACGTTGCTCTTCTATCCTAAAGCCTTCTGGAAAAAGCCTTAAATGCCACAGTAGTTCTATTCTACCACTTTCTTTGCCAGGATCCCGACTAAAGTACGGCTTCATTGTGACTATTTTTTTTTTCTTTTCCCTGAGCTGTTGTTTGTTTGAAACCTACTGTCAGATCATTGGGCAGTGTGAAGATGCACAGGCAGCGGACTGGATGAGATTGCCTTAAATGGAATTATTAAGGTAATAATGCTACGCCATGCCTGTTGGTAAATCACCATCCTGCTGTCTCAAATGGATTTAAGATGATTTTAAGAGTAAGATATAGTATTTAGCAGAAGTAATAGGTATTTAGAACAGGGCTGTAGCAGTTATTTTAAGGTATTTAAACTGTGTTTTAGTTGTTCTACTTAATAAATAACCTGATATAGTTTCTTAATTTATTTTTTTGGACCACTGCATCCTGAAGCCATAGGTGTTTTTCACATTAGGTGCCATAGGTGAGGCAGACGGTGTATCCTGAGAGTCTGCACTCGAAGGCAAATAGGAGGTTTGCATCCGTGCTTTAACCGGAAAGTCTTTGACAGCAGCGAGCTTTTTCCCCTCGGAGTCGCCGTCGGAACACAGCGCAGGTCAAAAGGGAGAAAGAATCACGAGACGAGACGAAGAAAGACGGCTGAGATGCAAACCGTAGCTTTTCTGGAGTTCGGTCTTCATACTTGATGGCAGTTTATGTTTTTCCTGGCTCTCATTTTTGATGTGCCTGCCCCTCGAAGCTGCTATTGAATTTAATCTTAACACACACTAGTATGATTTGTGTGTATGCGTGTATGAATAGTAATGATGTGTGGGCTGTATTGGTGAAATATTTATTGATGGGCGCAGGGCGAAGCTTGCCACCAGTCAGATGCTGGTAAACGTGGCTGTTTGTTTTAGCAGCCGTGTTTGGAGATTATATGATAACTGACCAGTATTCAAAGTGATTTAGTCTGAAGACCTCCCGAGCGTTAAATGGCCTGAGTGAAAACACTAAATTATCAGAGCTGTCCTGTTAATGCTGAACTGCCTCGCTACAGCCCGACTCAGTCAGGTTCTACAGTTTCATATGAAGTGCCTCCACTGGGCTTAGTATGGAGAAATGTGTGAGTGGATGCGTGGGTGGGTGGGTGGGTGTGTGTGTGTTTGTTAAGCTTGGGTACTTGCACACAGGTGTGCACGCTGACAAAGGTGCACGAAGTTAATCTCTGATGGGGGACCAAGCTACTTAGTGTAACTACTGATACTGTGTCATGGACTGAAGTCCTGAAGTGTGCCACGACTCCTAGACGCTGTCGGGATGTGTGAACTGTTTGCTGCTGACTCACTGACCAAAGTGACCAAGCGTCCCTCTCCGACCACCCGGCTAAAGGCCTCGGCAAGCTTGTTTTGGGAACTTGTGTTCTAACGGTAATAAGCAACAACCTGGTGACGTAAAGGAGAGCTGCTGCCCTCATTTGGACGGTTGAAGAAACTCTTGTGAAGTAAAGTGTAAAGATGTGAACCGAGCATAAAACAAATCTAGATTGAGAGGTTCCTGTCTGCACGTTACACCCCAGTTTTCTCCTCCAACCAAGATCCCGATGTGGTTCTAAACAAAAGCTTTGTGTTTTTAGTGCCGGCATCCCGTCGAACACAGTGTAAAATGTGATCTAGTTAAGCACATTGTAGCTCGTCATGTTGGCTGACTCAGATGGCAATACTTAGCGGGGCACAGGTATGCAACAGCTCTCTCTAGATTTCTTTATTCTCTGATTACTGTGACGGTCTCTGATCACCAGAGACGGTCGTGTTGTGAACGGTGGTGGAGGGGGGCTTACTTCTTCTACTTTGTGAAAATGTGATATTCCAGTTTTGCCTAACCTTCAGGAATAAAATGTCTTGCACAAACATTCCCCCTAACCAAAATAAAGTTTGCAAACACAACGCTTTTCAAGTGCCTGTCTTTGTTGTGTGGATATTAGTGTAGATACAGGTGTATGTTATACTACTTCAGTTGGGTCAGAACCATCTCTCAACTGCCACAGTGGGGGTGGAACTGGACTCAGATATTTCTGAGGCAAATTGGTAGGGAGCAGTTTGGTTTGTTTGATTTCTTATATTTAAATTCACCCACAGGCTCATCAAACTGTTTCCATGCACCAGTAAAACCAGCTGATAAAGTACACAACAGTAAAACCACTGACAGGTGGCGTGAATAACACTGATCATACTGGTGCTAAGTGCTGTTCTGCTGGAAAACTTTGGATTTTGGCATCCGTGCTGATGAGACTTGGACACTAAAATAAACCCAGAACAAACACACTCCATGCAAATAGAAATCCCAAATGTCACTGTTCTACCTCCGCACCCCACTGCATCGCAAAAACAGCAAACGATCATTAACATCTTGGGGAACAGGACAGTCACTCAAGATGTTGATTTGACCTCCAAACCTTCTAGACCCCATTCTGATCAGCAGGATGCAGTGGAACAAGTTTGATTCCCAGATGCCCCACTGCACAACCCAGAGAACCCAAAGGATCCCCTGCCAGCGTCCTGGTCCAGACCCCATAGGACCCTAGGAGGTCCTCTGGTCCAGACCCCATAGGACCCTAGGAGGTAATCTGGTCCAGACCCCATAGGACCCTAGGAGGTCCTCTGGTCCAGACCCCATAGGACCCTAGGAGGTCCTCTGGTCCAGACCCCATAGGACCCTAGGAGGTCCTCTGGTCCAGACCCCATAGGACCCTAGGAGGTCCTCTGGTCCAGACCCCATAGGGCCCTAGGAGGTCCTCTGGTCCAGACCCCATAGGACCCTAGGAGGTCCTCTGGTCCAGACCCCATAGGACCCTAGGAGGTACTCTGGTCCAGACCCCATAGGACCCTAGGAGGTCCTCTGGTCCAGACCCCATAGGACCCTAGGAGGTCCTCTGGTCCAGACCCCATAGGGCCCTAGGAGGTCCTCTGGTCCAGACTCCATAGGACCCTAGGAGGTAATCTGGTCCAGACCCCATAGGACTCTAGGAGGTACTCTGCTCCAGACCCCATAGGACCCTAGGAGGTAATCTGGTCCAGACCCCATAGGACCCTAGGAGGTCCTCTGGTCCAGACCCCATAGGACCCTAGGAGGTCCTCTGGTCCAGACCCAATGGTTCAGAGCATTTTTCACGACTAATGGGGAACCAACACAAGATTAGGCAGGTGGATTTAATGTGCCTAATTGATGAAGGCTTCCTTGGGCGATATACTTTGGGCCTGTTCAAAGTTGGGAGACCTAAAGATGATCTATGATATGCTCAGATTTACATTGAAGTCAGTTCAAAATTGTTTTTGTAAATGGTTAAAAATTTGCCCAAAAAATGTCTTTAATAACTTGACTCATTGTCCAAAATGACAAAAGCTTCTTTAAAATTGATGTAAACTGGTCCAAAGTTTGCAAAATGTGTCTAAAATGGCTCGAACATGTCCAGAGTTGTACTAGAATCTTGGATATTGTGTTAATTAAAGATAAAATTAAAAAGTGGTGATAGAAAATGAGAAAAGCCTGAATAAAAAACCTCATCTCTGGTCAGTGATGTGTGAGAAAGTTGATTAAAAAGTTTAAAAACAGTGACAACAACTATCACTCTTCCTGCTGCATATTGTCGTTGATCAAACTGTTTCAGTGTGTCTGACTTTCAACAGGTGTATAAACAACATCACAACACCTACACTTCTATACAAGTTAATAAAAAACAGGACTTTACAAACTAAAAGGCTCAGAGAATTTACCAGTTTAAAAATAAAACTCACAGCCAGGTCAGATTGTCCACTTTTCAGTGTTTTCAGACTTTACAGATGTGCCACTTAATGATAAATAAAATATTTACTACGGACCAATTATGGGGACGCCACATCACAGGTAATCTAAGTTCATTAACTGAAATATTATATGTAACTACAAATTTGAGGTACTTGTTCATTACGTGACATATTTTCTTTCCATACTTCATACTTCTTACTACAATTCAAAGGGAAATTGTGCTTTTTACTCCATTACATGTATTTGACCATTATAGTTGCTTGTTAACTTACAAATATTTTTTTTTGCATACAGAACATATTATAGGATGCTCACATTAAACTGCCCAACACATAAAAGAAGGTTTGTCAGTAAATTACAGTTTTGTTTCACCAGAAAATGTATTAATTTGACATTATTTGAAGTCATTTTTGATTTTTTAAAGTGATTCATAGTTCCTGCTGGTTGATCCTTATTTATTTAATAAATAATATTTATGATGTATTATTTTCATAATGTATTTTCCATAATAAAATCAGGATATTATTCCAAGAGGACAATAAGGATTAGCTGCAGCCTGATATTAACATCAATTCACTAGTATAGAGTGGCTGCTTTTATTTTAATACTCTGAGTAGGTTTTGCTGATACTATTTCTAATAGAGTATATCTACGTGTATTTGTACATTTTCCACCTGCTTTCTCCAGCTCTAATTAATTGATTGATTACGCACCAGCCGTAGTTTGCGGTTATGTCGTTCGCGTTTGAGCCTCTTCGGCCGCCGTAGGAGGTTGGAGGCTGAGCTAAGCTAACTGGAAAGAGTTAATGACAGTTTTATTGTCATTTTATGTTAACACCCTTTAATGGTTGTAGGTTAACTGTCGGCTAACGCTGTCGCTTTGGTTTTCTGCCTCTTAAACGTCTGCTGGAGACCAAAGCAGTCAACCAGCGAACACTTTTGGTAAGACAACAACTGTCGTTAACTCGTTAGCTTCAGCTAGCAGGCTAAGGCTAATTAGCTCAACTGATCGATTCTCTCTGTTCGCTGCAGTTTTATTGATCAGTAAATTATCTGGACTGTGCCGCGTTCAAAGGGCGATGCTGTCAGTGTGTGTCAGGTCAGCTCTCAACACATGTAAGTGTCAGTGTTTTGTGTGTTTAACTTCAGTTTGTCGTCGTGTTACTTAGTGTGATGATGTGTTTAAAGGTTCCTTATAGTTGGATGTTTGTTTACTTTGTGCAAACTCTGACTAGCTTGTAAACAAGTATTTACTAAAATGAAGTAAACAAAGTCATGGAGGGGGATGTGGGTGAAAGGTCGCCAGTGCAGCTTCAGTGTTTTATCAGAGTTCATGTCCTGAAGCTTTTCTGCAGCTTCCAAATATATTTAGATATTTTTTTAAAATGAGACTGCAGCTGATATTGTTTGTATTAAGCCACTGATGCTGATACTGGATTTAGTGATTAAATTCTTAAACTGTGTCTAATTTTATGTAAGGCTGTGTTATTAGGCTTTCTGCAGAGCTCAGATATGAATTTTATTATACTTTACGTCCAGATTGGATAATAATGTTTGTATTTAACCAATAATACTTTATATTTCTACTCAGTTTAGGGATTAAAAGTCTATAAAATGAAGCAAACAAAGTCATGGAGGGGGATGTGGGTGAAAGGTCACCAGTGCAGCTTCCGTGTTTTATCAGAGTTCGAGTCCTGAAGCTTTTCTGCAGCTCTTAAATATATAAATATCCTGTTATTTATGTATTATTTTTCATGCTGGGGTTGCACATGTTAATGTTTAGCTATTAATACGCAAAGTGTCTCATGTTTTATTGAATTAAAGTCCATGAAATGAAGGTCATGTCTAAAAAAAAATAAAGAGGCTTGTTTTCTCTAGTTTTAGGCAACGTTGTGTCCTTGAGCTTTTCTCCTGGGCTCAAATGCTTATTTTAATATATTTTAAAATGAGGCTGCAGCTGATATTGTTTGTATTAAGCCATTGATACTCTGAGTTTTTGCTGGATTTAGTGATTATAAGTCTTAAAATGCTTCTTTACCTCATTTTATGTAAGGCTGTGTTATTAAACTTTCTGCAGAGCTCAGATATGAATTTTATTATACTTTACAACCCGACTGTGTATAATAATGTTTGTATTTAACCAATAATACCTTAAATTTCTACTCAATTTAGGGATTAAAAGTCTATAAAATGAAGGTTGTGTCATTTGAATGCTTGGTTTCTCATATTTGGTGCAAAACTACCAGTATGTTCTGCAGGGTTTGTGCTGGACTCAATATGTACATATTTTATTATATTTCAGACCTGGGCTGTAACTAATACAATAATATTGAGCCTGTATTTAACCATTACTATGAGTATCTACTTATCTTTAATAACTAAATTCAGGCAGTTAAAATGGGTGTTTTAAAACAACAGAACAACAATGCAAAAAATAAAAGAAACAAAAACAACTTTGATACAAGAAAAGCCAAACTACGGAGCTAAAAGTTGGGAATGTTTTTGATTTTTTTTACTTGAAACTTTACCATTTTGAGCCGTAGGTAAAAGAACCGACAGCACATGGTACAAATACTGCATTGTAAGTAAAAGTCCTGAACTGAAACTGTTATTTAACTGAAAGCGTGTGAAGAATAGTGCTGCAACGAATAATTAGCAATTATTTTCTCCATGAACCAATTAGTTGTTTGGTCTTTTAAATGTCACAAAGTTATTCAGTTCACTTTCATAGAGAAGGAAAGAAACCTGAAAATATTCACATTTAATGATCTGGAATCATAGAATTCAGACTTTTTCATAAAATATAATTAAACTAGCTAATTATTTATCAAAACAGTTGATGATAAATTAATAGCTGCCAACTAGTTGATTAATTTATTAGCCACTGCAGCTCTAATAAACAGAAAAATACTAAATTATTAAAAGTTTAGCATTTTGCTGTTGCAGCTGATAGTTTACTATTTTCCTTATGGTTTAAATTCCTGATAGTTTTTACAAATAATCAGTTGGATTTGATTTTATTTTTATTTTTTTGTGATCGCCTCACATTTATAAAAAGAGTCTAACCATGACATGTTTGACTCTTTTCATCAGTTATTAGTATAACTGAAGATTAATTTTCTGTCAAAAGACGTTTCACTTAAGATTGACCAATAATGTTAGCTGTACCTGAACATGTTGCATTTTAATCTACGACAAAGATAAACATTTCTAAGCTTGTCATGTTTTGGAGGAAAAAATCAGAAACTAAAGCTGTCTGAGAAATGTGCTGCTGCAAAAATGACAATATTTTCCCCCAGACATGGAAACTGAAGTCTGTTTTCATTGCATTGCAGATTAAAATCGCAGAATAGCAAAAAAAATAAAAGGTGCATGACGTGTTCTGAGCCCAAGGTGACATTTTTAAATGCCGTGTTTTGTCAACTTAAAAGCCCCAAAGACAAACCAGTCAGATTGAATCATCAAATTCAGAACATTTGGTGATACTGGTAAAATCATTTATGACATTAGAATTATTATTATTGAACTTTCTGCCCTGAACAGTTAACATGACGGATCAGCTGAAGCCTGTTGTTGTTGTTGTTGTTGTTGTTTGTCTCCCTCAGACAGGGGCTTGTGGCTTCCTGCTCAGGTTGCAGTCAGAGCCATGTCGTCCTCCGGTGGTCCCACGTCTCCGTACACGTCTCTGGCCATCAGCCGTCCTGCTGAGTCCATCACACATGTGGAGCTTCACCGTCCCAAGAAGCTCAACGCCATGAACAAAGCCTTCTGGAGGCAGGAACCCGTTTAACACGTCACATATCATGTTGAATGACGAGGTCTTCATCAAAGTTAGATAGAATTACAATATTCCACAAGTTCTTTTGGGAACCTAAATACAAAACTTGTATTTAAAACTGATTTTCTGCAGCAGCTGCTGCTTATTTCTGCCCGAGTATGAAAATCACTATTTAATCCTCAGTAAGTTTTAATGTAAACTTCGAAGAACCAGTCAGAAGAAAAGTTGTTTCTTTAAATGAATCGCGTATTCAACCTCAACGTGTTCAGACCTTTTTCTCACTGTTAGTCACGTTTGTTGTCATCTAAGTTAAAATTTTCTGTGCACATTTGGAAAATTAATTTGTGCACATTTAGATCTAAAACTTATCTTCAAACATTAAATGCACACAATTTTTTTTTTTATTGATTCATATTTGGGGTAAAAGTTTAACTGTTTTATACTTAATGTTCCCAATAGTGATTTTTAATTATTTTTTTAGTGGTGGTGAAAGAAGATGCTCAAGAGTTTATAAACACTTTAAAATGACCATTAATCTAAAGGTCAGAATAAACCTCATTGATCCATGTGGGGAAGTTCATGAGATTCACAAAATGCTTGTATCATAGTAAATCATCAGCTGGGGAAGTTTCCTGTCAAATTTTTATGCAGATTTATTTATCTCTCTCTGGGGTTTGTTCATATTTCACTCTCAGCCAGATTTATGGAGCATTCTAATCCTAAAATCGTAGCATTTTGTTTTTCCTCTGCAGCTTTTTTCTGATTTTTGAAATGATAAAACAGATGTCCAAATTCTCTTCAGTAAAAACCTTGACAAAACAACAACTTTGGAGCTGGTTTTATCCAATGTTTGGGTTTCTGTTGTGGACATTAATGCAAGTTTTGACATTTTTAGGTGTGTAATGACTGATTTGCATAGTTTAAACATGCATTTTAAGAGGAATTATCATGCAAATCATTCAATTCAGTTCAGTTGTATTTATATAGCGCCAATTACAGGCAAATTGTCTCGAGACGCTTTACAGAACCCATAAACCTGAACCCCAGAGCAGCCCTAAGGAGACAGTGGCAGGAAAACATCCTTTTAACAGGGAAAAAACCTGGAGCAGAACCCGGCTCTAATGTGGGGAACCATCTGCCCAAAATCATTGTAAGAGATCAACTGGGAACATTTCATGTAGAGTTTTATTCGTCTCTGTCCAGGGTTTCTTTTTAATGCCATTAGGTGTCGAAAGAACACAGAAATTATTTGAAAAGACACTAAAAACATAGAAAATTGGAGCTGATTTAAGTAAAAAATGATAATGAACACAACTGCAAATAAAAAGTTTGGAAAGTATTTTTATTTATTATGTACAAGCAGCAGTTACTAACTTACAATTTGTATTTGTAGCTTCTAAGTTGATAAAATGTTGGGAGATGCATTTGTATGAAGCAGTTGGAGTTAATTTGATGTATGTGTGAACAAACTGTGGACACCAGGGGGCGCTGCAGGGAGAAATGTAAACTATTAGACAGTTGCGTGTTTCATGGATGGGTCAGAATCAATATTGTGTCAGTAAATTGAAAAAACTGTGATAATTAGAATAGTTATTTCCACTTTTGTACTCAGTGCTGGCAGCTGTTTTTACTAAATAACTGATTACTGCTGTATTTAAGATATTAATCAATGAAGCTTCCTTTTGTCCTGAAATCTCAATAAGCATTGAAAGGTTGTGTGTTTCTGTGCAGGGAGATGGTGGAGTGTTTCACTGAGATCGCTGAGGATCAAGACTGCAGAGTGGTGCTGGTTTCTGGATCAGGAAAGATGTTCACAGCTGGTGGGTTTCCTGCTTCTGTCCTGAAGCTGTCCTCTTACTGCTGCTGTATTTATGGTCTCTGCCGTGTTGCCGTCCAGGTATGGACTTGATGGACTTTGCCGAAGACATGATCCAGCCTGGTGACGACAACGACACGGGCAGAACTTCCTGGAACATCAGAAACATGCTCCACAAGTGCCAGGAGGCATTCTCCGTCATAGAGAAGGTCAGAAGTGTTCACAGCACTGAGGAAATGAAGATAAATCCAGTCAGAGACGACCGTCAGTGTGTGAAATGATCCTGTTCTTCTTGCAGTGTCCAAAGCCTGTCTTGGTGGCCGTCCATGGAGCCTGTATTGGAGGAGGTAGGATCACTTCATCTCACTAAGTATAAACCTGAGAGTCACAAATAGAGCCTTTTTCATCGCTGATATTTTTAATTCAACTCAATTTTATTGACTAGTATATTCAGTTCAGTTATATTTACATCATGAGTCAGAAAAAAACACAAATGCGTGCAGAAATGTAGAAGAAACGGGATAAAGCACAAATTCTGACTTGTCAAAATGCAGTTTTTAGGTGATGATTTATTGAAGATTTTTTAAAAACCCCTGTGAAAAAGTAATTGCCCCCTGTTGGTATCATGTTCTTCCTGTATCAATATTAGCTTTACTTCAGATGTAGTGGATCCTTGTCTTCCAGAAAGTTCCACCTTTGACTCATCGGTCCACAGGACAAAAGTCTTGGAGCTCATCCAGATATTTTTGCAAATACCGGACAAACCTTTATGTTCTTTTTGATCCTTTAACTCTCCCATGGATCCATTTCCTCCCAGAGTCTTCCTTATTGTAGAGTCATGTAGACGGACCTTAGCTGAGGCCAGTGAGGTCTGCAGATCTTTAGATGTTCCTCTGGGTTCTTTTGCGACTCCTGGATTAGATGTCGATGCTCTTGGAGAAACGTTGGTCTTTGGTCCATTGCCTAAGGTTCACCACTGTTCCATGTATCTCCATGTATGGATAATGTTCCTCACTGTGGTTCTCTATGGTCTCTGGAGTTTTAACCCTCCAGACTGATGAATGTTCATGACTTTGTTCCTCATCTGTTCTTGAATCTCTGTAGAACGTGGCATCATGTGCTGCTTTTTGGAACCCTTTAGCTACTTCACAATGACGACAGGTTCTATTTAGTGATGTTTAGATTCAACAAGCCTGGCAGGAATCACATGTGAGTGTTGATGGTGAGATTGATCCCAACTGCCAGATCGATTTGGTAGATAGGTAGCTAAGGGGGCGATTACTTTTTCACATAGGGCAACATGGGCTGGACAACATTTTCCTTCAAAAACTGCATTTTGTGTTTTCTTGGGTTATCTTTGTCTCACATTAAAATTAGTTTGATGATCTGAAACATTTATGTGTGGCAAATTTGCAAAAATAGAAGATTTCTGTTGGGGGGCAAATACTTTTTCATGGCACTGTATACAATGACGGCATGTTTAACAAATTTAACTTCAGTTGAATGTAGTGTTTATTGTTCTCGATCTTTTCTGTCCAAAAACAACTTTAAGATGTTTTCCTCAATTCGTTGAAATGATTTAGTTTGCTTTGCCGTCTAGCTGAACCTGCTGATGGTCTGTTCATGTTGCTGCTGACGTTCAGACCGAGTCCATCTCTCTTTGGGATACAGACCTCTGGTTCCTGCTCTTTCATTAAGCTGTAATGTCTTTGGTTGTGAGGTTTAAAGTTGTGTTGTGGTTGCTGTGTTGTGTGGCAGGTGTTGATCTGATCACAGCCTGCGACATTCGTCTATGCACTCAGGACGCCTGGTTCCAGGTTAAGGTTTGTACATTTAGTCTGATCATTTAGAAATGTGGTGACGGAAAACAGAAACGATGCTTGAAGAAAATATTTATAAATTTACTAACCAGCTGACTTATTCCCCATCCATCCATCTGTCCATCCATCCATCATCATCATCATCCATCCATCCATCCATCCATCCATTATCATCCATCCATCCATTTATCCATCCATCCATTATCATCCATCCATTCATCCATCCATTATCATCCATCCATCCATTTATCCATCCATCCATTATCATCCATTCATTCATCCATCCGTCCATTATCATCCATCCATCCATCCATTATCATCCATCCATTCATCCATCATCCATCCATCCATCCATGGTGTTTAATCACAATGAAACAAACAAGCAAAATAACAACAACACGTACATCGTGTTGTTATCATTTACCTGCACTTATTTTTTAATTTCTTCCCAGTTTTATGGCTTTGTTGTTGGTTTTTTGCAAAGATTTAAGCTTTGGCTGAACTTTCTGCACCTGCTGAACTTTGGCTCTTTGATGCATTCATTGTACTAAGACAGACTCATGGAATAAACAAACATTACATTTAATATTTTCTTGATAAGACTTGAGGAGACTAAGAAGACCTTTTACTGCATTATTACACTTAAAGGATGCACATGAAACCTAAGGATCATGTATTTGACGATGGGAAGCCGTCTCATATGATGCGTATCGACGGTGTTTCCTTATTTTCAGCGTCTGTTTTGCTCTACAGGAGGTTGATATTGGAATGGCAGCAGATGTTGGAACTCTCCAGAGACTTCCGAAAGTCATCGGCAGCCGCAGGTAAACCGGCAGTTTTAATCTTTCAATGTACATCTTTTGTTTTTGTTGAAGTTGCAGATTCCACTGGATGATTAAAGTGTAGAATTCATCATTTAACAACTAAACCTCATCATGTGTTTGTATAAGTTCCTGATTAAGACGATACAGGAACATTCCGTCAGATACAGATGACATTAAATCCATATTCTTATTGTATTCTCTTTATTTTGTACAGCCTAGTGAACGAGCTGGCTTTGACTGCCAGGAAGATGTACGCTGATGAAGCTAAGAGCAGCGGACTGGTCAGGTGATCTACATGCTCAGAATGGGACTCTGTGCTGATGTTTGTATTGAACTGTGCTTTCAAAAGGTCAAATTTAATCATGCAGCTCGACTGTTTAATACAAGGAGATGCTGCTTGGTGGTGGGAGGGGTGGACATAAACAAAATCATTTTAGAAGAACTGTGCTTCAACAGATTCACCTTGCAGTAAAATAATGGAAGCTACAGCTTGGTTGACTTGAAAACTGTTTCAAAATGAGAATTTTTCAGTCAGTATGAACAACTTGAGCCAGTTTACACAAATTTTTTGGTATTTTGAACAACTTCTAGTCCTGTTATCCACCAATTTAAGCCTTTATTTGCTTCATTTCTTAAGTTTGATTGTTTTCAACTTACCTTTAATTTGAACAGATTTACATCAATATAAAAGTCCAGTGTGAGCCATAATAAAGCTCTTTTAACTCTGACTATCTGAAGTTATCTTCGTGGTGATTCTTTTTCCATCTATAATTTCTTCAGGGTTTATTCTGACGTACATCAACCAGACTTTTTAAAATCCCCACAGCTTCAGGTTCATATTCCTCAGAGCTGTTTCTCTCAGCGGATCAGTGTTTTATTGTTATTTGGACTTTGCAGGATGGATGTTCTGAGTGAATCTGTTGACTATCTACTCACTTCACTTTATTTTTATAGTCTCTCAGTGTGAAATGCTTTGTTTCCTCTCCAGCCGGGTGTTTGCAGATAAGGAGACCATGATGGCGGGAGCCCTGGAGCTGGCCGGAGACATCGCTGCTCGCAGCCCGCTAGCCGTTCAGGGCACCAAAATAAACCTGGTCTACTCCAGAGACCACAGCGTGGCTGAAGGACTCGAATACATGGTGAGGATTCCTTCATCTTTCCCCAGAGTTGTCTCTCGTCACACACAGACTGTTTAACCTCCTGATTAATGTGAGACTTCTGCACTATAAAGAGAGATTAGTGGGTTAGCAGGTATGTTGAGCCCAAAGTCAGAGTTTTCATGAAGGTGGCTTTCTTGTAACCTGATCTCCATGGTAACTGATGCTGTGGAGCTAACCTGGTTCAGAGTTCAGGGTTTAAATCTGCCGTAAGAAGCGTCTCCCTTTAACCAAATCTCTTCCCAAACGATTCTTAATGATCGATACAGATTCTCAGCTGAAGGAATATTTTATATCCGTAAACCTGTTGATCTGTTACTAAAATCACTGAATGAAGCCGTGTAGTTACAGTATCGCACACTGTATGCACCGCGTTGCCATGGGAACCTACATGTGTTCAGCTGGTGATGCAGAAATCGCATCAATATGTTTTTACGTTTGGTCTATTTAAACTGCTGCTACTGCAGCTGGTAGAATATGGATTAGAACACTGACTCTTCTACTGGTTTTAGTACAGACAATATTCAGTCAGTAACATTAGATTTCCTTCATTATGAGACAGTGTCAGACCTACATGCACTTCAATACAATATCATGTTTGAATACATGAAGTTTATAGTTTAGTCTTTCATGTGCAGCTGTCAGTTCAAAACGATCAGCTGCATTGATCAGTAAAATAAATACTGTGGGAAAAACAAGGACTTGTTTTTGTAAGTTTTCCCACTTACTAATAATGGAGAGGTGTGTAGTTTTTATTGTAGGTACACTTCGACTGTGAGAGAATCTAAACAAAAACATCACATTGTATGATTTTTAAACAATTAATTTGCATTTCATTGCATGAAATAAGTATTTGATTCACTAGAATAATGGAACTTAATATTTGGTAGAGAAACCTTTGTTTACAATTACAGAGGTCCAACGTTTCGTACAGTTCTTGACCAGGTTTAACACACTTCTGCCAACTTTCCTGTCTTGCATCATTTCCAGTAGCAGCTTTTTCCCGTCATAAATGTTTATGTTCCTCATCGTTCTCCATTAAAACAACCTGCTGACTGAAGCAGCTGAACGCCATCGGTTCATTTTGGGCAGAAAACGAGCCAAATAATCATTAAACTCTCCTGTTTGTTCACACAGAAAGTTGAAAACCACCTTCATGATAACTGTGATTTCTGACTGAGGTTTTAGTTTTTGTTGAGCCGACTCACACAAAGAAAGTCTGACTATGCTGAAGTGGCTTCGTAGTTCAGGACTCTGGGTTTTCTGGCTTCACTTAGTCTAAAATCTGGACCTCAGCAGGTTCTGTTATGTCTGGTTTTACCTCCAGTTAGTTGTATTCATGTGAAAAAACAGCATGAATTAAGTAGTTTATAAGACGTGAGATGATTTATGTCTTTAAAAAGCTTCAGTAAACTCTAGAAATTATTTATAAATGTTAGAATAAAGTTCAAGGATTCTATAGATTTCTCACAGGACCTCTTTCCCCTTCTATATGATATTCAGCCTACTTTTTAAATTCAGTTTAAATGTGTGCATGTTACCTGAAGACTCATTTACACTTGAAGCAGATTGGAGACCCGGTTGTGTGTATACATGGCAAAGAAATCGGACTACTGAAGTGCTGTAAACCCCTTTAAAAGCGGCTCCATCACCACCGTGTTGATCTGTTGCAGGCTGCATGGAACATGAGCATGCTCCAGTCCCAAGACGTGATGAAATCAGCTCAGGCCGCCATGGAGAAGAAGAGCCTCAAAGAGGTCGTTTTCTCCAAGCTGTAAAGAGGTGACATTCAGATTCAACACAGAAGCTGCCGTTTTAATCCCACGCTGTGGCCTTTAATGGGGAACGAAGTGAGATTTTCTGTCCAGACTGAGCTCATAACACCAAAAACTAAAGCTTTCTTGTAATCTGTGATCTGAGGTGGAGATATGTTGAAGCCAGATGATCATCGGTGGGTGGAAAACCTTTTAAACAGCATTTCCATGTGTGCAATCCAACATTAACCTCATAGAAGCTGTAATACTAGAAGTGAATGACGGCAACATATGAGCTAACAATCGAAAAATAAAATCTGACTCTTTGTTTCTCAGCTCATCACCATAAAACATTAACAGCCTCGTTTGTAAATCTGCTTTACTACTAAAGAAACTGATCTGAAAGTTAAAGGCGACTGATTTCATCTTTTTCTCGCAGCCTGCTGAGCTAAAAGGACGATTCGGTAAAAAAAAAGTCGATTTAAATAACTTAAAAGCTTTATTGATAAAACATAAATTAAAAGTAAAAAGGTAAAACTACGACACATTCACTGTCGGCTCTGCTTGGCACGAAGCTTCTGTAGGGTTTTCTGTGGAGAGAAGATAGAAAAATGTTCTTTTAATGAACGGTTTGGTGCCTGCAGCTCTGGAACATCCACACCTTGTCTTTAGAATACTAATAATGTACCTTGTGGAACTCCTTTGCCTTCAGTCTGTTTTTCGCTCCGTCTTCCTGTCGGCTCCTGACGGCTTTCTGCTGCTTCACCTCCTCCAGCTGCTCGTACAGTCTGTAAAAACACAACATCACACTCGTCTGTGTGTAGTCAGTGGTTCATTACACGTCAGAAACACTGAAGGATGGATGTTGAAAAGTTCTCTGTTAATTAAAACATGAATAAATGAAGGGATTTCATCAGAAGCAATATTTAGTCATTCAGAACAGTGTAGACGTTCCAGCAGTACCTCTGAGTTCTCTGGTGCATCTCGGTGGTGTTGCGTTTTCTTTGCTCCGGACTGCAGATTTTCACCTCGTCCACCTTCTTCTGTGCAGAACGGCTCACTGACGAGGAACAGAAAAATGTTTTGGACTCTGATGTAGAACTTCTGGTACCTAAACTGATTCGAATCAAAGTAAATAAATACCTGCAGGAGGAAGCTGGGGCGTTTTCTGCTTGATGAGCCCAGCTGGTCCTCCCTTTGACTTCATGTCGGCTTTGAGCTGAACTTCTGACTTAGTTTTTGCTTTACAGACGGCTTTAGGCCGTTCTCTGCCTTCACATGGAGCTTTGACTGCTGGTTGAGTCTTGCTTAGAGCTGCTTTGGCCTTGATTTCTTCCACCCTGCGGTTGGATCTCTGCAGCAGAACTTGGAGTTTCTGCTGGTGGACCTCCTGCAGGTTTCTGCTGGGACTCCACTGAAACTCGAGGGCCGTCACTAACGAGGGAAAGAGCAGACACGTTTGACAAGAAAATGAAAAATAATCCGGTTTTAGAGGCTCTACTTTTTGTTAACTTCAAACACATCTACTTAGATTTGGTCTCAGGACAAGTATATTTACACAACAACTGCATGTTTTAGTATTTTGTATATGGAATATTTGAAATTTGATGTAAAAGTTCCTCCAATTCTGGAATGAGCCACATGTTGTAGTTGGGAGAAGGTCAGATTTAGAGACAACTCGTCTGCTGAGTCACGTCAGAATAGACCATATCTAATCTAGACCAGAGCAGAGTCCTGGCAGATCTTCCTCCTACAGCGTCTGCCTGTCAGAAGGCCATATTAGGGTGAGATAAGGTCTAAACCAGAACTGCAGGGTTAAAGGGGAACAGGGACTAAAGGTGGTAACCTGCTCTTAACCTGGAGGATAATTTGGGATGACGTCAGCAAACAGCTGCAAGGAAACACCTTAGTGAGGGGATTTCTCCTTCACAGAAGCATTTAACGAATGATTTTACCTGGATGTGTTTGGCTGCCGTCCTCAGGTAACAACAGAGATTCTGAGTCCTACAGAGGAAGAATAGAAAAGAACATTTTTATTGTCAGTTTCTCTAGATATCCAGGACATACAGAGGAACCAAAAAGACATTTATCTCACATCTTTGTATTAGTACCATACATTTAATCCTCCTGTTGTCTTCATTTACAGGCACCAAAAAATACAGTTTCCTTGTCTGAAAAAAATCCAAAAATTCAGCAAAAAATTTCCTCAAACTTCTGAAAATTTGCAAAACCTTCAGGAAGAAAATTCCAATAATTCCTTAAAAGTTTACCTTAAAAGTTTTATTTTAAAAAAAAAACAAAACAACAAATTTGGCAAGACAATTCTTGTAAATATATTTTTTTAAATGAGTAAAAATCTTCCAAAAAAATCCTAAAAATATCTAAAGTGATTCCATATATATCAGTAAAACTTCTGATATTTTCTTTAAGAACATTCACATAAAAATCAACCAAAATCCAGCAAATTTCACTGGATTTTGGTTGATTTTTTTGTGAATGTTCTTCAGAAACATTTTTAACATTTCTTTTTTTCCACCAAAAAATGTTCAAAGATTTCCCAAAAATGTTGAAAATGTGGACATCAGAAGTTTCACTGTGAAAACAGATTTTTTTCCCCACATTTTCAAACTTTAAAACGGGTCAATTTTGACCCGCAGGACGACACGAGGGTTAAAATAAAGTAAAACAAATAAAATATGTAAACATCAACCATGAACTGCAAGACAATGTTTGTGTTGAGCAGAAATCATGAAGTGGACAAGCACAGATTGTACATTTACCTCCGTCTCGTGGTCTTCTGGTCCCTCGTCCTCCGTCATGGTGGCGTCCTGGTCCTGCAGAGTGGAGTCCGTCAGGCTCACTAGCGTTATCTCCGACTGCTCCAGGATCCCCCTCTCTTTGTGGGCAGCTTCCTAAAAAAACAACCCAAGTTATAAAACTGAAGTTATAGTACGACACAAAATGCAATGTCACGAGCAGGTGTTTGTTTATATTTAGCACTGTAGTCGTCAGTTTAAATCTGAAAATAAGGCGCTTTGTAAAGTTTACTAAGCTGAACAAATAAACATGTTCCTACCAGTATCTCATCAGAAACAGAAACCCTCAGGTTCTGCTCAGACTTCAGCTCACTGGATGAAACTGAATCTTCAGGCCTGTCAGAAATCTCCACCTCTGGCAGCGGATCATCACACACGGTTAAATGTGACAGAATCTGAGCGGTTTGCTGCACGTCTTCCGTCCCTGTGGGGGACACTGCGAGGACGGACTCATGGGGCTGAGACTGGGAGGTAACGAGCTGGGAGAAGGATTCATGTAGAGCAGGAGATGAAGCTGAGTATCCGGTCGGCTCCTCCGCTCGAAGACGCTCCGGTGACGGATCGGACCCAGCGGAAAGATTAGCGCCAGGTTCGGACTCTGTAGAATGATCAGAAGCACCGTGTCGTCCGCTAGCTGGACGTCCTTCAGGAGAGGAAGGCAGGCTGTGTTCAGGCAGGTGGAAGGTCATGGAGAGGTCTGCCGTTTCGTTGTGGGTGACCTCAGGCAGCAGCGGGTGGAAAGAATCTGAGCCGAGGAACGCTAGGAATGGTGATGCAGCACAATGAAGTTCTAATTAGAAAAGAAAATTAACATCTGCTTTAACCCTCCTATTATTTACAGGCACCAAAAAATATGGTTTCCTTGTCTGAAAAAAATCTAGCAAAAAAATTCCACAAATTTGGCAAGAAAATTCTTGTAAATATTTTCAAAAATGAGTAAAAATCTTCCCAAAATATCCTAAAAATATCTAAAGTGATTCCATATATATCAGTAAAACTTATATTTTCTTTAAGAACATTCACATGAAAATCAACCAAAATCCAGCGAAATTCACTGGATTTTGGTTGATTTTTATATGAATGTTCTTAAACATTTTTAACATTTCTTTTTTCCACCAAAAAATGTGGACATCAGAAGTTTCACTGTGAAAATATTATTTTTTCTCCACATTTTCAAACTTTAAACCGGATCAATTTTGACCCGCAGGACGACATGAGGGTTAACAGATTATCGTGCATGAAGGTAACGTGCACTACTCCGCATTAATTAGTGGAATATTTCCTATCTTACCTTCAACCCTGTGTGAGCTCAATTCCACCAGACTGGTTCGGTTCTGCCTCGTCTGGTCCGCTGGACGTAGACTCACACCTGGATCACAGGTGATGATGTGTGCTGAGGCCTCTGGAGGCAGCGTCAGGTGTGAAGGGACGCCGACCTCAGGCTGGACACCAAGAGCCTCGTGGCTTCTTTCACCTACAGACGGCAGATGAGTTACTGACAAACCGGAACATGTTTGTGAAAACACAAGTAATACGGGTAAGTTTAGATGAGTTTTAAATTAGGATCGCAAGAAATTTGATTCACTTTTATTTTTTAATTCTTTCATGTTTTAACAACTGAAGAAGTGACAAATGACCGCAATCTGCACATTTAAATACAGCTTGAATGTAGTTTTTTCAGCACTTTAAGCCATTTATTTGTTCATTTCATTTCTATTTCAAACTTACTGCCTGTGTCTGTACCAGCAGACTCGTCCAGCTGTCCAACCAGCGGCCTCATCCGACTCTCCTCCACAGCTTCTTCCAACCACGACGGCTCCGTCTGACCCATCAGCTGAAACTCCTGCCTGCCGCTCGGCCAATCAGAGCTCGGCCGGTGGGAGAGGCGACCGATCATGCGGCTCAGAGTTGAATCCCATCCACCGAGGCTCGGGGACAGACCCGGCAGGTGACCGATGGCCGACGACTGAGCCGACGGCTGACCCACCAGCTGCTCCAGAGCCGAGTCCCTCTGAGGAGCAGCGAGGCAGGAAGACAGCTCCGCCAGCTGGCCAATCAGAGGCCGGAAAGAGTCGTGGTCATCAGCCAGATCGACTGGGTTCTCCTGCTCCTGAAATACATCAGTTAAACACTTTATAGCAAAACAAAACAGGTTTAGAGATGATAAATTTAACCAATTTGATCAGATTTCTGACTTTTAATAAAGTGCAAGATTCATCCAATACACCCATAAGATAAGATAAACTTTATCAATCCCACAGTGGGGAAAGTTCACCGTTGCAGCAGCTCCAAAAGAAGAAGTATGAAGGCAGTACAAGAATAAATCAGAAAAACACACACAGTGCCTCTAAAGAGTTCAGCAGGTCCAGAACCACGAACACACCAACAAATCCATAGTTTAACATTGAAACTGTCCATACAGTATTTATATTAGCCGCTACAGCGATAATGAGTGAACGTTCATTAAATTCATGGCTTTATGCATCATCTCTCCTTGTTGGCTGAACTTCTAACGCCTCTAAAAGTCTCCACATTCACCTTCTTTTCTCCCAGTGAAAGATGTTGCTACCTGCTAGCTGGTTGGAGCCACAAATGTCTCATTAAAACGACCAAAAAGCTAAATCATCCACGCTGGCAGGGAAGATTTTAAACTGAGAGTTTGTTGCTAGTTAATAGGTTAAAGTATTTCCTGACGTCGCCTCCATAAACTGTTCTATCTTATTAAACAGTGAGCTACTGACCAGTCTGCTCCTCTGAGCTCCTGCTGGGTCTGACAGCAGAAACTGTCCACTCGTAGAGTTTCCATCCTGCCGTCTGCTCGCAGAGACTCCAACCAAAGACTGCTGAGAAACTGAAGAAGCAGCTTCCTCCATGTACGATCCTTCACTGTCTGCAGAGGAAACAACAGTTCAAACATCTGAGTATCTGTGGATGTTTGTTGGGTTGTGGCTTCCAGGTTGGCTGGTTAATCAATATGCTATTGGACATTGATTAGCAGCACAGGGAACAGACCTGTGAACACCCCCGACTTACACAACTTTCACCTGGTCCAACCTGAAGGAGATGTCTGGGTCTGGCTTATTAAACACATTTAGTGAACATTTAGTCAAGAGTCGGATCCAAACTAACTGACTGATGCCACAGAAGTCCTCGGTTTGGCTGCATCCTGGTTAGAGTTATCCAACAACCGCAATAGGGCTGGTCCATAGCTAGACTCTGCTCCTCTGTGGTTCCAAAGTGCAGAATTATTGAGGTTAAACTCCAATATGTATGATAGTGTAGGGGGCTGCTCAGTGGCGTAGTGGTTAGCACTTTCCTGGTTTACGTCCCGGCCTTCCTGGGATCTTCCTGCATGGAGTCTCCATGTTCTCCTGTACATGTGTGGGTTTCCTCTGGGTTCTCCAGCTTCCTCCCACAGTCAATGCTGAGGTTAACTGATTATTCTAAATTGCTCGTAGGTGTGAATGTTTGCCTCTATGTGTAGCCCTGTGATAGACTGCTACCTGTCCAGGTGTCCCCTACCTTCACCCTAAACCAGCTGGGATAGACTCCACCCCCCAAGACCCTGATGAGGATTAAGGGGTGTATAGAGGATGGATGGAGGATGGATGGACGGACGGACGGACGGACGGATGGATGGACGTCTGCACTGCCTGTAGACACACTATTATCACACTCGAACTTGTTTTATGGCTCTTCTCCAGGTTGTTCTTGGATCGTTGCTAGTGTTGGATCTGCTCTCAGATGTACGTCGCTTTGGATAAAAGCTTCTGATAAATGACATTGTAGAACCTCAGGGCACAGATGTAGCTGGTATCAGTCAACTTACATAAAAAGGCTTTCATATAACTGAAGGGTTTGGAAGCAGAGTGGTCTGACCCACTTTCTGTAGTTTCTGAGAAAAATGGGGTCAAATTTTAGTGTTTTCCAGAATGGTCTAACATTCCACTGTAACGCTGTATTTGGGTTGTGGGTTAGACCACTCTGACACTAAAATCTAGACCATAAAATATTACAGAAACTGAATAAAACCCAGATTTTTGTGGGTTAGACCACTCTGCCTGTAAGCCCTGCAGTAAACAGTGGGTACCTGTGGTTCTCCCTGCAGTGCTGAGGGAGATGTTCAGCTCCTTCATGTATTTGTCTATAATCTGCTGGACGCTGCTGTCGTCAAACACAGAATCTCCATCCAGACCAGAAGAACCTGCAGCCGAACTTTCCTCCACACTCTGAGCGGCTGGAGACGAGACGTCGTGCAAAGCGGCTTCGCTTTGTTGTTTGAGAGGCGGAGATTTATCTAAAGAAGCAGAAGGAGAAGCAGATTTAGGATCAACCCAATCCATACGTTTCTTATCCAGCATCTCATGTCGTCACTTTAAGAACAAACAAACCAGCGTCCACCTGCAGAGTCAAGCACATTCTCAATCAGATTTCTTGTTTTTTACAGTTTCTAAGTGATTTTCTGACTTAGAGCTGCACAGGTTAGTTTTCAGCTGGAAGAAGGATCAAAGTCACAGTCGACCGTATGAGAGCTGCAACCATAGATAATATCTAATGTAGACCAGAGCAGAGTCCTGGCAGATCTTCCTCCTACAGCGTCTGACTGTTGGAAGATCATTCAGGATGATGTCGGCTAACAGCTGCAAGGAAACACCTTAGAAATAGGAAAGAGTCATTTTTCCTTCACAAATAAAATCTGAAAACTGTGATTGCAGCTTCTTAAATGTGAATATTTCTGGTTCCTTTCATCCTCTTTGACAGTAAAATCAAAATCTTTGGCTTTTGTGAAACACTGACAGCCATTTTCTGAAATTTTATCAACCAAATAACTAACCAGTTAATGCGCTGAAGGACATGAGAATCCTGCAACAGTCCGTCCTGCTGTGACTCACCAGAGTTGCTGTGGAGCTCGGGGTCGGTGGTGACGTAGCTGCCGGTGGAGATGCTGCTGGAGAAGCAGTCGGACTCTGGAGACTGATGTGGAGACTGACAGAAGAAGAGAGTTACTTTTATTCGTGTGATGTTGTTAAATTAATACAAGACTCCTCTTCTGTTCAGGGTGGGTTTGCAATACATATAAAATCTCATTTTATATGTTGATTACACTTATTAAGCAAAGCAAAAGTAGCTTCATACCGAAAACAATACCTTTAACAATGTTTGTTCTGGGTTTTTTTTAAACTTTAAAATGGGTTAATGTGACCCGCAACATAACAGGAGGGTAAAATAAAAGCAGTTATATTGTCTATACAAGCTACTCTGGTAATTTTAACTTTCAACAGTCCTATTTTTGGAACACGATCACAACTCATACTGGTGAATTTTGGTCAAATATTTCATCTGTCTGCAGTGAAATAACCTAAATTTATAACATCTACATGAAACAAAACGACCCACTGAGCTCAGTTCAAGTGTAGAAACCATCATGAAATGTACTTTTTATTAAAAAAAAATACAATTTAGGGTTAATGAATTCACATCATCGCTCAGTACACAGAAACAAACACACAAAAAGACAGACTCACACCCTTAAAACAAGCTTGACTCTACAGACAGACAGAAAACATTTACACTGAACACTTAATAGCTGCACTTGTATGACTCTGAACCAGTTTGGAACATAGATTATGTAAATTATTGTCTATACAGGCTACTCTACTCATTTGAATTTTCAACAGTCTTATTTTTATAATATAATCAAAACTCATAATGTTAAATTCCGGTAAAACATTTCATCTGTTTGCAGTGAAACAACCTAAATTTATATTTGGTTTATAAAATCTACAGGAAAAAAAAAAAACGACCCACTGAGCTCAGTTCAAGTGTAGAAACCATCACGAAATGTACTTTTTATTAAATACACTTCAGGGTTAATGAACTCACATCATCGCTCAGTGCACAGAAACAAACACACAAAACGACAGACTCACACGTAAACACAAAAACAGCAACACTCACTCTACACAGACAGACACACAAAAGCTTCTCAAGCGTAATCAGAGGCCGAGCAGACGCTGCCAGAGCTCTCAGATTTGGCTGGTTTTCATCACTGATCCACAACATGTGAACCTCAGAGGGGTTAGAAGTGCAGAAACACAGTGTTCCAGGAGAAGAACTGAGCATTTTAATACATGTTCACTAACCTCTGCTGTTAAAAGGTTAGAAGTGCAGAAACACTGTGTTCCAGGAGAAGAACCGAGCATTTTAATACATGTTCACTAACCTCTGCTGTTAAAAGGTTAGAAGTGTAGAAACACTGTGTTCCAGGAGAAGAACCGAGCATTTTAATACATGTTCACTAACCTCTGCTGTTAAAAGGTTAGAAGTGCAGAAACACTGTGTTCCAGGAGAAGAACTGAGCATTTTAATACATGTTCTCTAACCTCTGCTGTTAAAAGGTTAGAAGTGCAGAAACACAGTGTTCCAGGAGAAGAACTGAGCATTTTAATACATGTTCACTGACCTCTGCTGGACATCTGCAGCTGGCAGCTGCTGGACCACAGACATCAGCTCCTCTTCCAGAGTCGGAGGAAACTGATGACATTATTCTCACCACTGACTCTGGAAAACCGCACAGGAAATATCAGGAGTTTATTTATACACGTAGCATTTGTCATACAAAATAAGAAATAAAACTACAAGAAAACAGTACAAACAAGCCCCAAGGAACCTAAATCCTACACTGTAAAAAACTGGTTGAAGTAAAGTACTGTTTCGAATCAATCTCACTTATCTTTCTGGTTTTGTCTATTTAACATCCCATTTAGTCCCTTTAAATTGGTATTTAAGCAAAAGTGCAAAAATGTGTACTACTTCTGCAGCATTGTGTTTCTGAGTTGATCTCCAAGTCTACTGACAAATTCATGTTTTTCGTTTAAGGGAATACTAACAATTAAGTTGGAGAAATGGGAAACTTCAAGCTGACTTTCCTGCCAAATAAGTCGCAGCAGAGAATCAAATAAGCAGCTCTAACTTTAAGCAGTGGCATTAATATGAACAATTAATAAACAATTTAGTTAAGCTTAATTGAATTGCTTTTCACCAGCTGAAGCAATTCATGTTCATTTGCTGACTGTTGCATTGAGAGAATCTGGAAATATCTACACCTTTTATTATTTTATTTAATCTACATCGTTTTTGCACTCATTTAGCGTATTTGTTGTGCAATATGCAAGATCTAGAAATGCATCATTTACACCGTTTTTACTATTCTTAACTCTCGTGTCGTCCTGAGGGTCAAAATTGATCCGTTTCAAAGTTTGAAAATGTGGAAAGAAAATATTTTTACAGTGAAACTTCTGATGTCCACATTTTCATTTTTGGGGGTAATTTTTGAACATTTTTTGGTGGAAAAAAAAAAGAAATGTTAAAAAATATTTCTTTAAGAACATTCACAAAAAAAATCAACCAAAATCCTGCAAATTTTGCTGGATTTTGGTTGATTTTTTGGTGAATGTTCTTAAAGAAAATATGGAATCACTTTAGATATTTTGGGGATTTTTTTGGAAGATTTTTACTCATTTTTTGAAAATATTTACAAGATTTGCCAAACTTGGGGGAATTTTTAAATAAACCTTCTAAGGGGAACTTTTAAGGAATTATTGTAATTTTCTTTCTGAAAGTTTTGCAAATTTTCTGAAATCTGGGGAATTTTTTGCTGAATTTTTGGATTTTTTTCAGACAAGGAAACAATATTTTTTGTAAATGTAAATGAGGACAGCAGGAGGGTTAATATCCATTGTGTACAGTGGTTGAACATGTGGACTTTTACTGTTCTCTCCATTTATTATTATTACTAAGTGCACTATTGGGAGATGCTTTCACCAGTTTCCTTGTACAATGACAATAAACGCTACTCCTATTTCCATATATTTCTGTATTTTAGATTTGCACATCCCCTCCTCTCCTTTTAAAACTGTTTTTATTAATTTCGTGAAAGAATTCTGTTCTATTAAGTTGGTCCAGTATCTTTCTCCCCATTGTACCATTTCCATCCGTGTTTATGTCTCTTGACCCTTAAACTTCCTTCTACCTACCAGAGTGTGAGGGTTCTGGAGAAGTTTCTTCCTCCATCAGCAGCTTCTTCCTCCACATGAGGTGGCTGGATGTTCCTGAGCTGGAGGCAGCAGACGTTTTATCAGAGGCCACATGAGACTCTGATTCCTGCTGCAGATTCCAGCCTTCAGCCTGTGAAGGAGTCGCCACGCTGTCCTCCAGACCTGGAGACGTTGAAGAAACAAATCAGCTGGGATTCCGCCTGTGTGACGGCATTATTCCACCAAGGGAGTTATGTGACGATGGGCGTTGGTTTATCTGTCTGTTAGCTACAAGAGTCAGAAACGGACTCACTCAGCTGAACAACTTAAGCATTGTAGCTATTTCAGAGCGAACCTGTGACGCGGCTGCTGTCGACTGGAGTCTCCACCTCTTGAATGGCGCTGAGCTCGTGCTGCTCTGTCATTTCTATGAAGCCCAGTCGGACCCGAGTGAGTGGAGGCTTCGCTGCTGGAGGAGGATGGAGGCGTCCTGAGGGGAGGATGGAGGCCGGGATGGGAACAGGAGGAGCACTGATCTGAGCGCTGGGAGCTGGAAATCACAAATAATTCTACTTTAATAAAAACTTTAAAGGTAAAAGAAGAGAATCTCAATAGAGATGCACTGATTTAGAAGCACAGTATTGCAGTTTAAAGCCACTAGAGCATTAAAACAAGATACCTGAGTTGGAGTTTAATAGAAATATAGACAAGCAAGCTACTTTTACTCAACTATATTGAAATTTAGAGCATTTTACCACTATAAAACAAAAAGCTTTAGGAAGTTTAAAGCAAATGGGACTGGATCCAACCTGACGGTTTAAAAAGAAAACCTGATCCCAGCCTGAACTAAAAGAGAGTTTCAATGGTAGAAGAGCAGTTTTAAAAACATAAAAACATTCCCTTTTTGAATAAAAAAGTCTCCATGGAAAGAACACAAGCACAGTTTGCAACAATACATGTTTTGATGTGGAATTTACACACTGCTGCACCTTAGTTTCACTTTTAAGGTATTTAAAATTCACAGTCACTTTAAATAGAGACAATTTACATTTGATTTTAGCTGCAGTAAGTCTCAGACGTGTGTGTTTTTCTGATTTTAATTGGATTCCTAGGGAAACACCTTCTCATTTTGCCTGCACTACAGCTGTATATAAGGATAAATAACAAGAAAAGCTGATTTGATTTGACATAAAATAAAACTAGAGCTTCTGGTTCATATCAGCTCTTCACATAAGCAAAAAGAAGAAAACAGCATCCACTCTGTGAAACCTGACGGAGGATCAGGTGTGTTATAGAGGACTTAACTGATCCCCAACAGCAGATTTGCACCATTAATAAATCTTTAAAAAACTCATAAAAACACCCAATTTTAGAAATATGTACCTGCATAAACAAAAATCTACATAAAATAGAATAACAGAAATTAATTCATTTATTTTATTGACACCTTTTTTTCAAATCTAGTATAGATATTTTTAAATAGTGTCTTATGTGTGCTTATATGTATATTACTGCAGGTAAACTGCAATAAACAGTCAAAAGTTACGGTAAAAATTCTGACTAATTTAGTCATTTAACTGAATTTAGAGAAAACTTGGGGGGGTTTTGGTGATAATTTTAACCATTTATATCATTCCTTCAGAGACCACACATTAAAAACCAAAAGGATCGACAAATTTAATAAAAGAAAGTTTCTATTTTGAAACCGTTTTTGACACGATTGCCAGAAGTTATTCAAATACAGCATCAGTAAGACCTGCCTGAGGAGATGAGGCTCCTGAAAACCCACTTTTAGAGACTTGCTTTTATGAGAAGTTTATTTTGAGCCTGAAACTAGCTTTAGTGTTCTATTCGGTATGATGTAGTGTTTATTTTAGATGTTCTCCCTCGTTTCATTTGAATTTTAGCTGCCTGATTCTTTGGTGTGATGTCGTCTTTAATTCTCAAATTTTTAGATTTTTAACTTTTAACCTTCAATCTTCCTCTTTAATTTTTAAACTGCTCCTTTGTTTGATTTGTGTCCTAATCTAGTTAATTATTCATTTACTATTTATTTCATTTAACTGCTGTTTTGCTTGATTGTCTCAGTGTTTGCATGTTTTGACTGTCAAAGCACCTTGTGGATGCTGTTCTGAAAGAAGCTAGAAGTATTCTAATTCTAATTATTATTATGTAGTGTAACTGCTACCTGTCTCTCCACCATCAGATGGCAGCTGTTGAGGAGACTCTTCTGTCTCCTGAGAGTCTTCTAGGTGTGATAAAGTTCCTCCGTTAGATTCTTCTATCGCTCTCAGCAGAGATGTGAGTAACCGGAGGCGACTTTCCTTGATGTTCTGTGAAACTAACTCGTCACTGGTGGTTTCTGAAGCTGGCTGTGGGTCAGAAAATACACGGAGTCACTTAGTTTCCACATGTGCTGCTCAGTTGTGAGTTAATCTTTATCTTGGTTGTTCATACTGCTGTTAAATCTGTGTTTCTGTATTTTTATGCTCAGTCCTCTCACTTACTTCTTCATCGGTTTGAATCAGAGCCTGCAGCGCCTCCTTCTGTCTCCTCATCTGCTCCATCTCCACCTGGTGGCGCTGTCTCTCCTCTTCTTGCTGTTTGTGCTGCAGCTTCAACATCCTCCTCTGGACCTCCTGCAGCTGCCGTCTCTCTGTCTCCAGGTCGTCCTGTGTGGAGCTCAGAGACTCGGCCTGCTGGGAGATCTGTGGTGTCGCGACACGTTGAGGGTCTCTGAAGCTCTGGTTACTGGTTTGAATGGGACCAGGCTGGACTGGGAAGCTGGCTGAGAGACCAGTTGTGGACAGTTTGTTCATTTCTCTGGAGGCTGAGGGGGATTTCAGTCTCTCTGGAAGGTGTTGTGTTACTCTCTCCATGATGTTATCGGTCAGCCAGGTGACGTCTGGTCTCTGCTTCCTGTGACTGAATGACTCCACTTCCTCCAGCAGCAGCTTGGAGCCGCTCAAACTGGAACCAGGACCATGGGGATGTGAGGCCGCCATGCTGGGCTGTCTGGAGGTTTGTGGCTCATCATGAAGGTATGCAGGAGCTGTAGGGATTAGTGGAGGAGCTGGAGGATGTACAGGCTGAGTCCTGTGAAGGAGACGTGGAGGTAGGATGGGAGGCTGCAGGGACGTGGTGGCCATGCTGTAACGGACTCTAAGAGCTCGCTGGTATTCCTCCAGACGCTGGCGAGCAGCTTCCATTGACCTCTGATGAATTCTGATATAAAAACCGCAGTTAAAGATAGATTGAAGGTCCATCCTTAGAGCCTCTACAACTGCTTCTTTGAGGAATCAGTGTCATATATATATATATCCACAACATTTATCCAAATGCCCACAGGCGTTATCAATACTTCTACCAACACATATTTACATTTTTAATTTATCTCCATACTTCCCTCCTATCAACTCTCTGTAAACACAACCTGCAGTTCAGTCTAGTTCAGCTGAATTTTGGTCAAGTGACTGCTATTCACAGTTCTTCGTTTTTTTACAGAATCTGATCAGAAGCTTGAATTTGGCCGTGTCTATTTAATACAACAGTTAAAATAGTGTTCATTTCAAACCCACCTGCAGGTTTTGAGGTTCAGAGGGTTGTAGAGTGAGATGTTATGTTGATTCCTGTGGTTAACTCTAGTATAACTGCATGGGAAATAGCGTAAGAGGCTGATTAATCACAAGAAATGAGTTTGTGCTCAGGCTGCAGCTCACCTGCTTTGTTCCAGCAGCTGCTGCTGGTATTCTCTAATCCTTCTGGTGTGTTCGTCTTCACCTGCAGGAGGTAGCAGCTGTGGAGTGCACAGACAGAACCACACACTATTCACACAACACTGCATATACTTCACACAGGATATCTTAAAGAAGGAGTCAACAGAACAGCAAAAACTGGACTTTAGGGAGCTTAAATTTGCAAACAGACTTAAATCTGTGACCAGGAAGGCACGGATGGTTAAATCAAAATGATGGATCCCAACTATAGATGAGCAGGCATAAAACAGAAGAAAAAAGTTCGTATGGATTTGACCTCAGCGGCTACTCCAGGAGTAACTTCCTCGTCTCGTACAGGTCTTTCTGGTGGGTAAACGGGTTCTTTCTGGGCCACAGCTGCCTTCAGATCTTCTCTCTCCTGCTGAGCTTCCAGCAGCATCTGCTCCAGTTTGGTCTTCTGTTCCTCCAACTCCTGCAGCAAAACCACCTGCTGCTGCTTCTCCCTCTCCAGCTCCTCTTCCTGGGAACAACAAAAACCACAGAGGTTGACCTGAAGAAGCCTCCTGGATGCAGGTGAAACACCTTCAAGAAACTACGTTTGACATACGATGGACTGAATCTGGGGAGGAGGTGTGGATGCCGCAGTCATTTCATTATTGTGCAATCTTACAGAAATATCTATTTCTAAGCTTTGAGAGCTTCAAATCATTCAAAAGTGCTTGTTTAATCTATAGGTCTGTGAATGGGATGGGCCCACTGCTCAAAAAGAAAACCGGTATTGGTAGTATGAGGTCAGCCACAAGGGGTGATGGTGAAGTCAAATTTAGAAAGTCCTCCTTTGCACAGAATGCCTCATCTATTAAAGGTTGCACGCTGTAGTTTTCTTTTCTGTGTGGAACAACGGATGGAAATTAGCCTTGTGCTAAATCTGTTGTATTTTCTGCAACCTTGTGCAAACTATTATGAGACTGTATGTTCATTAATATGCACTGTTCCGTCCAAATAGTTTTTTTTAAAAGTTACTAGTTGAATAAACATCCTCTCCTACAGCATCAACAAAAATTCAACATTTAGCGGCGGATCAGAGCTGTTAAAGCGCTTAATTATCAACTGCTTCTTAGAATTTAATCCTTGTTGTCATCTATTGTGATGAAATGAGACGCTGTGGTCAACTGTAATGTCTGTGGCTTCACAACCAACAAACTAATGAAGACAATGATCGACTATAAGAGACTCACTTCCCCGTTTCCTTCAGTATTTCCTAACGTGATTAAACAGACGTCACTGGATACAAAACACAGACATTTAACTTTCTAAGTGAACAAATCATTGACGCTCTGTGAGTCCCGTAAATAGAAATCATAATGGTGTACCCTTTTCCTTCGTTCTTCTTCAAAGGCTTGGATTCTGTCGGCCAAAACATCAGAGAGTGAAGAGTCTGCTGCAGCTGTCAAACACAAAAAAAACACAAAGTTATTGTCCTCTAATAGCAGCTAAACTTTTAGACGAAGGGGTGTAAATGTGGAAAACAAAACGGAAATAGTCGGCAGTTTGGGATTATAGAAGATTAATGATAAACAATGAAAGCAGAGTAAAAAACAGGACAAATGAATGTAGATGAATGTTTTGACAGTTGATGACAGTGACTGAGTTCCCAGGTGGAGAGAGGGCAGGTTTACGGGGCTCTGGAGGTTTGTCTTTCTCCTCGGCGGTCAGAGATCCTGTTTCGATGGACGAGTCTCGCTCTGGGATCTGGTCTGAGACGACGGTCGGTGAATCAGCCGCAGGGTCTCGGCTGCTGTTGCTCCACTGGTTCCTCTGAGTCCTGATGCGATCCAGGAGTTTCTTCAACGCCCGTCTAGGAGCAGGTCTGGACGGCTCCGCTGCAGGGAAAGGAAAATGCTGAATATATGCCTGGCTTAGGATGAGCTTTGAGGAAATGACGTCAAGATTAGCACTGAAGAAATAACACAAATCATAAACTACAATAAGCTCATCTCTGCTTAGTGATTTTGTGTAAAGTTAATTTCAAACAAACATGTATCTTTGGTTTTTAAATGTGATGCTTCTGTTCACCTCCAGCAGATGTTTCCTGCTCAGTGCTGCCAGCGTCTTCCTCACTGTCATGCTGTGTATTTTCAGTTTCAGCTGTGTTTATTTCATCCAGTGTAACATCCAGTTCCTGGTCCTGGGTGCCTGTAGATGGAGCTGGAAGAGGTTCAGGCACCAGCTGGACCACCAGGTCGCCTTTAACTCCTGGAATCACACACAGGTAACTAACTAAGCCATAAAGATCTGAGGGAGTGTACTGACAGAAAGCTAAATACTGAGAGATTTGCAGGGAAACACCACAACACTACGCTGTCCTTACTCCTCTCTCCAGTGTACATGTCCTCAAAGGCAAACTCCATGTCCCTCTGGAAGTCCTCCCTCGTCTCCTGCCTCTTGTAGAGAGGCTGGAAGATCTGAGGAGGCATCTGGGACACCTGCTGTCTCCTCCTCAGCAGGTCCGTCTGCTGCATGTGCTCCAGTTCAACCATCAAACGCTCACGATCCTGCAAAAAAAAAACCAGATCAGGCACAAAAAGCTGCAGTCCGTGTAATCTCCTAAACCATCTCATTTTACAGGAAACATGAAAAATCTGCATTCTGATCAAATACGTTAAGGGGAAATCTGTTTAGCATATGAGGCCTTCTCTAGAGTTTTGGATGATGATGATGATAATGTGACAAAAGTGTCAATTACAGAGACATAAATCCAAGTCCACCCACAGAGACAAACTACTACCATGTGTTATTATATAAGGAGTCATTCTGCTTACTGTGATTAATGCTGCTGTCCTGCTGTCAGTCAACAGCTATGGAATCACAAAGGTTTTTATTGCCAATTAGGTTTTCACATACGACGTATCTGACTTGGTGTTTTAGTGCATAACAGTAACATATAGGTTAAAAAAGCGTTGCCAGTCAGGAGGCAGGAAATGTTACAAGACAAATAAGAGGCAGCATCACAAGTAAAATCAGCAGAAAGTGTAATCGAGGGTTTACAAAAGTAATAGAAATGCTTTCAGTGTGCAGGAATGTGCAAATGAATCATCTAAGAATGTGGAAGGTTACGCAGTATGTAATGAAAACAACTTGAAATGAGCAAGAGGATAATAATAATCCCATCTGAAAGCAGTGCGTTAATGTAAGGCAGAGTCCGTGTCATTGGAGGTCCGTCCTTGTTGAAGACGTTCACTGCTGTAGGAAAAGCTGCTGCTGTGCTGTGAGGTTCTGGTCCTGATGGACCACAGCCTCATGCTGAAGAACTTAACATCACAGTAAATCCTCTATCACAGGGCTGTGCAACACGCGCTCAACAACCTGACAAAGTCATCATAAAGGAAAATACTAGATCGCTCGTTTTTCTTTTGTCATTTTGTGTCTCGTTCTTGTAATATTTTATCTTGTTTTTGGTCTTTTTTTGTCTTTCTCTGTTTGACTTTTGTCGTTTGTCTCATTTTGTTTCACTGTATTCGTTGTTTTGTGTATCGTTTGTGTTGTTTTGTGTTTTTTTTGTCTTGCTTATGTTGTCTATTTTTTTGTTGTTTTGTTTGTCATTTTTGGTCTTGTTTGTGTCATTCATGTAATTTTTTGTCTCGTTTTGTCGTTTGTCCACTGTTTTGTCTGTTTTTTGTTTTGTGTTGCTTGTCTCATTTTTTGTCATTTTCTTTCTTGTTTTTGTCATTTTATGTGTCATTTTTTGAATATTTTATCTTGTTTTTGTTGTTTTATCTTTTTTTTTTATCTGACTTTTGTCATTTTGATCATAAAGTAAAATCCTCTATGGTTCAGTTCCACATAGCTGTGACTAAATGTTGTGTTTCTTTGTAGACACATACATACTAATGTATAAATGATAAACTGAGGCTTAATAATGTTGAAATTGAACTTACTTTTCTTAAGAAATTCAGGTTGTTCAGACTGTTGTAAAAAGATAGTTCCTTAAATGTGAACATTTTTGCACTAAAACAGGAAAAATGTGGAGTTGTTGTTATTTATAGCTTATTATGCTGTGATTTTACTGCTCCAACCCACTAGAGATCAAACTGGTCTGAATGTGGCCCCTGAGCTTTATTAGATATTAATAAAACACTCAGGTGTCTATTTGTCCATCAGGTAAAAGCAAAGCTGTACCTGCACAAGCTGTTCCCTCCTCAGAGCCTCCCTCCCCCTGAGACGAGCTTTCTCCAGCTGCTCCTCCCTCCTCCTCTGCTCCTCCCTCTGGAGGTCATGCAGTCTCTTCACCTCCAGCTCAGCTTCTTCACGGGCGTTAGGCTGCAGACACATGTACAGATTAGAAGAGGGGCTGAAGAGCCACAGGATTCGCTGTAAACAAGACTCAGAATGTTTACCTGCTGTGTGTCCAGCTCTCTGTCCACTGCACTGTCTGGCATGTGGTAATGAGTGGCAGCGAAGGCACTCACATCACATCTCTTCACTACATGCGGCTTCTTGGGATTTATGCTCTGATTAAACAAGAAAAAAACAATATTACTGTGACTGTACTCATAAATCTCCACATGGAGAACGTAAGGAATTATATTTTTCTACTTCACTTTTTTGTTGACTAATTAATAATATTTTCCTTGTCATTTTCATATTGATTGATTAAGCTCATAATACGGGTTGTAGTGATCTGTTGAGAAATTAGAAATGATTTAAGCATCGACCCCACGGTGCAAAGGATCAGTACCATGGGGAGATAAGCCAGATCACTCAGACAAGTTTGACAAAGCATGAGCTGAAGTTTAAACCACGGCTTCCCTCCAACTGTTTGCCAATCACATTATCACATTTTTCCTTATGTTCTAAAACTTTTGTGTAACAGCAAGAAATCATCCACTTCTGGGAGGCTGGTTACAGATTTTCAGCTTGCTGATTGATTTTCCAAACAGATATGGTCCTTGTTTGAGATTCTGTCAACAGGATAAACATCTTGACTGAAGAGAAATAGTTTGTCTTCTATCTCAAATAAGCAAACACACTGACAAGAACCTCAGCTTTATTTTGTAAGTAAGACTCAGTCAAGTCAACTGAGGCTCTAATGTTTGTCTCAACAAGTGAAATTAATCACAGCAAGTTTCAGATCAGATGTGTTGTTTTTTTTTTGCTTTATATAGGCACCTCATAGTTTGAATATAGATAGACTGTCAGATCATGTCAGACCATTTCTTACCATAAACTAAAATGAGCAAGTTAATCCAGGTGGCTTGTTAGGGCAGCTTCTAAGAGTGTAACTATTTGTAATGTTCAGGCCAATCACCTGCATGGGGTTTGGTGGAGGCGGTGGGAGGCTGGACACCTTCGCTGATCGTTCCTTCTCTGCCTGCAGAGCCTTTTTCCTTGCACTGATGAATCTACAGAGGGACAGAGGAGTAAAGTTTTGTTAGTTCTGATAGAAATCGAGCATGCAAACATGTTGAAAGCTTGTGTCTGTGATGCTGCTCACTGGTTTTGCCTCTCATGGTTTTTAATCCTCTGTGATTTCAGCTCCTTCAGAGCTTCTCGATAACGCTCCTCTGCTTTGGCGTGATTTTCCTCCTCCCTCTGAGCGATGGCCGCCAGGTCGGGTTCCTTACATGAGAAAATAAAAATTGAGCACTTTATTTACCTTCATGTATGATTACAATCATGTGGTTTTGTTACAGTCACACAGTCTCCTTAATTTGATCCTAAATCTCAGTAACTCCATCTCAGAATTCATCTTATATCTTGTTTGCACAAAGAAACTACCTCAGAGTAACTTAAACATCTCTACAGCTGGTACTGCTTCATTAACAGCAATAACTCTACAAGAAAAACTAACTATTGAAGACTAGATACAGTTGATGTTGATATTTTTTTACAGCAGCCTTTTCTTACATTTTCCTTTGCACTCCGGTGCCCCTGACCAAGAAGCTGGAGGCTCTCCTGGTATAAGCTCTCCAGTTTATGGAGTTTCTCCCTCTGCTGTCGCTCCCAGTCCAGCCTCAGCTCCTCCTCCAGCTGTTTCAGTTCACGCTGCTGTTTCTGCTCAACCTCTCGGCAGATCTGCTGTGCAAAGTGCCGCTGCTGCTCCCGTACCTGGACGTCAGTGAGAAATGTACAGTCTTGGAATATCAGCTGAGCTTAAAAACTTTCAAGAATAAGTGTTTATTTTCTCAGGAAGATGGCTCAAAAAAGCAAGCCTTATTTTGAAATGTGGGTCATGAATGCGACTGATCAAATCAGGACAGACTTTTGTTGTCGATCAACAATGAGGTCAGACCAATAGAAATGAACTCAGTCTTTGTGAACTCTGTTAACATTTCATTGCAAGACATTGGAATTATGCCATAGTAGGTTAAGCCCAGTGCGATTTGTTGTTGGTTTCTTCGCATCATCAGTGCTGCAAAATAACATTGAAAAACTTCTGTTTTAGAGCAAGAAAATGAGATATTGGCATTTTACATGAACTAAGGTTCTCCTTCTGTGATAAAACATTACAACCTCCATATTTTAAAATCACTAGCTGGCCACATTCAGACTGACTGTCTCCATCTGTTGTTTTTATATCTCATTCTTTAGTTTGATCTGACTGACTTTTTGTTAGTGTTTTTAGTTAGTTAACAATCAAAATTGCAATAAGTGAAAAATCCAAATGGATCAGACTTCTATAAACGTTATTTATCAGAGATAATCACCTGAGAGCAAACAAAGATTAGAACTGGCCTAATTAGAAAATCCCTCAGGTGAAGGAAACCGTCTATGAATCAGAAGTCACACCAATCCTACCTGCTGTATTCGCAGTTTCCTCCTCCTTTCGCACTCCTCTCGTAATATCCGAGCCTCTTCGTTGGGGCTCAGTCTCAGTTTGGACACTTTTCTCTTCATTTTCTTCAGATAAACAGGGACATTTCCCAAAAGGCAGCAGCACCGTTAGCGCTGACGGCTAATGTGAGCTAGCTTCACATTGTTACAGGCGATCACCGACGGACACCTTTTAAAGTGACATTTTAAACAAATGTGTATTGACTAACACAAAAGACCGCAAAAGGTGCGGAAAGGAGAGTTACTGAACGTTTTGTTTATCACCTGAAACCCATGCCAACCTGAAAAAAAACGGACGGTTTTTGTCCTAAACGTCACATCCGGTGGTTTAAATTGCCCGCCGTATCCGTTCCTACTGAAGAAATGTTGGTTCCTACTCGCAATATTTACGTTATTAAAATCAGTCTTCTATTGAATTTACATCAAATATAAAATAGAACACAATCTGAGAATTAAAATAGATGTTAAAGAAAGTAAAACAATGTACTTAAAGCTAGATTTAGCTTTAGAGTCCGGTTCGCTTCACGCCGGGGGACGATAGAGAAGCTACACTGTTTTCTGCGTTGGGAGCGAAGAATGAGCCGTTTACAGCCCTACTGCAAAATATAACACAACTCCACGGAATAACCGTTTATATTCGTGACTGTAGTGAATTGAAAAGGTAAGATATACACGAATAAAATGGTATCCTGCCATTTAAACTGCACTTTCGAGCTCAGTAGTTTTCATTTAACCTGTAAGATTAGCATTAGGCTAACTCTTGCTAGCACCACTCGCTAGACGCAGCCATAAATAACTTAAAAAATAACTTATTAAAAGACGAGTCGGTTTACCTAGCTGATTAAACAGTAGATCCCTAACAGCCCGAAATGCTGCATTATCATAAACCAAACGACACGACTGAACTCGTGTTACGATACCAGAATTTGTAACTTTAGTATGACACTGGAAAGATACCACAGTCCAGATCTAAAACATCAGAAATATTTAAATAATAGACGACAAAACCTGGAACTTTTTTGTTTTAATTGAAAAAGAAATATGGAAACATCAATGCAAGGCAACGGAGGTAGTGAAAATAAGCCACATTAATGATTTATTCAGCCACAGTTCGCTAAAACTGGAGGGATTTCTTACTTATTTGACCTCTTTGCAATGTTTTATATCTCTGCTGTTTATAAAAGGTGGAATCCTTGCAGAGATAAACGCAGCAGTACTGTACATTTTAATCTCCCATTTCCACTCTTTCTGCAATTCATTTGTGTATATATTCTTAAATTTTGTGTTTCTAGTATCCTGGTGTGTATTTTTTCCTTATTTTTTCTTATTTATATTGTACATATAGTGTATATATTTTATGTCTTGATTTAAAGATGTGTTCTCTTGCTTTTCTTTCTGTCATTTTGCTGCTGTGACTTTGCAAATTTCCCCTTGTGGGACTACTAAAGGATATTCTATTCTATTCTTTCTGCAGGAATTCAGTTGGGTTGGGGTTAGGCTGGTGTTGATCTGTATGCTTGTATCACATTTACTGACTTGTTGTTCTGTGAATCCTTGAAAAAATCAGCATATCTCTCAGCAAGAACATCTTTTGCAGACCTGGCTTTGTGGTGTCTACTTAAGCTACATAATTGCATATTTTGCTTTACCTCTGCCGCATCAACAAGCTGTGCACAATTGGCATCAGTGCTTGGATTTGTAAGCATGTCTTTGACAGCTGCCAGAGAGAAAAAGCAGCTTTTCCCTGACTACTGTAGATCGCTGTAAGCACACACTACCCTGCTGTCACACAGAAATGTCAAACATGCAAAATGCTGCCCTCAGCTCTAACACTGCTGATTAACTAATACATTAGTATCAGGAAAATTGTACTTGGTACCATTTTTGATGTTTTGTGCAACACTAGACTGGTTTTGTCTGTTATCCTATGCAGTGGATCTATATTTGGCTGAGTCTTACTCCAACTGGCTTGAACAGAAATCAGAGTAGAAAGTTGAGGTTGCAGAGCGCCGTTTAGCTGCAATGCTTTCTGTTGTCCTGTGTGAGTTTGATGATTGGATCTCTCTGCTTGTCCTGTCCTCAGGTGCGTCGTCATGTCTGGGGGTCCAGCTGTGCGGGTCAGCATCGAGTCTTCCTGTGAGAAGCAGGTGCAGGAAGTGGCCCTGGATGGGACCGAGACGTACGTCCCTCCTCTGTCCATGTCCCAGAACTTGGCAAAGTTGGCACAAAGGATTGACTTCAGCCAGGGATCCGACTCAGAGGAGGATGGTGCCGAGGGCGAACCCAGAGACCGAGAGTGGGGCAAGCAGGAGCAGGAAGAAGAAGAAGGTAACGTAGACTTTAGAGACTGATTTAGACTCCGTTAACGTGACAGGCACCAGCTGCCATCTATCGATCAATCAATAATTATAGTAATGACATCGCTGCGCATATACAGCTGAGCTTTCTGTGTCAAGGTTCTAGACTTGAAATTTTAAGAAATGTATTTCAGGAGGCAAACATCTTTGAATTTGGTCGATTGCAAGGGGTCAATATTAGGCAATTATATGAGGATATGTCACTGGAAAGTAGCTCATTGTATTTAAACAGTTAACTCGCATTATTGTAAGTGATTGTTCACTACTGTTTACAACATACTTAAACCTTCCTGTAGTGGTCCTTTTAGTTACTAATGCAAGTCAATAAAAAGAAAAAACAAGTGTGCAACTTTATTTCAGTTTACTGCTTTCATTCCCTGATGTTTTCTGCTACATTTCATTCATGAAAGTGACATGTTAAGTTGCTATTCTATATCATTTTGAAAAGTATCAGCCAGAAAAATGACAGACTTTCAAGTTTACCAAGTAAAATAAAGAGACTTTGCTAGGTATTTACTAGAGAAACAGCTTTTTGTGACACCTCATGTTAATCAAGGCAAATTTATTTGTAAAGCGCAATTAATACACAAAGTAATTCAAGGTGCTTTACAATGGCAAAGAAATACATTCAGAAAAATGATTTAAATGTAGACATACAAAGTGCTCTAAAAGACAAGAAAATAGACTGAGCATCTAACAGAAAGCAGCAGTAAACAATGTGGTTTTCAGGCCTGATTTAAAGAGCCGACAGTTGGAGCAGAACTCAGGTGTTCAGGAAGTTTGTTCCACAGGTGAAGAGCATCATAGCTGAATACTGCTTCACTATTGTTGCTTCTGGTTCTGGAAACACAGTAAACATGTCCCTGATGACCTGAGGGCTCTGGATGCTTCATATGGAGATAATAAGTCCATTCAGTGCTTTGTAGACCAGGAGTCATATTTTGAACTCTATCCTTTGACTTACAGGAAGCCAGTGAATTGATCTGAGGACCGGTGTAATATGGTCCAGTTTCCTGGTGTTAGTTAGGACTCTGGCAGCAGCATCTGGATCAACTGCAGCTGTTTGATGGATTTCTCAAGAAAGAAAGCTCCAGTTGCCATAAAACAGAAGCAGTGAATAAGCAGGTTTACATGACAGATGGATACATTCCAAACCGTATAATTAAAAGAGTTGCGTATAATGTGTCTGAGTCATATGGATTCTTTTTTCTCCATCAGAATAAGATCTGATTTATGTTTTATTTTGGTTTTTAACATAGGTACAGTGAAGTTTCAGCCTTCTCTTTGGCCCTGGGACTCGGTACGCAACAACCTTCGCAGTGCCTTGACAGAGATGTGTGTTCTGTACGATGTGCTCAGTGTGGTGAAGGAGAAGAAGTACATGGCCTTAGATCCAGTGTCTCAGGATCCAACAGCTGGCAAGGTAAACCACTAAAGAACAGAACAGTGTTTGGTTTATTATACTCATAGAGATCCATGAATCATCTCAATGTTTTACTTGCACATTGACTTGTATCTGATGTCCATTTGTATAAAAACATCCTCTCGACCTTCTGCAGACGCCTCAAGTGTTCCAGCTGATCAGCAAGAAGAAATCTCTGGCCATAGCAGCGCAGCTCCTCGTGAAGGGAGCCGAGAAGCTCAGTAAGTCGGTCACAGAGAACCAGGAGAACAGGAGGCAGCGAGACTTCAACTCTGAGCTGCTGCGACTCCGATCGCAGTGGAAACTACGCAAAGTCGGAGACAAGATCCTGGGAGACCTCAGCTACCGGAGCGCAGGTGATCAATCCGTCGCAGTGTCAGTAAGTAACGCCAGAACTCTTCATACTTGTTGTCTACCTTCACTTTACCATATTTATCCATGCAGGTTCCCTTTTTCCTCATCATGGCACATTTGAGGTGATCAAAAACACTGACATCGATCTGGACAAGAAGATCCCGGAGGACTACTGTCCCCTGGATGTCCTGATCCCCAGTGACTTGGACGGATCAGCTTATATCAAGGTCAGGGGGACATAACATCAACATTTCCCTTCATAATGGCATTTTTGATTACCGTACAGTACATACAGTATTTTCAGTGAAAAGTAGCAAACATTTAGACTGTGGTAATGAGATTTTTACTGGTGAAATGTTTGGTGCATGATCTGAGAGCAAAATAAATGAAAGGAAATGATGAATTACTATTTGTTTTGGGTTCTCTGCTCACCTGTGTAGTTCTTTTTATTATATTTTTTATCATTTCCCTATTATATTGACTTGTTTTTTGAGATGATTTCAAAAATGCATAGCTATAACGTTTCAATGATGTTGATTTCTTCAGGTGTCCATCCAGAAACAAGCTCCAGACATCGGGGATCTCGGAACCGTCAATCTGTTCAGGAGGCCTCAAAAAAACAAAGGCAGTATGTTTCAGCACGTAAACACCAGAAATATCTTTTTAAATCTTTAAATCTGGTTCGGCAGTCGTCTGAATTTGTAAATTGGAGTTAAGGAGATTTAGTTCTTGTTTCTTTCCCTTTCTGTCTGCTCAGGTACGCAGCCGTGGCACGTGAAGCTCGAGGCGGCTCAGAACGTTTTGCTCTGTAAGGAGATCTTCGCCCAGCTGTCCAGAGAAGCTGTCCAGATTAAATCCCAGATTCCTCACATTGTTGTGAAGAACCAGATCATCTCTCAGCCGTTCCCAGGTCAGAACTGTCAAGATGACATGGAAATGGGAAACAAATCAGGAGCTTTGTGGGCTTTTTCCACCTGGAGTTCATCCAAAGTTCAATTTCTCCACAGGCACAAACATTATTACTCATGTTTACATTAGAATTTTTCTCTAAAAAGGTGGGACTTTGTTAACCGATGGAATATTCTAGCTCAAACATTCCAGCCTTTTTTCTCTTTTATCATCTTTGTGGCTCTGGAGTGGACAAACACTCAGACCTTGTTTGTTCCTGTGATTCCCCCTTTACAGGTCTGCAGCTTTCAATCTCACTGTGCCACTCCACGTCTGGAGAGAAGAAGAACAACCGGGCGTCTCCAGAGAAATCCAAACCAGACAACCACCTCTACGTCCTGGAGCACAATCTGCACCAAATGATGAGGGAGGTGAGATGTGACGTCACCTGTGAAGCATCCAGACCGACAAATCAGATAATTAGTCCTTCCATGTATTTACTGTTATCAGCTTAATCTATTTGTCAGACAATAAATCACAAGAAATAAGAAATGCCAAAGTTACTTTTTGAAACAGTTTCAGTGTTCTATAGTTTGTCTATTAGAGACTATTGATGAAACTTATAAGAAATATTAAAGTTCTTTCTTTCTCAAATCGTCAAATTTTCAAAACAGTTTCTGCTCGACCATCTCTGATTTGCTAGAAATTCTCAAACTATAAAATATGGATAGTTTCAAAGGTGTAAGATGAAGAATTTAAGCTTGATTTGTCTAATACTTCATATAATTACTTAATATAATATCAAAGATAAATTTTAAAACCATTTTGAATCTACCAATAGTTATGTTTTTGTGGCACAACTTGTTGTACCTCCTCAGTCGGTTATGAAAGTCAATGTAAATATCAAGGTTTTTGTCAATTTGTGCTCAAAGATGTGACTTTTCATGACATTTTCTTTTTTTTCATATTTTCAATCAAGGCATAATCAGAGATTATTTGATCTACTTGTCTAATATTGTAGATTCTGAATCAGTGACACGATGAGAAATAAGAGTAAAAAAATCAGGCTTTTGTCTTTAATAGTTCCTGAGATATTGTTGTTCAAACAGCCTCAAATGTGAGATGGAACCTGCTAAAAGTGGGTCATTGTTTTTAATTATCTCTGGAAGTATTTAGTATAGCAAGCTAAAATTTCAAAGATACCATTTTAAATATCTTTAGTCTTGGACAGTTTCAAGCAAATCAGGTGGTTGAGCAGAAGAATCCTGATGATTTTAGACACATTTTATATGTTGGTCGTGTTAACAAAATTCATACCAGGCTTTTTATACTCTCAAAAACCCAAATCTATATAAACCTCTGAAATCCTGTCTTGGTTTGGTGACACTGATTACAAAGGCTGTCACTAAATTATTTTTCTCTAGCTAATTTACGGGAGTAGAATAGTTTATTTAAAGTATCAAAACTGTCACTATGAATTGAGTTAACATTATTTGATTTTAGTTCTTCACTTCACTGCAGTTCATTTGTCATTTTCCTGCTTCTAAGTTTTTCTCTTAATTCATGATTTAATGTCATCACTGCTGATTCCATTGACCAACCTTGTTTGTTTCTTAGTTCCACAAGCAGCAGCTGAGCTCTGTGGTGATGCCACATCCTGCCACCGCCCCCTTCGGACACAAACGACTGCGTCTGGCTGGACCGCTGGCCTACGACAAGACCGAGATCTCCAACTTACAGCAGAGCGAGGGGCTGCTGGAGAAGATCATCAAACAGGCCAAACACATCTTCCTACGGAGCAGGTAACGTTAATTCATCAGATTAGATAGGAGTTTATGGTTGATACCAGCGGCTGTCATTGCAGTTTGATCCATCCATCCATCCATCCATCATCTATATACCCCTTAATCCTCATTAGGGTCATGGGGGGCTGGAGTCTATCCCAGCTGGCTTAGGGTGAAGACAGGGGACACCTGGACAGGTCACCAGTCTATCACAGAGCTACACATAGAGGCAAACAATCACATTCACACCTACAGACATTTTAGAGTTACCAGTTAACCTCAGCATGTTTTTGGACTGTGGGAGGAAGGTGGAGAACCTGGAGAAAACCCACACATGTACAGGGAGAACATGCTAACCTCATGTAGGAAGACCCCAGGAAGGTCGGGACGCAAACCAGGGATCTTCTAGCTGCAAGGCGACAGTGCTAACCACCAAGTCACTATGCAGCCCAGTTTGATGTCATAGAAGTTAATCTAGAAGCAGAAGCAAATGGTTATCAGGTACTTTGAAGACGTCTTTCTGTTTGTCTTTGTGGTCACCAGGACGGCGCGAACCATTGACAGCTTGGCCAGCCGCATCGAGGATCCTCAGATTCAGGCCCACTGGTCCAACATCAACGACGTGTACGAGTCCAGCGTCAAGGTGCTCATCACCTCGCAGGGCTACGAGCAGATCTGCAAGTAAGCGAGGGAGGAAGAAGCACTCATGGCGTCTCCACTTCCTGACTCGTGGACACTCAGAAAAGGCCTGACGTGTTTTTGTGTGTTTAGATCCATACAGCTGCAGCTGAACATCGGCGTCGAGCAGATCAGAGTAGTTCACAGAGACGGACGCGTCATCACACTGTCACACCAGGAACAGGAGCTGCAGGACTTCCTCCTCTCACAGGTACCACAGCTACCCTCCAACGTATTTAACGTCCACACAGACTGGGTTTAATGGAAGCAGCTTGTAGGACTGCTCAGCTGCTCTGTGCTGAACTCCAAACATCACCTCGGCTACGAGTGATTTGATAGTTTTCCTCACTGATTATGAATGTACAACCTCTGTTTGATAGTTTGTGTGTCACTTTAGATCATGGGTGTCAGACTTATTTTAGTTCAGGGGCCACGTATAGCCTAATGTGATCTCAAGTGACCTGTAAAATCACAGCATAATGGCCTATAAAATACCACAACGCTAAATGTTTCCCTTTGGTTTAGTGCAAAAAAAAAATGCATTCTGAAGGTATTCACATTTAATGAATTATCTTCTTACAGAACATTATGATCAACCGGAACTTTCTGAAGACAAATAAGTGCAGTTTCAACAACATTATGCCTCAGTTTATCATTTACACATTTCAACTTACAAATCACAGTTCATCTACAAAGAAACAAAACATTCAGTCACAGGTATCTGGAACTGAACAATCTAGTATTTTACTTTATGATCAAAGCAGACTTAGAAATAATTAGAATTTTTGCAATTTTACAAATTTACAATGTGCAGTTAATGTCTTTGCTGTAATTTTTACACTTTGCAAAGTTGTCCTGCAAGCCGGATTGGATCCTCTGGTGGAACACGGTTAAGTTTTGAAGGAAACTGTCCTTCTAATGTTGATCAGATTGAGCTGCAAATGACAGAAAGATGCTGGAAAATGCACAGAACTGCACAGAGCAATTTTACACTTGAAGCCAACAGGAAAAGAAATTCTTACTGGAAGCACTAAGGCAGCACTTCAGTGTGACACTAGATGGTTGTTAAACTTTGATTACAAACGGAGACAGATGGAAAAGCCGTCCTCTCACTATGTTTCAGGGTTTGTATTCAGGTCCACTTTACATTATAAATTCATGACAGAGTTATTCAGTTATCTTGATTTTTGATTTCACAACTTTGCTTCATGTAAAAAGGTATTTCCAAAATCCTCAAACACTCACTAATGCCTGGATGACAAAATACTGTGTTGTACTAGAAACATTTTTAATGGTGAGCTGCTTTTGACCAGCGGACCATATGTTTGACACCCCTGCTGTGGATGGATGGATGGATGGATGCATGGATGGATGCATGGATGGATAGATGGATGATAGATGGATAGATAGATGATGGATGGATGGATGGATAGATGGATGATAGATGGATAGATAGATGATGGATGGATGGATGGATGGATGGATGATGGATGGATGGATAGATAGATGATAGATGGATGATGGATGGATGATGGATGGATGGATGGATGATGGATGGATGGATGGATGATGGATGGATGGATGGATAGATAGATGATAGATGGATGGATGGATGGATGGATGATAGATGGATAGATGATGGATGGATAGATAGATAGATGATAGATGGATGGATGGATGATAGATAGATGATAGATGGATGGATGATGGATGGATGGATAGATAGATGATGGATGGATAGATAGATAGATGATAGATGGATGATGGATGGATGGCTGGATGGATAGATAGATAGATGATAGATGGATGGATGGATGGCTAGATAGATGATAGATCGATGGATGATGATGGATGGATAGATAGATGATGGATGGATGGATAGATAGATAGATGATAGATAGATGGATGGATGGATGGATGGATGGATGGATGGATAGATAGATAGATAGATGATAGATGGATGGATGGATGGATGGATAGATAGATAGATGATAGATGGATGGATGATGGATGGATGGATGGATGGATGGATAGATAGATGATAGATGGATGATGGATGGATGGATGGATAGATAGATAGATGATAGATAGATGGATGATGGATGGATAGATGGATGATAGATGCATGGATGATGGATGGATAGATAGATAGATGATAGATGGATGGATGGATGATGGATGGATGGATAGATAGATGATAGATGGATGGATGATGGATGGATGGATAGATAGATGATGGATGGATGGATAGATAGATAGATGATAGATAGATGGATGGATGGATGGATGGATGGATGGATGGAATGACCTACAGTGAAACTCTGCATTTCTCACTGCCATCGTATGAACTGCAGTCATTTCATTTTTGCTCATTGTGAGTAAAATGCTGTAAAGTTATTGTATTTGAATGTGTTGTATTTTCAGCGTGTCTTTCAGGTTTGTGATGTCGTTGTAAAGTGTCGTGTATCTGACCCTCCTTATTCCAGATGTCGCAGCACCAGGTCCATGCAGTTCAGCAGCTGGCCAAAGTAATGGGATGGCACGTCCTGAGCTTCAGCAACCATGTGGGTCTGGGCCCGGTGGAGAGCATCGGAAACGCCTCCGCCGTCACCGTTGCTTCTCCCAATGGAGAGTACGCTATCTCAGGTGAGTCTGTGGAGGCTTATTCTGAGGTTATAATCCTTATCAAGCCTCAGTGTGTGTTTTTATATTTACGTGCTGCCACTGTAGGCTTTATGTGGCCAATCACCACGGTATATCTCCGACGTCTTTACGCCCCGAATAGAGCTCTCAGGTCAGGCCAACAGAAATGACTTGTTGATCCTCGTTCCAAGTATATAACCCGCGATGACTGTGCTTTCCGAGCTCTGGCACCAAAACTATGGAATGCTCTTCCTCTACAGCTGAGATCGGTCGACTCCTCTGGAGCTTTTATGAGCAGCTGAAAATGTTTTTATTCAGACAGGCCTTTTGTAACTGCTTTATTTTATTTATTGTTTTGAAGCACTTTATTTTAGCCGCTGCTCCCCTGTTTTAACAGTTTAACACCTTTAGCATTATTGTTTTTATCCTTGTTTTATTATTGCTGTTGTAAAGCACCTTGTGGTTTTATATCTGTGAAAGGTGCTATATAAATACATTTTAATTACTTACTTACTTACTTCTTTGACATTACATCTGAGTAACCGTTCAGTTGAATATGTCTGCATCAGGTTGGGGGAGACCAAAGTTGAGGAAATGTGGGTGTGATCCACCTTCAGCCAAAAATAATGGATTAATCCTGGAAGGCTAAAGATGTAGCGCTACTGGAGGTTGTCGTAATAATATACAAAGCTGACTACGCACACCTCACATTTGTAGGTGTGTAGTAAAAGCAAAATATGAGCCGTTAATTCACCTGTTGGACATCTGGTCTGATTCTTAAGGCGTACATGCCTCGAGTTTGATTCCTGACTGGGGGAATCATGTTTCATGTCTCTACACTGCTGACTGCTAAATAAAGGCAAACATGCCCTACACATATTTAAATGATAAGGTAAAATAAATAAATAATGAGATACAGCTCCATCTGTTCTCTCAGACGACTATAAAAACAGTCTGAACCCCTTCTGGAAAAACAAAGATGTTATAAATTACCAGGCAGGTAGTGAAACCAACTCCATCATTATATTATTATTACGATTCTGTGTCACAGTCAGAAATAAATCAGAGAACTGCCAAATAAAACAAATTTCACTACTGAGATGAGCACTTATTAGTCAGAATGCGATGCAGCAGAGAGGAAACCTGATGTGTTTTGTGTTACGAGGCGCGAAAAGGTGGTATTTCCTGCTCTGCTGTTACTGTTCCTGTAATTCCTGGTGGCAGCAGAGCTACAACAGTACAACTAGTTGAGGTTAATACATGAAGTCCCACCCAGTCTCTGAGTCAGCTTAGAGAAGAGCAGGAAGTCACAGAAACAGGCCGATACAAGCCGAGGAATCATGAAGAAACATCACCACTAAGTAATTCCTGGAACGCATCATGAAAACTGTTACCCTGAGGCCATTTGACGAAGTAATTCTGAATATCCGACGATGAAAACTGCTGTATGGATGCATTAATAATCAGTATGTTTGGTAAAGTTATGGATGATGACCTTAAAATGAGTACAACTATAAAACAATACAAAAAAGAAGCTTGAAACATATAATAATGTGGAAAAGTAAATGTGTTGTGGAGTTTTTAAAGAGGTAGAAAAGTAGAAGGTTTGATATAACAGGAAACAATAAGATAAGTAGCAGGTAGAAACTAATACGTTAAACTTAATTCTACTCATTTTCAGACATTATTTTAGGTTTGGGATTGGGTTTGGTTGTTTTGTGTATTTATTTATTTTATATTAGCTTTTGAGTCATTCCATGCCAACTCACAGAGGGCCTCCCAGTTGAGGTCATGGAATTTCTTTAATAAAAAAATAATGCAAAACCTTGCAAAATCCCACAGCTCTACTCCAAATGCTTTTTGAGTTCTGAATTTTTGAAAGTAGGCCTGTGGTGTTCAATTTGATAACTTTCAAAGCATCTTTAAAGCCTAACCTGTTGCTTATTTGGACAAAATAGCTCCACAGGTACCATACACACATATAAAACCATGAAATCAATATAATACAAATATTTACCAACAATTAAAGGCACCAAATGTGATTTAAAACCTCTGACAACTGTGAAAACTGTGTCATTTTCATAAAATCATTGAATATTGAAGTGATATAACATCTTTTAATTTTTACTACGTCAAGGAACGGCGAAGTTATGTGACAATCGTCGTACGTTCGTCAGTTTGTGTGTCTGTCTGTCTGTGGCCAACATTACTCAAAAACGGACAAACGAATTTGGATGAAGTTTTCAGGGAAGGTCAGAAATGATACAAGGACCAAGTGATTAGATTTTGGCAGTGATGCAGCTTATCGTCTGGATCCATGGAAGATTTCTGTATCATTGCCAGATAGTGGCACGGCGTCACTGTAACCATGACAACAAGTGAACACTATATCAGCTGTCTGCTGATGATCACATGACTGTGATCCTACTACAAATCCACCACTAAGGACTTATCAGGACTTATCCATCAGAAATGATTCAAGGAACAACTGATTAAATTGTGGGGGTGTTTCTGAGTCGCATCAATTCCCGCCGCCTGCTACATATTTAGGTCACATAATTCTGTATCCATACATCATGTACACATGCAAAACACACACCTGTGCTCAGCGCAAGGCCATTTTTATTAAAGATTTCATCTCTAGGAAATGATACGACTGAACAGTCTTGGCGGAGTACTGCACTGTCTGAGTGCTTTTCTTGGTTTTTTTCTTCCTTTAGTAAAGATACAAATTTTTGAAAAGGAAAGATTTTTTGATTTGAAGATAAATTTTAGATTTTTGTTGTTTTAATTTCTGTAAAAAAAATAAAATAAAAAAATCGGCATACACTATTGACATGATTACAACTTTTTCTTGAGGATTCTGGGATATTCAGTATAAAAAAAAAAAAAAAAAAACATCAACCAAATCCTGTGAAAAACAAGCAACAGGTTGGTGAGACTTGAAAGAATTGCAGAAATCAGGGCCTACTTTCAAACAGTCAGAACTCAAGAAGTATTTGTGGGTTTTTACAAGATTCCAGCGTTTGGGTAGAAGGTTTTGCATTGTTTTTTCAAGACAATCCATGAGCTCAACTGTGAGGTGAGTGGGCTGGAATGACTCCTTTATGATACTGTGTCACGTCTGAAATAAATGAAAACAGGAGCAGGTTAATGATAACGTGTGTGTAAATTTATTTTCCCTTCAGTGCGTAACGGCCCGGAGAGCGGCTGTAAAGTTTTGGTCCAGTTTCCTCGCAGTCAGATCAAAGAGTTGCCGAAGAGCGACATCATCCAGGAAGCCAAGTGGAGCCACCTCAGAGGGCCGTACAAAGAGGTCCACTGGAGCAAGATGGAGGGACGAAACTTCGTCTACAAGATGGAGCTGCTCATGGCTGCACTCACTCCCTGTCCTTAGATAAACCAACCTCCCAACCCGGACGACCAGCAGCTCTCAGACTCCAGAGAAACCTCAGATTTCCTGTTTTTAACTCCTTTTTAATCCAACTGCTGTAATCTCATTTCCACGTACAGTCGTATCCGCTGCCTGCTCTGCTTCTGAAGATGTGTAGTGTTCGTATACCTCAAGCAGTTTGATATGAAATAAAAAGCTACTTTTCTCTGTGTGTCTAAGAGTTTCTGGATTGTCAAAAAACTTCCAGTCTGAAAATTCAGTTTTATAAATAAACAAGCCTTAGGTTTAACCTCCATCAGCTCACAGGTTGAAAATGAAGACACAACAAGAAAGTCACATTTGTTTAGACAATAAATATGTATTGTTTTCCAGTGTCAGCTGTGATATATTTACATTAATTCCAGTCCTCTGCAGTGAGCTGTAATTGCAGGTGGATTCAGTAGAAAATGTAAACATGCTTTAGGTTTTTCATAATGAATTTTTTTCTATTTACACAGCATCTCAGCTCTGGACAGCCTCAGGTGTGTTTTCATGCCGAGGCTCAGACTGACATCGATCCAGAGGCTGCAGCTCCGTCGCATCGTTTTCTGCACAAAAGGAAGATTAAACTGTCAATACAGAGACAGACAATAACAAAACACAGCCTTGGAGTGAAGCTATAACAGCATGGCAGACGTTTGTACTGAGACACTCCGTTACTTAGATACAATAAATAGCATCAGCCCACATTCACGCCCAGCTAGCCACTAGAAAGAACCCGAGTAAACTATGAAGCTCAAACAAACCACATGTATACATGTTTAAAATAGCCATTATTTCATAAAGTGGCAGCACCTGCAAGCGTCTTTAATTTACCCTCCCACAGGAAAACCCTACTGGACAAAATGTGCTCCTCTACAGCTCAGGAGACGATGACGTTATTCTCATTTAAGCCTTGTTTTGGTTTGGATTTCATCTGATATTATTCTCATAGTGTGTATAAATACATATTGATACATACATTTATGTGTAGAAATATATATTGATACATCTCTATGTATACAAATGCATATTGATACATAGATGTGTGTATAAATACATATTTATGTGTATAAATACATATTGATAAATATTTATGTGTATAAATGCATATGCAAAAACAACTCTCATGTAGCTCCATTGAGAAAAAACTGATTCATTAGTCAAAGTTGAAGAATTATCTCCTTTAAATCTAAAGTATGACTCCTGTAGCTAAAATAGGAATCAGTCTCCCACGTTATAAACACACTTTTATCCCCGTCTCAGGCTCATTAATGAGCAGCTAGGTGCAGCTAGCAAAGGGAGGTATGGGGAAATGTGTGTATTTTAGTCTGCTTATTTTATTTTTTTAACTTATTTATCATATGTCATGTATTTATTTATTATATGTCATGTATTCATGATGTATTGTTTAGTAGCATGTGTTCTGTTTTATTGTGTTGCAGTGCAGCTCGATGCACTGCCTTGTCTAAGACAAATTTCTCCCATGGGAGACAAATAAACTGTGATCTTTGAACTTTGAAACAGAGCAACCTTTGAGCTGCAAGAGTTTCCTCTGGGCTGTCCAGTAAGCTGCTGTAATAATTCCTGAAGTTTATCTTGTGTGAGTTCATCATTACTTTGATCCCGCTACTAATAAATGTACACTAGCTACAGAGGCTTGTTGATGGTGTTTGTGTACCTGGCATCTTTCTACGGCGTCTCCAGGCCACTATCCTCCTGTAGGCCTTGTCCAGCAGCCACATGGCCAACATGAGGAGTCCAGCCAGACAGGCCAGAGCTAGAGCAGACACTGACAGGTACTGAAGATCCTCATACAGAACCTCTGGAAGACACCAACACAGATTGACTTCTTCACGCCCTCTAAACACCACAGTCCCCTATCAGGTGCTTTACTGGTGAATAGCTTTGATCAGGACGGCACAAGTCATTCCAGTCTTTCACTTCCTTCACAGATACCAGTGTTGTGTGTCAATCAGAAACATTTGCATGAAAAGGAACCTTATTTTACTGAGGGAAGTTAGTCTGCAGTTGGACTACAGCAGTGTGAATCTTGCTGAACCAGAGTAGACTGAACCTGGTGGTTTATTACTTTACTTTTCTTTCAGTCTTTAGTAGAATTCCTACTAACATCTATCTATCTATCTATTCCTAGATAGATAGATAGATAGATAGATAGATAGATAGATAGATAGATAGATAGATAGATAGATAGATAGATAGATAGATAGATAGATAGATAGATAGATAGATAGATAGATAGATAGATAGATAGATAGATAGATGTCGTATCTGTTTTAGCTAAAACTAAATTGAATGCTCTGTCTAGCACCATGCAGTGTCAGTGACTTCCTCTTGCTCAGCTGTTTTCTGCGTCATACTTTCCTGCCAGCATTTATCACGTTGGATATGAGTCTGCCTCTAATGTCAGCAGAAATGTTTGGTAAACTCGGGCAGGGCTCCCTTCATCCTAACACAACTGTTACCACACTCTCAGACAGACTGTGAAGATTAAGACTCTGGGTTTTACTTCATCCTTCGCTTTGGACCACCTTTGCTTGTTACATCATGTTGAAGAATTTATTTTTTGTCTCATTCTTGCTGTGTTTTTTTTTTTTTCATTTTCTGCTGCTTGAATTGGGCAACAGGTATGAAGCAAGCATTTAGAATTCTCTGGGAATGATTCTGGGCGTTTCTCCAGTGACTCTAATGAGAAGAGAGATCATTGAGATCAAACGAGGCTTCTTCGCTCACCGTTGACTTTCAGGACAAAGCCGGCGTCCTTGCTGCTTCCTGCTGCCTCTGTGACAGTCACCACATAGTATCCAGCATCCTGCAGCCGCAGGTCCGACAGGCCCATAGAACCGTTGTCATAGGGCTGCACTCTGCTGCTGTAATCCTCCGTTATGTTGGTGGAAACCCCCGGCTGCCAAGTCCCTATAGTGCGGCTCACCGCTCCTGACATGAAGGTCCATTGTATGGTGGGGATCCCAGAGGAGGTAACGTCCACTGAGAAGAACACATCCTCCTGCACTGACCTGGTGAGGCTCCTCTGGGGAGAATGGATGGAGATGGCTCCGGCTGACAAACAAGAAAGCAGAAAGACGTGTGAAGATACAGACTTGAACCAGCAAGGAGCATTAAAAGACTTCAGAAAATGTTAATTATGGAATAGTCTTTTAGTTTTTAATGGATTTATTGTTCGCTGCTGGTTATGTTTCTGACTTTCTTCAGTGTGTTTGTTTTATTACTCCGCCAAGGATTTATGAGACGTTCAGTGTCCGTCTGTCCGTCTGTCCGTCTGTCTGTGTGCAACGTTACTCAAAAACGGATTTGGATGAAATTTTCAGAGAAGGTCAGAAATAACACTACGACCAAGAGATTAGATTTTAGCAGCGATGTGGCTTATAATCTGGATTTGTTAAACATTTCTGTATCATTGTCGGATAGCAGCACGGCATCACTGTAACCATGACAACATGTTAATGCTACGTCAGCTGCCTGCTGACGATCACATGATCCACCGCTGCAGACTCAGTATCTGGATTTATCCTTCAGAAATGGAACAAGGACTGCGCTGCCTTGGCAGAGCACTGCACTGGCTGCTCTTGTTCTTCTTTTAGCTGCGCTAGTTTGCCTTTGATTTGCCTGAGCAAATCAAAGGCAACTGCCGTTGCAGTTAATTTTTAATTTGCTGGTTAGCTTCTTTTGAGTCTGTGTTTGTTATTCTTTGTTTCATTAAAGTATAACGTTTCCTGTTATTCTCGGTGGCCCTGTTTAACCCTCCTGTTATGTTGACTCATTTTAAAGTAAAAAGAAAATCTAAAAAAAAAAAAAAAAGTTAAAAATATCTTTTCCATATGAAGCTTCTTCTGCTTGGCTTAATTAGTGTAATCAACATATAAAATGGTTCATTTCACATACTTGTGGTTCAAACAAGTAAATTAAATAAAGTTTCACTACAAATCCTCATGACTCATGTGTCTTGATTTTATGTCTCTCCATAAAAAGAAAACTATTTAAAATTGTGAAATGAAATTTAAAAAAAAATCAATGTCATGTAAAACTATTGTATTTTATATGTAGATATTTCCAATGTACATTAAAAAAGTTTTAACATGCATTTTTTAATGAAAAACAAGTGAATTATCTCCAATGAACCATGATCAATGAGAGGTAAGGAATGGTTGTAATGCAGTTATAAGAGATATAAACAATGGATACTGGGATTTTTATGGTTTCTGATGCTTTTAGATGATTGAACATGCTCCAGGAACATCATTGCTGTTCCTGAGAAATGAACATAGCAGGAGGGTTAGTGTTGTTCTGGTTTCTTTTAAGAAGTATCAGATAAGATTTTATTAATCTCGGAGGAAATTCTAGTGTCAGATGTTGTTCAGAATAAACAAAAAGACATAACATAAGAAATGCAGTGTCTAAAAAGCAGAAAAACAATGAGATATAAGTATGACTGAAATAAAATAAACAAGCTCAAAAAAGGCTACAATAGAACAGTGCAAAGCATTACTGGCAGTTATACTGAGTTAACATGTGATAGTGAAATATTGCCCTGAATAATGAGATGAAAATGAAATATTGCACATTACACTGACAATGTTGTACATGAAAGTGAAATATTACACATGAATTACGCTTCATGTTTTCTGTTTGCATATACTTTAGTTGCACAATTCTGTTGTAAGATTCGTAAACAGACGAATGCTTGTGGCCAGAACTTGTATTTTTAAAATAAGAATGGAATATTGAAAAGATTCGATATCTTACAACAGATAAAGGTTGGCTGAGGCACAGAAATACTGTTGGTTGCACCGTAAATACTTTTACCTTCAGTTACTGTTCAACCCTGATGCAGATATAGTTAGAGCAGAAACATGTCAACGCATGACACGAAACAGAGCCATAAAAGGAAAACATTTCACCACGACACAGTTAGCTGTCGACAATCTCTGTGACTCATTTGCCTTTAATTCCACATAGAGCCAGAAGTTAGTTACTCTGCTAGTTTCTCTGTCGAATTACAACCTTCTCAGAGGAATGAAACTAGTCGAACAAGGTGAGAAGTGACAACTTGCAGGAGTTTTGGTCTCGGGTCTAGTTTGGCAGCCCCTCATTAAATGTTTTCACACAGGTGTCAGTGGGAGATCTGGTTCTGCTGGTGGTGTGTTTGTTTAATGAAGCACAGGTAAAGAATTCCATATGAGTTTACCTGTGTTGACTAAGTGTGGGAACAGTTCCTACCTGCTCATCCACCTAAAATCATTATGAAGCAATAAGCCTTTACAAAAACTTACATTGTTTTTGTGAAAAAGAATCAATTAAATAAATGTTCTTTAAAGCCTTTGAGGTTCATGACTCAATCCATGACTCAATCATATCAAATAAGGACAAGCTGTAATTACTCTGTACAGTTTTACTGGATTTAACTTTAATGTACTGGGAACTCAGATGGCTACATGGTGAAATGCTCATCCAGAACAGAACTGAACAGAACTGAGCTGTGCTGAAGTTAATTTCAAAGAATCTCAGAGAATGTTGTGAGCTTCCCCTCCCAGTTTAGGTTCCTGCCAGGTTCTTACTGTTAGTTTCTATAGAAGGAGCTGCACCCTTATGTTATGTATTTAGTGCTGAACAAATACAGGATTGTCCTGCTGGCCTGCCGTCAAACACCACAGGAAAACACACAATGAGACGTGTGTTGGAGAGCTTACCTAGGTGACACATATATAACGTGATGCTGAGAAACACAGCAACATCTCGTACATCCCAGAGCCTGAAATGCCACATTGGAATCCCAGACCCATTTGTCGAACCGCAGAAGAAGAATCTCCTCCAGGTTGCTTCACATTCTGAGGCCTTCTTCTCTCTGTTGTCCACCGCAGCTTCTCCTCGTCTTCTGTCCTTTCACTGAGGTTTGTGTGCGCTCTCCTTGTAATGTTGGTGAGAAAGTCCAACAGTGGAAGCACAGAAGTGCTGCAGGTTCCCTCCCTCCTCTCTCAGGACTGTGCTGGATCTCCCCTTATACCTGCACACGTCAGTGCCAGCCAGCCTACACCTATCAGACAGGTTCAGCTGGAGATTACTGAGCAAACACATACCGAGGGCTTGTGTGACCTCACACTCAGACACACCTGAGGAGGAGAGCTGCAGAGCTTCCTTCTCAGTTTATCCACGGCTCCCACCGAGCCAACGCTCACCGGGCTGCACATGGACACACTATCACAAAATGAAAGCAGGAACGGTTGAATCTCCCGGTATGTTCATGCCGTGACACACCTGGAACAACAGGAAGTGTTTATGCACACATATGCACCGAATAACACAACAGACACCATCGCAGTGAGCTGACGTCAAGCTGTTTCATTCTGTGTTTGTGTGGTCTTATGTGTGTTCACTGTTAATTTCTACTTTGAATAAATCTGGTTTGATTGAACATGAATTTAAAGATTTGAACAACTCACAGCGTTTCTTGTTATGCTGACACTTTTACATGAAATTGTGCAATTTGGTGTTCTAACTACATTAGCGAAGAGCCAAGTCAGGACATGTTTATAGCTATGAGATAAAATCATTAAAATGTATTACATGCATATACTTTCTTGTCATAAATCGATGTCTGAATAAAATAAATCGTACACGCATGTAGACTATATTGAGTAAAAATAGAAAACAAATGTTTTCTCTGAAGGAGACAACTTGTTTGTTGGTTATGAATCAACCACAGGATTAATGTACGAATACATTTGTGGAAAAATTAAAAATTTTCCCCAACCCCCAACCCAAGTTTACTAATACAATGTGAAATAAACCTTTGAGCTGTTGTATATTTCTTTTCTATATACATAGTGATATAGTCGTTACTGCACAATACAGTTATTTTTTTCAGATGAGATTAAAGAGGTGAGCTCTGAATTCTTGAAAAAGTCAAAAAACAAACAACCAAACAAACTGGATGTCAATTAACTCCATGTGGAACATTTATTTATTTATTTATATTTCGTTTTTTTGCATTGCTGCCTTTCTTCTTCTTCTTCTTCTTCTTCTTCTTCTTCTTCTTCTTCTTCTTCTTCTTATTATTATTATTATTATTATTATTATTATTATTATTAATGATAAGCACCATATTTTATTGTCCTGGCAAGTTCAGCCTTCTTTAATTTTTTTTTTTATAGCACCTTGAGACGCGACCATGAAAAGTGCTATTACAAACTTTATTGATACACTTGCATAAGAATTGAAATGAAGTGATTTTTTTTTAGCATTTATGAAACATTTATTATCCATTGCATTTACTTTTCTTTCTTAAATTAGTTATTTAATGTAATACTTCATGTTGAGTCACTTTTCAAAATTATTTTTTGATTAAATTCAGCTCAGCGTTTGTGGTGACGTAAATGAGCAGGTGAAAATAAAGTTTTATTGAAAAAACGTCAGTTGACCTAAAATGCGGAAGTTGGGGTTTTAGCTCGAAATTTTCATAAATTGTTCCAAACTGGAATGTTAGAAGTCGATTTTAGTTTAGGTAGGAGCTGTTTGACCGCGTTTTCTCACAGTTTGCAAACTGTTTTTGGTGTTTTGTTCGTCGGTTTTATTTTACCGTCGATGTTCGGCCCGTTTAACGGTGAGGTCAGGCTCAGGAAGTCTGCGCCATTTTGTTCAATCTACGCCATTTCGTCGGTTTTGTGAAGCTCAGTCGCGGGTGCAGTGACTCTTGCCTCGGAGTTAATTACAGTACTGGAGTGGACGACAACATTTGATAAGTTTAATTGTCCAATACAGCTGCACATTTTTCTATCGTGTTAACTATTTAGACGACTGTAGCTGAATTAGCAGTTCTGTGACGCAGCAGAATTAGCAGTTAGCTAACTAGCACGCTAAAGACAGGCCCTCTTCGGGTTTTATGTGTTTTCACGTGTGTTTTTCAACATATTAAGTCAACAGGCTAATGTCTTAGCAACTAGTTAATCGGTTTTTGGAGTTTTGGAGTTTCGACTTGTCAGCTCATTGCATAGACTTCAGTTTAGCACAGGTGTATGTGAGTGGTAGTGGTGCTCAGACCCTCATTAATTAGCATTATTTTATCCTTCATAACTGACACTGCTGGTGCTCATATCGAGGACTAATTATTTCTTCAAGTCCGTTTTTCATTATTTCAAAGTTCATCCAGGACTATTGAATTTAATTATTAAGACCTCCTACGGTAAGGAGCTGGTTAGTTAATACTGTTTGCTGACTGGTTAGTTAGAGTTGAGCAGCAGAACATGAAGTGTGTAGTTTTCTCTCCTCTCCACGAGAGACCGCTGGAGGAGCATTTGTTGTGAATCAGAATCGTAAAATACACGATTTTCCTGAACATCCCAACTTTATTCTGCTTCGTGAAGTGAACCGAAATGCTGTATATACATATATTTAGGGGTTAATGTATTCTCTGATGTGTATGTGAAGGAAAATTAGTTTATTTGCAGTTTCTGTTTCTCTGCTTCCTATTGGTCTAAATCGTACCACGTGTCCAGGAAGACGCACCAAGGTGCATTTGCGAACATTAGTGGATTTAATTTACCGCAACAAAACAACACCAGTGTTACGTGAGGTCATTGTACATCGTTTGTGTTTTGTATGTTGAGCTAAAATCTGCAATTTTGCTGTAATTTTTATTTTCCAAACCGTGAGTTAGATTGACGGTACGGAGAATGAGCCCGTTTTCTCCGACGTGTTCCCGGTATCGCTTCTCGGCCTTTTGGCTAAGATCAAGTGTAGTATCTGTTCTTATCAGTTTAATATCTGATACGTCCCCTACCCGGGGACCATATATTAAATTGATTTTTGGAACAGGGAGATGGAATAGGGGCTTGCTCCGTCCACTCCACGCATCGACCTGGTATTGCAGTACTTCCAGGAACGGTGCACCCCCACAATGAATGTTGAAAGTAAACATGGAAAGTCAAGCAAGTAACAAAACTACTAAAGTTTTTAAAGTTACAGTTTATCAGCTGCAGTGGTAAGTATGTTTAGTTTGTTACCTATACATGTATAATTATGTGGGTGATAGATATTTAGACTTTAATCCTGCTGTCATTGATCTCTGATCACTCAAAATTGAACAGAATGACTCCTGATTTCTTTTTTTATGAGAAACTTGTGCCTTTTATTTCAGTTATTTTTCTTGCTGTTGGATAGAATCAAAATACTTTATTGATCTCCTAGGGGACACTTGCAAGTTTGACAAAGGTTCTGGAGAGGCATATACAATTCAAAGATATATAATTAGTACCTAGTTTATTCAGTACACTTTAATACAACTAATGAAGTCTGATACAACAGCCCTAAAACCAATCCTCCCTTGATGAAGGTTACTTTGTTCTAGTTTTATAGAAGTGGTTACAAAACAGCTGTATGATGTGATTGAGCTGCAGTAGTGTTGAATTGTTATACTATACATTATGATGAAACAGTCAGTGTTGTTGAGCCTCCAGAGCAGCAGGTGGCAGCAGCAGGACAGACAGTTTCCTTTGACCAGTGCAGAGAGAAACAGGAAGTGGTCATAATGTAGCAGCAGAACGTTTCTTTGTGTGTTTATATGCTTTTTTCTGAATATCAGGTGTGGATCAAGCAGTTTTCTGTGGCAGTGTGATTTAGCTTTGATTCAGTTGAACTTCCTTGTGGGCTGCTAGTGATCTGTTAGAGGGTAAATGGATGAAATATGTGATTTTTAGGTTAGCTTTTGATATGCAAATACAGCATTGCATGATGGTAAATGTAGTCCGTTATATTTGAGCTAAAATGTGAATAATCTTGGCCAACCTTTCCAAAAGCTTCCTTTGTTTTGTATTGCCATGATGTAGAGTGTGAGCCCCCTGCAGCCTGTGGTTTTAGTGCCTTAGTAGAATGTGAGATCCATGAGTCAGCTGGGTTTGTGTGTGAATGAGGCTGCTGTGTGTTGGCTGTACAAGTCATACTTACCTGGCAGGGGAGATACCATGATCAAGAAGGTGGTTCACCCAGGGCGAGGCTCAACCATTGCACTCCGGTTGTGCTGACCCCTGCGAATTCCCCAAATGTGGGAATCTCGACTGCATAATTTCTGGTAGTGGGGGACTGCGTTCGCGCTCTCCCCTGATAACATGTTGAATGGCAAAAGAACAACTTTATAAACAGCTATGAATACTGCTTTGTTTAGTGTCTTAGGAATGTATTATAATTTTGTCTTAAATGATCTGTTATTTTAGAGAAGCTAATATTAATAATCTCTTGTGTAAAACAGGCTTTTTTTTATACAAGTCATAGGAAGTTGGGTTGGTTTGGCGAGCAACAGTAATCATCAGCAAGTAATAAACAACAACACTGTTGTACTTGTTCCCTGGGTCCCAAATCAATACTACTTCATAAAGCCCTTTTCAGACATGCACTCCTTTTGGGTAATCTGAAAGTTTCTGTGTGTAGTTTATTTGCAGTTTCTGTTTCTCTGCTTCCTATTGGTCTAAATCGTACCACGTGTCCAGGAAGACACACCAAGGTGCATTTGTGAACATTAGTTGATTTAATTTACCGCAACAAAACAACACCAGTGTTACGTGAGGTTGTTGTACATCGTTCATGTTTTGTATGATGAGCTAAAATCTGCAATTTTGCTGTAGTTTTTATTTTCCAAACCGTGAGTTAGATTGACAGTGCGGAGAATGAGCCCGTTTCCTCCGACGTATTCCTGGTATCGCTTCTCGGCCTTTTGGCTAAAATCAAGTATAATATCTGTTCTTGTCAGTTTAATATCTGATACGTTCTCTATCTGTGGACCATGTATTAAATTGATTTTTGGAATAAAGAGATGGAATAGGGGCTTGTTCTGTCCACTCCACGTATCGATCTGGTATTGCAGTACTTCCAGGAACGGTGCACCCCCACTATGGATGTTAAAAGTTAATCTGAAATAGAAACATCTTGTTTGTGTTGAATTGAGTGTGATTTACTTGACAATTTGGGGTTGTGAAGTTGTCACAGAAGAGTCAGTGATATTAGACGATTTTTCTTCCGTGTGAGTTTTGTTATCTTGAAAAAGGTTTACATTTAAAAAATTGAAGTTACTTGTACAACCTCTATTGAACCTAAACCTTTTGGCTTTAACCAGTTTTGACAATATATTTAGAGGATCAACTACAGTTATTTGGCATCATTTGACATTACAAGAAATGGACCATGGTTGTTTAAATATTTTCATTTATTTGTGTATTTTATAATGAAAAAATCAGTCTAAATGTATTTTCTAAAATGTCACGGCGGTGTTTTGATCATTCAAAAAAGCCCTTTTATTGATTTTAATTGTCTTGGGTTTTCTTTAACCAGAAAACCTGTGGAGATTAAAGAAAAGAGCTAAAATGTGAATAATCTTGGCCAACCTTTCCAAAAGCTTCCTTTTTTTTGTATTGCCATGATGTAGAGTGTGAGCCCCCTGCAGCCTGTGGTTTTAGTGCCTTAGTAGAATGTGAGATCCATGAGTCAGCTGGGTTTGTGTGTGAATGAGGCTGCTGTGTGTTGGCTGTACAAGTCATACTTACCTGGCAGGGGAGATACCATGATCAAGAAGGTGGTTCACCCAGGGCTGAAGTGGGTCTTCAGTCACCTCCAAAGCCCTCTCCGAATCAGGGACATTGGGGCCGCCCTCTGGAGTTGGTAGGAGATCACCAATCATGGCATCCAGGAGGTCTCTGCAATCCTTAGCAGAAATGGCAGTGGAATTTGCTGGAGCAGCTCGCTGGGCTGCTGGGATCTCATCTTGAGTGTTAGGAGCTTTACCCTGATCCTCTGAGGTGTCAGCTGACTCGGCACTCCAATCCAACAACTCATCTTGCACAGTTAGCTGGTTGTCGGCGGTTGGCACCTCCAGCTGGTTTATTTGCTGATTACTAAGACTTCTACCCTGCTGGGCCTCTGGAGCTGGTTCTTCAACTTTTTCACCCTCCTCCTGAGCAGGCTGCTCCTCAGCTATTGGTTCTGCTGCTGTGTAGGGGTGTTGTTGCCTCACTCTATTAGCATAGGATTGAGGGCAGCCTCTGAAAGAGTGAGTGCTGTCTCCACAGAGATTGCACCTCATGCGCTGGTCACAGTTTCTGGTGGAATGGCTATTGTTGTTGCAATTCTTGCAAAAAATGACATTGCAATCTGCTGCTAGATGGTCAAGGGAGCTACACTTTCTACAGTCCTTAGGCTGACCTTGGTAGAAAACATGGCCTCTAATTGATCCCAGCTGTATAGTGGAGGGGAGGTGATGGAGTCTCCCCATTTCCCCATCACGTCTAAGCCGCACATAATAGCGACGAGCCCCGGTCCGGATGCCATCTTGATCTCTCAGTTCCATTCCTCTCAGAACAGTACATTGATAGGATAGCTATGTCTGTATATCCTCTGTTGAAATCTTTTCAGAGTACATGATCACTGTAACCGATCTGGCATCCCTTTCTGAGAGTGGAATAAGAGTAACTTTTTGCAGCCCTGGAGTGTCGGTTGCTTTCTGGTAAAATCTCTCAATACATTGCTCAAAGTTGGCATATGTGGTAAAGATGACCTCAAAAGCTTTTCTACCTGAAAGGGCGAAGATGTAATCCAGCTGTGTAGGTGAGAAGCCAAGGACACGCTGCAAGATTTGCCTGCTGAACTGCAAACGATCCATTTCCAAGTTTTCTTGTAATTCAAAGCGGACAGCATTTCTTCTTGTTTCAGATGAAGCCATGGTCAACAACCGGATCTCTAGATGTTTGTCGTAGGTTAGATGGGTGAACCAATGGTTGGGCCTCGACCCAGGTGAACCACCTTGCTGATCATGGCATCTCCCCTGCCAGGTAAGCATCAGCATCTAAAGTATCTAGCAGTATCACACACCACTACTGTTAATATTAGCGTCTCTAAAATTACTGTGATAGTCAGAAATTCAGTAATAATAGATGTTTTAGTAACTAAAGAAATTTAACAGCTACCTGTAAAGTCACTCTTATTTCATTCAACAAGTTATCAGGGGAGAGCGCGAACGCAGTCCCCCACTACCAGAAATTATGCAGTTGAGATTCCCACATTTGGGGAGTCCGCAGGCTTTCTGTCCACTGTAGTGCAAAAGGTGTAGGGTCACCGAGGACGGTCAGGCATTATGATTGGACGCGGACGGCACACTGACCGCACACTCCGAACTTCATTGGTCGAGCTAACCATCGACTCCCAATCAGGTACGGGTAGGGTGTGACGATTCGGGCCTCCTCGCTCGTCCCGCCCAACTCTCCGGCTTTTAATAAAGATAGAAGAAGCCGCTTGAATTTATTGGCGCACTTATCTACCAGCGAGTGATTATTAACATCCCAAATTTTACTTACCTAAAATGATTCTGCGTTTGTCTTGTTTTTTGGTTATTCGTATTGTTTGTAGCGTTTTTCTTGTTGTCTTTTTTACTGTAGCTTGTCATTTTTTGTTGTCGTAATGTCACTCCCCGTTATTCGTGTTGTTAATGCGTCTTTGCCTGTGAACCGACAGCAGGCCGTCATGATGAGCACTGCTGAGGCTCGGAGGCACGGCCTAAATCTGCAACTTTTCCCCAGTCCCCCCTGAGCTGCTCCTCGTTGAGGCCAGCGCAATGAACACCGCCAGACAGGCCCTGATCTCCGCGGGAGTCGCAGCGCCCTCACGTACCCTCTGCTTGGGTCGGATGGTGCTCCCATTTGGGAAGTACGTTAACGCCTCCTTCCACTGGCTGGCAGAGAACGACGTGGGATACTTGGTGTAGTAAGTAGACAGCATCAGTTTATAATTTTTGGGTTAATTATCTCTTATTGGTTTCATATTGATAATACATATGCAGGTTTTGACATTAGTCGTAGCCAAACACAATTTTATTTGCACAAGTCACTTTTGTTATTGGTCATAACTAATTAAATTTTGGCTGTAATACATCTAGGAGGGCAGTAACATGTGGAATAGGCTAGAAGTCTGTGGCCCAGTACTTTAATAATATCACTGTTCACAAATAATTTTAATAAATGTATGCCTTATTAGACTTAGATATCTCAAGGCATCCTCTTGTGAACTGTCAAATGTTTTGAGGTTAAAGGGTTACAGATGGAAGTGCTAATATTGTCTTGTTTTGTTTTTTTATAAGCTAGTAAATGCTACTTAATTAGAATACTTAAATCACTGCAATAGCACACTTCACCTGTTGCATTTCGTCACTTGCTCTATTATTATGATCACTTTTTTAACTCTTTTTTTTTGTTGTTTATTGTGTTGTTAATATGTAATACCACACAAGTTCCTTTTAGTATGTCCCCACATCCCACTCTATCATTTGTTTTAAGGAGTTTAGGACAGTAAATATTGTAATTGTTCTCTTGTATCTTTGTGTCAATCTTATACTTTAAATTATCTCATCGCAGCTTGATGGACAAGCACACTGAGGAGAGCAAGGGCCGGTGCAGTAAGCAGATGAGTAATGGATGGCTCAAAGATCTCCTCCTGGAATATGCCCAAAGCTTTCCTCAAATCAGCAACATGTTGGCTGAAAACGTGGATCGGTGTATCTATGGGCAAAAGGGGTTTGAGGACCGCACCTTTGGGGAGATGTTTGAGCTGTACAGGAGATATGCTGTGCTCAAGGCCAACCCTTCACACTTTACTGAGGAGGAGGCCAAAAGGGTCAGACAGCCCATGCATCTGTGTGTAGGTGGGTCAACTGTCCCCTCACACAAATCTCCAGTGTACAAATGAAGAACTTTCGAAAATACATTCTGGCAAAACAAAAGGTAAGAATTATAAAAAAAAAATCTAAACATAAGTCAATGTATTTACTTTTGGCTTGTATAATAATTCAAAGCATTCTATTAATCTTAGCAAAGTCACTCCACCCCAGCATATTCATCGGCCCCCTCTGCATCATGGGATGGAGACAAGCAGAGTGACAAGGAAATGGCAGCTATGTGCCAGTCTGTGGAAGGTTGGTTACAGGAAAAACAACAATACACAAACAAACTCAATGAATTTTGTACTATATAAAACTCATTCTGTTTGTTTTTACCAGAATCCCTCCGGTCCTCTGGGCGCCAGGACACACCTGGGCACTTTCAGACAGCGACCAGTGTCCAGAGGTGGGTTTATAGATTTACTCAGATTTACAAGCTTAAATAACTATTTGACGTTACTGAACTTTTAACAATAATGTTGTCATCACATGGTACTTGTTTATTTATTTATCATTATTTAAGGTATTGTAGAAGGTGCTCAAGCATTATAGAAGGAAACAAATAATTGTTTTGTGCTAAATGGCATGTTGAATCATATGGATGCATTGTTATAAGCATTGTTATGAAGAACATTCCTTCCACAGATGTGTGGGATTATTTTGACTCTTTGTTATTGTTATTGCACATCCAAGGACAATAATGGAGCTGCAGGGCACTCTGAGAAGATGTCCTACATCCATTTGGACTCAAGAAGAAGACCCAGTGTCCATGGATTATTTCTGACCAATCCTGAAAACTTCAATTGCACTACTGTACGTCCGAAATCCTCGCCCGACAGTTTGGGGCAATGAAGTGTAAATATCTGTAAATATGTTAGAGTTGCTTTTTATATGCTGTGATTGATTTATAAATACATTAGGTTTGCTTTGTATATACTGTAAATAATTTTCATTAGTCTGAGTTTTTATTTAGTTTTTTACACTTGTCTAAAATCTCGTGTACTGTATTATTTTTATTCAATAAAGTGATCTGGAGGATGGAATTGTGATCTGTAAATAGTTGCATCTTACTGACAAATTGTAAATAATTTTTATTTTCATGTCCTTTAATTCTGAATCACGTTCAATGATACTTTGTTGACCGTGTAGTGCTGTGGTTTTTCCATGTTCCTTAGTTCATGCACTTGATGTATTAAAGTGGTCAGTGCTACAGTAACAGTGAGTTTGGAATATCAATTTATGAATGCAAAAATGGGTAAATTAAAATGGAGAACACAGGTGGACTGTCATGTTACTGACAGGTAAATTTGTATGTCTGTAGTTCAACAATATGTCATTGTTCTACTCATGTAGCAATAGAAACATTATGGTGGCTTTAATCAGCCTCCCAATAACCATAAGGACCTTTATAAAGACACAAGTGCTGAGTGTAAATAACCAGCAGTTAGGACAAAGCATCATCAAACAAGTGTACCTTTTAAAAATGCAGCTTTATATTTAGTTTTTATCAACATCAGAACAATTTAAATTATTTTTTTCAGTTGTACAAAGTATTTGCACACATATATTAAATATCAATCAAGAACAACACAGGAAGAAAAAGCAACACAAACATTCACTCCAAAATATACACATATAAAAGCCACTGAATGATCACAGTGTATGACCACAACAACAGGGTCCACTAGCAAAAATACAGGCGAAATTACAGGGAAAAGCTGGACTGTGTGTATTGAGTGCTAAACATGAGGCAGGAGGACTGAGCTTGCTTTTAGCTGAGGTAGTAACGGGTTTTTACGGGCTACAAACTGTTCTCTGTTCGTGGTTTAATCCTTCCGTCGACATTTCAACGGTGAGGTCAAGCGCAACAACTCTGCGCCATTTTGTGGGTTTCAGACGATCCAGGTTCAGGTTTGTTCGCTTAGCTGCCGTTCGTCGGAGAACCAAGGAACGGAGTGGACGACAGCTGTTAGTAAGTTCACTTTTATTAACTGACTTAACATTTCTTGTAGCTTGTTGAACAGCCGTGTTAACTATTTAGACAACTGCTACCGAGAAGACATTTGTTTTGTCGATGGTTTGGAGTGACGCAGCAGCTTTAGCTTGCTAACTAGCATTAGCTAACGTAGGCCCTCTTCAGTTTCTGTGATAAATTTGTCAGTTTTGTTCAGGTGAACCGACTCGTACCTGTGCTTGATGTATTTTCGGGGAAATAAAGACAGGTTAAACGGCAGCTTAATGTGCCGCGAATGACTTTATCACGGCAGTCTGTCATTTACTGCAGGTAGCCGCACCTGTTGGTTTTATTAGGCTAATTAGGCTAATATATTAGCAACCAGTGGACGGTTTAAGTGAGTTGCTTGACTTGTCAGCCGACTGCATTAACTTCAGTGTAGTCCAGTTTCATGTGAATGATAATGTTGTGGAGGCTCTTTGAGATAGTTAATTAATTACGGTTATTTTGACCGTCATATCTAATGCTGCTGGTGCTCATGTGGAGGCTGTTGGATTTATTTAGTTAGAGGTGTTTAGTTAATATTGACAGTGTGTTTGCTGACTAGTTAGTGTTGAGCAGCAGAACATGAAGTGTGTAGTTTTCTCTCCTCTCCACAAGAGGCCGCTGGAAGAGCTCCGTTTGTTGTGAATCAGGATCGTAAAAAAAACACGATTTTCCTGAACATCGCAACGTCACTGTGCTTCATGAAGTTAACCAGTATACTGTATATACATATATTTAGGGGTTTTGTGTATTCTCTGATGTGTGTGTGAAGGAAAATTAGTTTATTTGCAGTTTCTGTTTCTCTGCTTCCTATTGGTCTAAAACGTACCACGTGTCCAGGAAGACACACCAAGGTGCTTTTGCGAACATTAGTTGATTTACTTTACCGCAACAAAACAACACCAGTGTTACGTGAGGTCGTTGTACATCGTTTATGTTTTGTATGTTGAGCTAAAATCTGCAATTTTGCTGTAGTTTTTATTTTCCAAACCGTGAGTTAGATTGGCGGTACGGAGAATGAGCCCGTTTCCTCCGACATATTCCCGGCATCGCTTCTCGGCCTTTTGGCTAAGATCAAGTGTAGTATCTGTTCTTATCAGTTTAATATCTGATACGTCCCCTACCCGGGGACCATATATTAAATTGATTTTTGGAACAGGGAGATGGAATAGGGGCTTGCTCCGTCCACTCCACGCATCGACCTGGTATTGCAGTACTTCCAGGAACGGTGCACCCCCACTATGGATGTTGAAAGTTAATCTGAAATAAAAACATGTGCTTCAGTGTGGTTTTATTTGATGATTTCAGGTTATGAAATTATCACAGAACAGTCACTGACTTTAGACATTTTTTCTTCTATGAGTTTTTTTTGTCTAAAAAAGGTTTTTATCTAAAAAAAAAAAACTTCTTGTAAATCCTCTAACTTTTCACTTTTACTAGTTTTGACAGTATATTTAGAGCATCGACTACAGTTATTTTGCATCATTTTACATTACTTGCAAGAAATGGATGTTTCCACTGTGGATGTTAAAAGTTAATCTGAAATAGTAGTGTGTTGCTTTCAGTGCTGTTTGTTTCAAGTTGTGTGGTTGCCACAAAGAGGTCAGTCATTAGACCCTTTTTTCTCCCATGTCGGTTTTCTTTATAATAAAATTTAAAAAGGCTTATATTTTAAAAATTGAAGTACACTTTGTATTGAACCTAACTTTTTTCACTTTAACTAGTTTTGACAGTATATTTAGAGGATCAACTACAGTTATTTGCTATCATTTGACATTACATACAAGCAATGGACCATTGTTGTTTTGAATATTTTTATTTATTTGTGTATTTTATAATAATAAAGTCAGTCTAAGTCAATTTTTTGAAAGTTCCATGGTGGTGTTTTGATCATTCAAAAAGCCCTTTCATTGTTTATGATTGTCGTTTTTGTTTATCCAGAAAACCTGTGGAGATTAAAATCTCTTTTTGAGGGAGAACTTGCCAAGTCGACCACGTGAAACCAAATGGTATCACAGAGGAAGATCCCTGATGACTAACTGCTGTGTGCCAAGGTTAGTAAATCTTTCAAATCTGAAATAATTTGACATTTTCAGGGTATGGATGATTATCCTGGTTTACATGGCTGGCGTGTCAAATAGTATGAGCCCAGAAACACCCTTATAAGCCAGTGCTTCTCAATTATTTTCTGTTGCGCTCCCCCTAGAAAGAAGCAAACATTTTGTGCCTTTTTGAAGCAGGATTTGAAGTGTGATACTGCAACTCTCAGCTCCTGCTCAATGTTTAACTGGGATTTGTACTTTGTCTTCAGTGCAGCAACAGCAGAGAAGCCAGTCTCACAAAGATAAAGATGTTGCAAAGCGAAGTAGAATGCACACAGGCCTCTGCACTAAGAGTGGATACTGCCTCTCTACACTCAGCCAGAATTCACTCAGTGTCTGTGATGTGAACCTCAGATGTCATGTCAATGAACTGGTCCTCCTCTGCAGAGCTGAAACCAGTGGGAGCTGGTGCATGGAAAGGATCTCTCACCCAGTCACACTAGGAACTGTATTCAGGGAAGTACTTTTTAAAGACTCCCATCAGTGATGATATAGGCTGCCTGATGTATGGAATCACTGAGGTGGCGTCATAGTCAGTAGTTTCAACAAATTCATGCAGGTTCTCGAATGAATCAGTATTTCCTTCATCAAGTTGCCTGCCCCACATCGCAAGCTTTCGAGTGAAAGAGCTGATCTTGTCTGTGAATTGAGGGAGGTGTTTGTCTTTCCCTTGAAGCTGTAGATTTAGTTCATTCAGCTTTTTAGCTTGACTTTATGTTTGGCTCCCATCTCCTCACAGACCGCAGAGAAAACTCTTGTTTTTGGCAGTCTGGTCTTGATAAAATTGACTACACCTGCCATGTGACCGTCATAACCTCACAAAATTCAGAGGAAAGGTGCTTTGATACCACTGCTTCTGTGTGTATAACACAGTGTGTCCCTCAGTATTAGGTGAGGCCTTCTTGATGAATGCCTGAATCCTTTTTCTCATCCCTGCCATGGTCTGTGCACCATCACTGTAAACACCAATGCAGTTCTCCCTCTTTAGCTCATTCTCAGTCAGGAAGCAGTCCAGTATTTTGAATAGCTCTTCAGCTGTGGCTCTGTCTCTGACATATTTACAAAAAAAGTAGATCCTCAGACAGGGAGTTTGTCGTGTCAAAACGTGCATAAGCAAAAACAAGCAGTCTTTGTTGCTGTCAGTTGCTTCATCGAATTGTAAGGCAAAATGTTTGTCTTTGAGTTTATTTATCAGATGTTCTTGAAGATCGTTAGCAATGTCATTTCTATGTCTGCTACAGAGTTATAGTTTTTATTTTTGTGGCACTTGTGTCATCCAGAATGACAGAGAACAGGTCTAATACTGCAGCTAGTATTAACTCCTCTGCTATGGTGTGAGATTTTTGCACAACACAGTCTGGTATGCCACCTTATATGATGCTAATAGTGCTCGCTGGTTTACTGAAGTAGCATTCACGAAGCGGGATGCTTGTCGGCAATATTCGGCACATGTTCGCTGTAAAATCTCAAGCGGCTTATCAGCGTGGTTGGGGTGTAATGTGTTTAGGTGACGCCTTAATTTATTTAGGTTCATGCTGTGCGCTGCCAACATTTTTAGACACTGTAAACATACCAATCTCTCCTCGTCTCCCACCGTAGTCGCACTAGATCCAAGCGCTACATATGCTTCGTCATATTTCCTCAATTTAGACTTTTGTTTGTGTCATTATCTCCATCTCTCTCTGCCTTTCTTTTCGTCCCTGTTAAATATTTTTTCATTGTGTCTTCCGTGTGTTTGCCCGTTGTGTGGTGTGTTTGTGTGTTTGTGCGTGTGCTTGGTGCAACAAACCCCACACCATAGAGTTAATACTCCCTGTGCACGCTCTGACAATTACAGTTAATGACACACAACATGTAGGCATGAAAGTGCCTCTGCCACCTGCTGTAGCGGATGTGCAATTACACTTCATTCTGGTATGGCAATGAAAAAGTAAACAGTAGTTTCACTGTGCATGTTCCCTGGGGCCCCACTATTTGAGATGCACTGCTATAAGCCAACTTACAATGTGTTGAACTATTGGAAAACATTGGTGTTAGAAATTAAATAGTTTTTTTTCCCTCTACAACTTCACTATCAAAATCCAGTATTTCTCAAAGTATTGTCAGTAATAAGTAGCAATGTAAGATAATTATAGTAGTCATCTACTTTGATGAGCTATTTTAAAATGAAGTTAATAATTATGTGATCACAAGTTCATAAACTGCAGGTGGATAAAACTTCTCTTATTTCTCATTCATTTGTGTGCCTTGTTTCAGTTATCTTAAGTATTCATATAGAACATCATATGGTATATATAGATATGCAATCAGCTTTTAGTTCATTTGGTACATCTAGCTAAAACTAATGATGTCTGATCCAGCAGTCCTGAACAAATCCTCCCTCATAGAGGTTCTGTTCTTCCTGTTTGGTTCAAAAAGTTGTATAAAGTCTGTATGATCATTGTGGGGCTGCAGTGGTGTTGAAAAGTGTAATTGAGCCTCCAGAGCAGCAGGTGGCAGCAACAGGACAGTCAGTGGCCCACCACCAGTGAAGAGAGAAACAGGAAGTGGTCATAATGTAGCAGCAGAACGTTTCTTTGTGTGTTTATATTCTTTTTTCTGAATATCAGGTGTGGATCAAGCAGTTTTCTGTGGCAGTGTGATTTAGCTTTGATTCAGTTGAACTTCCTTGTGGGCTGCTAGTGATCTGTTAGAGGGTAAATGGATGAAATATGTGATTTTTAGGTTAGCTTTTGATATGCAAATACAGCATTGCATGATGGTAAATGTAGTCCGTTATATTTGAGCTAAAATGTGAATAATCTTGGCCAACCTTTCCAAAAGCTTCCTTTGTTTTGTATTGCCATGATGTAGAGTGTGAGCCCCCTGCAGCCTGTGGTTTTAGTGCATTAGTAGAATGTGAGATCCATGATTCAGCTGGGTTTGTGTGTGAATGAGGCTGCTGTGTGTTGGCTGTACAAGTCATACTTACCTGGCAGGGGAGATACCATGATCAAGAAGGTGGTTCACCCAGGGCGAGGCTCAACCATTGCACTCCGGTTGTGCTGACCCCTGCGAATTCCCCAAATGTGGGAATCTCGACTGCATAATTTCTGGTAGTGGGGGACTGCGTTCGCGCTCTCCCCTGATAACATGTTGAATGGCAAAAGAACAACTTTATAAACAGCTATGAATACTGCTTTGTTTAGTGTCTTAGGAATGTATTATAATTTTGTCTTAAATGATCTCAGTTATTTTAGAGAAGCTAATATTAATAATCTCTTGTGTAAAACAGGCTTTTTTTTATACAAGACAGAGGAAGTTGGGTTGGTTTGGCGAGCAACAGTAATCATCAGCAAGTAATAAACAACAACACTGTTGTACTTGTTCCCTGGGTCCCAAATCAATACTACTTCATAAAGCCCTTTTCAGACATGCACTCCTTTTGGGTAATCTGAAAGTTTCTGTGTGTAGTTTATTTGCAGTTTCTGTTTCTCTGCTTCCTATTGGTCTAAAACGTACCACCAGGGGTGAAAGTAGTTTTAAATTCTTGCCGGTACTATTACCAAAACCCTCATCTCGCTCTTAACATCTTAACATCGTGGCATGGAGTGCATCCCTGTTTCCCATGCTGGGCATACAACCATTCATTTCTGCTTTTAAATTGTTCATATTGACCCTTTGTCCAAATGGAAGGATAAGCAGGAGGCGTAGCATCATCATCACCTGTGCTTTTTTCTGGGGATCCTGCAACTGCTTCTTTGTCCTGACATGGTGCCTCCTCACCCTGACTCTCAGCTTGCTCTACAGCTTCATCACTGGATGTTTTTCAGATTTTTTTGTGGTAACGCATCTTCAGTGTCCCTGTCTTTTCTTTTAAACATAGAGGTTATTTTTCTCTGCATTATTACTTTGACAAAAACAAATAAAAAAATCTTGACTGTTTTGTAGTACTCCTCTCCATTTTTATTTAAAATATCTGTCGATGATAACCGTTGTAAATCCTGTTGAAAGTTTTTCAGCCAATCACAAGAACATGTGGAATTTCAGGTGTAATTTATTTGCTCGCTCCGTCCAGGCGCTTGTTGACGTCTATTGACTAGTTGTGGAAAATGTCCCAGTGCAATAAATCAAGCGCACCTATTTGCTATTGGCTGCTATTGGCCATAGCAATCGCTGTGTTACGGAAGTAGACACGCATGCGCACTCACATACTGCTGAGTGAACTCTGGTTGATAGCAGGCAGCTGGGTGGCGTACCTGTGGAAGAGCGGCGTACCGCCACCGGATCTTTTCCGGGTACTGCGTACCGCCACCAGAACTTTTGCTGGTACGCAGTACCGGACCGTACCGGCTTACTTTCACCCCTGCGTACCACGTGTCCAGGAAGACACACCAAGGTGCATTTGTGAACATTAGTTGATTTAATTTACCGCAACAAAACAACACCAGTGTTACGTGAGGTCGTTGTACATCGTTCATATTTTGTATGATGAGCTAAAATCTGCAATTTTGCTGTAGTTTTTATTTTCCAAACCGTGAGATAGATTGACAGTGCGCAGAATGAGCCCGTTTCCTCCGACGTGTTCCTGGTATCGCTTCTCGGCCTTTTGGCTAAGATCAAGTGTAGTATCTGTTCTTATCAGTTTAATATCTGATACGTTCCCTATCCGGAGACCATATATTAAATTGATTTTTGGAACAGGGAGATGGAATAGGGGCTTGCTCCGTCCACTCCACGCATCGACCTGGTATTGCAGTATTTCCAGGAACGGTGCACCCCTACTATGGATGTTGAAAGTTAATCTGAAATAGAAGCATCTTGTTTGTGTTGAATTGAGTGTGATTTACTTGACAATTTGGGGTTGTGAAGTTGCCACAGAAGGGTCAGTGATATTAGACAGCTTTTCTTCCGTGTGAGTTTTATCATCTTGAAAAAGGTTTACATTTAAAAAATTGAAGTTACTTGTACAACCTCTATTGAACCTAAACCTTTTGGCTTTAACCAGTTTTGACAATATATTTAGAGGATGAACTACAGTTATTTGGCATCATTTGACATTACAAGAAATGGACCATGGCTGTTTTGAATATTTTCATTTATTTGTTTATGATAATGAAGTCAATCTAAGTGTATTTTCTAAAGTTCCATGGTGGTGTTTTGATTATTGATTTTAATTGTCTTGGGGGTTTTTTTTTACCAGAAAACCTGTGGAGATTAAAGCTGTTTTTGAGGGAGAGCTTGCCAAGTCGACCATGTGAAACCAAATGGTATCACAGAGGAAGATCCCCGATGACTAACTGCTGTGTGTCACATCTTTCAAATCTGAAATAATTTGAGATTTTCAGGGTATGGATGATTATCCTGGTTTACATGATTGATGTGGCAAAGAGTATGACCCCAGAAACTCACAATAAGCCAATTTACAATGTCGAACTATTGGAAAACATCAGTGTTAGAAGTTAGTAAGTTTTATTCTCCACAACTTTACTATCAAAACCCTGCATTTCTCAAAGTATTGTCAGTATTAAGTAGCAATGTGAGATCATTATAATAATCGTATATTTTAAAATGAAGTTAATAATTATATGATCACCATTTCATAAACTGTAACTGGGTCAAATTTTTCTTGTTTCTCATTCTTTTGTGTGCCTTGTTTCAGTTATCTAAGTATTCATATAGAACATCATATGGTATATATAGATATGCAATCAGCTGTTAGTTCATTTGGTACATCTAGCTAAAACTAATGATGTCTGATCCAGCAGTCCTGAACAAATCCTCCCCCATAGAGGTTCTGTTCTTCCTGTTTGGTTCAAAAAGTTGTATAAAGTCTGTATGATCATTGTGGGGCTGCAGTGGTGTTGAAAAGTGTAGCTGAGCCTCCAGAGCAGCAGGTGGCAGCAACAGGACAGTCAGTGGCCCACCACCAGTGAAGAGAGAAACAGGAAGAGGTCATAATGTAGCAGCAGAACGTTTCTTTGTGTGTTTATATGCTTTTTTCTGAATATCAGGTGTGGATCAAGCAGTTTTTGGTGGCAGTGTGATTTAGCTTTGATTCAGTTGAACTTCCTTGTGGGCTGCTAGTGATCTGTTAGAGGGTAAATGGATGAAATATGTGATTTTTAGGTTAGCTTTTGATATGCAAATACAGCATTGCATGATGGTAAATGTAGTCCGTTATATTTGAGCTAAAATGTGAATAATCTTGACCAACCTTTCCAAAAGCTTCCTTTTTTTGTATTGCCATGATGTAGAGTGTGAGCCCCCTGCAGCCTGTGGTTTTAGTGCCTTAGTAGAATGTGAGATCCATGAGTCAGCTGGGTTTGTGTGTGAATGAGGCTGCTGTGTGTTGGCTGTACAAGTCATACTTACCTGGCAGGGGAGATACCATGATCAAGAAGGTGGTTCACCCAGGGCGAGGCTCAACCATTGCACTCCGGTTGTGCTGACCCCTGCGAATTCCCCAAATGTGGGAATCTCGACTGCATAATTTCTGGTAGTGGGGGACTGCGTTCGCGCTCTCCCCTGATAACATGTTGAATGAAATAAGAGTGACTTTGCAGGTAGCTGTCAAATTTCTTTAGTTACTAAAACATCTATTATTACTGAATTTCTGACTATCACAGTAATTTTAGAGAAGCTAATATTAATAGTAGTGGTGTGTGATACTGCTAGATACTTTAGATGCTGATGCTTACCTGGCAGGGGAGATGCCATGATCAGCAAGGTGGTTCACCTGGGTCGAGGCCCAACCATTGGTTCACCCATCTAACCTATGACAAACATCTAGAGATCCGGTTGTTGACCATGGCTTCATCTGAAACAAGAAGAAATGCTGTCCGCTTTGAATTACAAGAAAACTTGGAAATGGATCGTTTGCAGTTCAGCAGGCAAATCTTGCAGCGTGTCCTTGGCTTCTCACCTACGCAGCTGGATTACATCTTCGCCCTTTCAGGTAGAAAAGCTTTTGAGGTCATCTTTACCACATATGCCAACTTTGAGCAATGTATTGAGAGATTTTACCAGAAAGCAACCGACACTCCAGGGCTGCAAAAAGTTACTCTTATTCCACTCTCAGAAAGGGATGCCAGATCGGTTACAGTGATCATGTACTCTGAAAAGATTTCAACAGAGGATATACAGACATGGCTATCCTATCAATGTACTGTTCTGAGAGGAATGGAACTGAGAGATCAAGATGGCATCCGGACCGGGGCTCGTCGCTATTATGTGCGGCTTAGACGTGATGGGGAAATGGGGAGACTCCATCACCTCCCCTCCACTATACAGCTGGGATCAATTAGATGCCATGTTTTCTACCAAGGTCAGCCTAAGGACTGTAGAAAGTGTAGCTCCCTTGACCATCTAGCAGCAGATTGCAATGTCATTTTTTGCAAGAATTGCAACAACAATAGCCATTCCACCAGAAACTGTGACCAGCGCATGAGGTGCAATCTCTGTGGAGACAGCACTCACTCTTTCAGAGGCTGCCCTCAATCCTATGCTAATAGAGTGAGGCAACAACAGCCCTACACAGCAGCAGAACCAATAGCTGAGGAGCAGCCTGCTCAGGAGGAGGGTGAAAAAGTTGAAGAACCAGCTCCAGAGGCCCAGCAGGGTAGAAGTCTTAGTAATCAGCAAATAAACCAGCTGGAGGTGCCAACCGCCGACAACCAGCTAACTGTGCAAGATGAGTTGTTGGATTGGAGTGCCGAGTCAGCTGACACCTCAGAGGATCAGGGTAAAGCTCCTAACACTCAAGATGAGATCCCAGCAGCCCAGCGAGCTGCTCCAGCAAATTCCACTGCCATTTCTGCTAAGGATTGCAGAGACCTCCTGGATGCCATGATTGGTGATCTCCTACCAACTCCAGAGGGCGGCCCCAATGTCCCTGATTCGGGGAGGGCTTTGGAGGTGGCTGAAGACCCACTTCAGCCCTTGCCATCACTTTTTGACAGTTCACCAGCACGCCAGATATCATCACAGAAGCGTCAACGGGAGACATCTGGCGATGATTCCACCCTCTCACAGCAGACCCAAATTGAATGGCCCCTTCCTCTACCCACCTCTACCCCCTTTCTTGATGCTGAGTGCCTGAGTGCCTTTTCCTTGGCCACTCAAATGACAGAGGCAGAGGACAGCGCTCGGTGTAAACAGTCAAAAAAGAAGAAAAAAGTGAAGAAGATCACTTTGGAAAGTGACACTAACAGTCCTGGCCCCTGAATACCCTACTCTTTACAACGCCAATTATGGCTTTTCTGTCAATTGTTACCCTCAATACCAGAGGCCTCAATGACCCTGTCAAGTACCAAACTGTTTTTGACCAATTGCACGGTGCTACTGGTGATATATTCCTGTTACAAGAGTCCAGCATCCCGTATAAGGACAATTACGGCCTTTATGAAAAAAGATGGACACATGGTGAGTCCTTTTGGTCAGGGACTAATAAAAGTAGATCTGCTGGTGTGGCAATTCTCTTGAGAGGCCAATCGTTTTGTATTCAAAGAGTTCAAAGGGTGATTGATGGTAGACTTCTTTGTGTAGACATTGATTTTAATGGAGCCAATTTCAGGATCATCAATGTCTATTGTCCCTCTGAACTCCAAGATTGTTTAGAGACTTTACAGATTCTACAACCTCTGATTTTTTTGTGGACGGGAGGTCATAATTGGGGGAGATTTTAATTGTATAATTGACAAAAAGGATCGCTTGTCGACTTCTGTTACTAACGTTAGGCTGGATACTAGCTCTTATGTACTGGGTAATTTAATCAAAGACTACAACTTGACTGATACATTTATGTACAACAACAGCCTCACTCCAGGCTTTACGTGGACAAATGGTAGAACTTTCTCCCGTATTGATTTCCTTTTTACTTCCTCAGGAGTGATTCCACTAGATTGCCTGGTAACACCAGTCCCCTTTTCAGACCATTCAAAACTCATCTGTTCTATAAACATTCCTGGGACAATTGGACCCTGTCCAGGTCCCTGGAAACTGAATACCAGCCTTTTAGGAAATGATGATGTAGTGTCAAAATTTAAAACCAAATTAGAACAGTGGAAGTCTTTGCGTTTCATGCATGAGTCTGTAGGGGACTGGTGGGAAGATATAAAACAGAGATCAAAGTCTTTCTTTATGTTGGAAGGTAAGAGGGCTGCTGCCAAGAGGCGTGTGTCCCAAGCTAGACTTCAGGGAAGGCTTCAACGCTTCTACCTTCTAGCCCTCTCTGGTTTTGATGTGGAGGAAGATATTGCTAAATTAAAAAAGGAAATGATGAAATTAGCCAACGAAAAAAGCAAGGGTCTTCTTACTCAAAGCCGGGTACAATATTTGGAGGAGAATGAAAAATGTACCCGCTGTTTTGTGTGTTTTTTTTTTTTAAAAAACACAAACAAAAAAAAAAATCTGGCAAAGTCAAAACACTGTTTGCAGTCAGTGCTAGACCAAGAAGGAAGGGAGGTCCGTGATACTCAACAGATCCCCGCCATTGTTAGATCCTTTTTTTCCAATCTGTACCAAGAGACAGATTTCATAAGACAAAGTCCATTTTTTTCTTTCCCAACTAACTAATAAACTTGATAATACAACCAGAGACTTGTTAGAAGAGGACTTGACAACAGCTGAGCTAACAAAAGCCATGCAGAGCATGGAGAATAACAAGACTCAAGGTGTAGATGGCCTACCTAAGGAGTTCTATGCCACTTTTTGGGATCAGTTAAAAGACCCCCTTTTGGAGGTGTTCAAAGAGAGTTTTTTTTGATAGGCACACTACCCCCATCTTAAAAGGAGGGTTGTCTTTGATTATGTGGGCTCCCTTCGGCCTGATTTTTGTTTTTTGCAAGAGGTCCACTTATGGGATGTCAGAGACAAGGTAATTTTTTCACGGGAGTGGGGACGGGGACCCTCAGTCTGGAGTATTGGGGGGGTCCACTCTACTGGGGTTGGGATTTTGTTTGGGTCAAGTACTGTGAAAGTAGAAAATGTTGTGATCATTTCTCAGGGGAGGGTTCTGGGTGCTGATGTATCATGGGGGTTACTGAAGCTGAGGGTCATTGTGGTGTATGGGCCACAAACTCCAGCAGAGCGGGAGGAGGTTTTCGGGCTCATGGAGCCGCACCTTGTTACGAACAGGCAGGTCATTGTCGGCGGTGATTTTAATGTTGAGTTGGGGGGAACAGGCATGACTCGGAAGCAGTTCATATCACTGCTACTGGAAGGACATGGCCTGGTGGATGGGGGTAAGGCAGTCCGACCGAAGGCAGACGGACCCACATGGCATAACTCGCGTGGGGTATTCAGGCGTCTGGACTATGTGTTTTTCTCAAGGTCTTTAAGTTTGTTGGAGGGACGGGTGTTCCCTGTTTTTTTTACTGACCATCATGGGCTACTGTTTCGGGTAAGCTCGCCTATGCCACATTTCGGGCCTGGATACTGGCGACTTAATATTAGTGTGTTGGAAGAGGCTGTTTTTAGAGAACAATTTTTGTTGTTTTTCCGGGGTCTTTTGGGCCTTCGACCTATGTGCTCTGGGCTTACTGAATGGTGGGAAGCAGCAAAGGATCGCATTAGATGCTTTTGCCTGCATTACTGTAAGACCAGGAAGAGGCAGGCAAGGAGAAGGGTGGCTCAGTTGCAGCGACAGCTTGAGCTGGAATATGCTAGGGGTAACTGCGGGGGTGAGATAGAGCTACAGGTTTGTAACTCTCTCAAGGCTCGGCTCAGGCAGTTTTATGAGCACGATGCCCATGCATATCTGGCGCGGTCAAGGAGGGACCTGATTGAAAAGTCAGAGACATGCTCGGGGGCTTTATTCAGCTCAATTCGGGCTAACAGGGAGAGACAGGTACTGACTGCAGTCAGAGATGGACAGGGACGGCTCACTCAAGAGGCAGGCAAAATGGCGAGTGTCACCACCGACCATTATCGCATTTTTTTTGAGGAGAGGGAGGTTGATGAGGAGGCGGGGGAGAGGTTTTTGAGCCTGCTCACTCAGCGGGTGCCACCCAATATAGCACAGGCTATGGAGGCCCCGCTCTCACTCGATGAACTTGAGGCAGTGCTCCGTCGAATGAGAAAAAAGACGGTCCCCGGCATTGATGGGCTTCCGGTGGAGTTTTACGTTGTTTTCTGGGATGTGCTGGGGCCGATAATATTGGAAGTTTTAACTGAGGTGCTACACACTGGCGCAATGGGAGAATCATTGGCAACAGGGGTTATCTCCCTCTTATACAAAAAAGGGGACCGCACAGATCTGGGGAACTGGCGTCCACTGACGATGCTGTGTGTGGACTACAAACTTCTAGCAAAAGTCCTTGCGGTCCGACTTGGTGCGGCGCTACCGCATGTGGTTCATGTGGACCAGACATGTGGGGTGTTGGGGCGCTCGGTGAGGTGGAATCTCCAGCTTGTCCGGGATGCGATTGCTTGGTCAGAGGACCGTAACCTGCCACTGATGGCAGTAGCTCTTGACCAGCAGAAGGCTTTTGACAGGGTCCACCGAGGTTTCATGTTTAGGGTGCTTGAGAGGATGGGTTTTAGCCAGGTTTTTGTGGGGTGGTTGCAGATTTTGTATGCAGAGGTGAGGAGCATGGTGACAGTTAATGGTCACCTGGGAAAGGTTTTCGGGGTACATTCTGGGGTGAGGCAGGGATGCCCACTCTCTCCTCTGCTGTATATTTTGTACATAGAACCCCTTGGGGCAGCCATTCGTGCAGACCAGGGGATCAGAGGGCTCTTGGTGCCAGGCAGTGGGGGCACGAGGGTGAAGCTGTCTCAGTATGCGGACGACACCACGTTGCTGCTGGACAGTGATGAATGTCTGATCAAGTCATTGCGGGTCATACAGGCCTTTGGGCAGGTAGCAGGGGCAAGCCTGAACTTTGCCAAGTCCTCGGTTAAGTTCTTTGGCCGGTGGAGAGGGCGGACGGACGTACCGGGGGGCCTTGCTCACTGCCCTGGTCCTCTGAAGATCCTCGGGGTTCATTTTGAGACAGCCAACAGTGCTACCTCAAACTGGACTGAGCGACTTGCGAAGGTCCAGAGGAAGCTCTCGTTGTGGAAGGGCAGATTCCTGACTTTTGTGGGGAAGGTACTTGTGCTGAAGGCGGACGTACTGCCATCACTTTTATATTTGGCGTACGTTTTCCCGCTTCCAGTGAGTATGAGACGGCCACTGATGCGACTGGTTTTTGATTTCCTGTGGGGTGGCAGGTATGAATATTTGTCAAGGGCCCGCATGATGGCTAGGATCGACGCAGGGGGAAGGGATGTACCACACTTGCCATTGAAGCTGGACTGTATTTTTGTGTCTTTCTTGTGTACTCAGTTGTCAGGCCCAACAGTGCACCCATCAGGCTACTTCCTGCGGCTGTTTTTTGCCTATCAGGCGAGAGGGCTGATGGTGTGGGACAACTTGGCACCACGGGTGGAGCAGCAGCCCTGGCACTACCAGCATGCTGCAAGGTGGCTGAAAGCCCATCCAGAGGCTTTGGTGGGAGCGGTGAGGCTTGATCATAGAGCCCTGTATAATGAGGTCAGGGAAAGAGTGTCTGCACCTCCAGTGATTGGGGTGTCACCAAGCACTTGGAGGGAGATACAGCCACGTGGACTTGACAATGGGCTCATGGATCTCAACTGGCTGTGTCTCCACAGGTGCTTGCCAGTGCACAAAACAATGCACCGGCATGGGTTGGCGAGATCTCCTGCATGTCCAAGAGAGGGTTGCACGGATGATGAATCAGTTGTGCACCTCATGTGGGACTGTCCCTTTGCACAGGCACTTTGGTCTCGAGTGGTGTCAAGATTTGGGCAGGTGATGTCCAGGCCGGCTATATCATGGGACCGCGTCAACAGAGGGGTGGGCAAAGGAAAGGGGACGTTCCTGGTATGGCTGATAACTAGCCTAACAAAAAGGAACTTGTGGTGGGCAAGACAGGAACTTGTCAAGAAGCACAGGGTCATCGGTGTGCAAGGGGTAATGGACAAGTTGGTGGCGGAGCTTCGAGGGAGGGTTGACAGTGATATACTGAGGTGGGGAATGCACGCAGCTCTGGAGAGGTGGAAAGGGGGATTGGGGTTGGTGGGATGAGGGGTTGGGGTGTGGGAACGAGGGATATTATGACAATTGTTACCAGTTGTTATGTTTATTTTGTTGTGCCTACTGTCTGGTTCGTAGTACAAATGTATTGAGCGACTGTCTGTGTTGTTCCGGTCGGGACAGTTTGTTTTGGGTGGGTATGAGTTTTTCTTTGAATCTACAGTTGTAATTTTTGGGTTTCCTGTGCTTGACGTGTGCACTGAATGACAAGTTGTGTTACGATTGATGTCTTGTATTGCTTGTGCAAGTTCTGTTGTATTTATTATTTAATAAAAAAAATAAAAAATCTCTTCTTATCAGTTTATCTGATACGTCCCCTATCCGGGGACCATATATTAAATTGATTTTTGGAACAGAGAGATGGAATAGGGGCTTGCTAAGTAGCAATGTGAGATCATTATAATAATCGTATATTTTAAAATGAAGTTAATAATTATATGATCACCATTACATGAACTGTAGGTGGGTCAAATCTTTCTTGTTTCTCATTCTTTTGTGTGCCTTGTTTCAGTTGTCTTAAGTATTCATATAGAACATCGTATGGTATATATAGATATGCAATCAGCTGTTAGTTCATTTGGTAAATCTAGCTAAAACTAATGATGTCTGATCCAGCAGTCCTGAACAAATCCTCCCCCATAGAGGTTCTGTTGTTCCTGTTTTGTTTAGTTGTATAAAGTTTGTATGATCATTGTGGGGCTGCAGTGGTGTTGAAAAGTGTAGTTGAGCCTCCAGAGCAGCAGGTGGCAGCAACAGGACAGTCAGTGGCCCACCACCAGTGAAGAGAGAAACAGGAAGAGGTCATAATGTAGCAGCAGAACGTTTCTTTGTGTGTTTATATGCTTTTTTCTGAATATCAGGTGTGGATCAAGCAGTTTTTGGTGGCAGTGTGATTTAGCTTTGATTCAGTTGAACTTCCTTGTGGGCTGCTAGTGATCTGTTAGAGGGTAAATGGATGAAATATGTGATTTTTAGGTTAGCTTTTGATATGCAAATACAGCATTGCATGATGGTAAATGTAGTCCGTTATATTTGAGCTAAAATGTGAATAATCTTGGCCAACCTTTCCAAAAGCTTCCTTTTTTTGTATTGCCATGATGTAGAGTGTGAGCCCCCTGCAGCCTGTGGTTTTAGTGCCTTAGTAGAATGTGAGATCCATGAGTCAGCTGGGTTTGTGTGTGAATGAGGCTGCTGTGTGTTGGCTGTACAAGTCATACTTACCTGGCAGGGGAGATACCATGATCAAGAAGGTGGTTCACCCAGGGCGAGGCTCAACCATTGCACTCCGGTTGTGCTGACCCCTGCGAATTCCCCAAATGTGGGAATCTCGACTGCATAATTTCTGGTAGTGGGGGACTGCGTTCGCGCTCTCCCCTGATAACATGTTGAATGGCAAAAGAACAACTTTATAAACAGCTATGAATACTGCTTTGTTTAGTGTCTTAGGAATGTATTATAATTTTGTCTTAAATGATCTCAGTTATTTTAGAGAAGCTAATATTAATAATCTCTTGTGTAAAACAGGCTTTTTTTTGTACAAGACATAGGAAGTTGGGTTGGTTTGGCGAGCAACAGTAATCATCAGCAAGTAATAAACAACAACACTGTTGTACTTGTTCCCTGGGTCCCAAATCAATACTACTTCATAAAGTCCTTTTCAGACATGCACTCCTTTTGGGTAATCTGAAAGTTTCTGTGTGTAGTTTATTTGCAGTTTCTGTTTCTCTGCTTCCTATTGGTCTAAAACGTACCACGTGTCCAGGAAGACACACCAAGGTGCATTTGTGAACATTAGTTGATTTAATTTACCGCAACAAAACAACACCAGTGTTACGTGAGGTCGTTGTACATCGTTCATGTTTTGTATGATGAGCTAAAATCTGCAATTTTGCTGTAGTTTTTATTTTCCAAACCGTGAGTTAGATTGACAGTGCGGAGAATGAGCCCGTTTCCTTCGACGTATTCCCGGTATCGCTTCTCGGCCTTTTGGCTAAGATCAAGTGTAGTATCTGTTCTTATCAGTTTAATATCTGATACGTCCCCTACCCGGGGACCATATATTAAATTGATTTTTGGAACAGGGAGATGGAATAGGGGCTTGCTCCGTCCACTCCACGCATCGACCTGGTATTGCAGTACTTCCAGGAACGGTGCACCCCAACTATGGATGTTGAAAGTTAATGTGAAATAGAAAAATCTTGTTTGTGTTGAATTGAGTGTGATTTACTTGACAATTTGGGGTTGTGAAGTTGTCACAGAAGGGTCAGTGATATTAGACAATTTTTCTTCCGTGTGAGTTTTGTTATCTTGAAAAAGGTTTACATTTAAAAAATTGAAGTTACTTGTACAACCTCTATTGAACCTAAACCTTTTGGCTTTAACCAGTTTTGACAATATATTTGGAGGATCAGCTTCAGTTATTTGGCATCATTTGACATTACAAGAAATGGACCATGGTTGTTTGAATATTTTCATTTATTTGTTTATGATAATGAAATCAATCTAAGTGTATTTTCTAAAGTTCCATGGTGGTGTTTTGATCATTCAAAAAAGCCCTTTTATTGATTTTAATTGTCTTGGGTTTTTTTTAACCGGAAAACCTGTGGAGATTAAAGCTGTTTTTGAGGGAGAGCTTGCCAAGTCGACCACGTGAAACCAAATGGTATCACAGAGGAAGATCCCCGATGACTAACTGCTGTGTGCCAAGGTTAGTAAATCTTTCAAATCTGAAATAATTTGAGATTTTCTGGGTATGGATGATTATCCTGGTTTACATGATTGATGTGGCAAACAGTATGACCCCAGAAACTCACAATAAGCCAATTTACAATGTAGAACTATTGGAACTATTGGAAAACATCAGTGTTAGAAGTTAGTAAGTTTTATTCTCCACAACTTTACTATCAAAACCCTGCAAGTATTATCAGTATTAAGTAGCAATGTGAGATCATTATAATCATCCATCCATCCATTATCTATACACCGCTTAATCCTCACTAGGGCCAAGGGGATTTCGGACGTACAGTAGTGCAATTGAAGTTTTCAGGATTGGTCAGAAATAATCCATGGACACTGGGTCTTCTTCTTGAGTCCAAATGGATGTAGGACATCTTCTCAGAGTGCCCTGCAGCTCCATTATTGTCCTTGGATGTGCAATAACAATAACAAAGAGTCAAAATAATCCCACACATCTGTGAAAGGAATGTTCTTCATAACAATGCTTATAACAATGCATCCATATGATTCAACATGCCATTTAGCACAAAACAATTATTTGTTTCCTTCTATAATGCTTGAGCACCTTCTACAATACCTTAAATAATGCAATGTGTGCTTTAGAAAGTATCAGGTCAATCTTATCTCCTATTTTGAAGAGTCTTTTATAGTGATCAGTGTGGTAATTAATAATCACCACACTGGTCAGCACGAATTACCACACTGGTCAGTTTGAAACCTTTAAAATATTGAAAACTTTTGACCAAATGAACCTTTTTGGACCCTTACCTCATTTTGTTGATGATAATATCCTTAATGATAGTTAATTTATCTTACACAACATGTTATTAATTTTTTTTCTGAGAATGTGTACTTTGTTACAACTTTATTATGTATTTTTGATACTTTGTGGTTTCAAATTTTTCCTGCCTGGTGAGTGAGTCACTGCTGCCCTATTCCAATGTAAATGAGCAGATCTCAGCAGGAGGTCCATGTCTGTGTCCTGTCTAGAAAACGTTTCCTCTGAGTTAATCCCCTCTTTGTGTCTGCAGGTCCCTTTTCACTCCAGTCTGCCCAGAGGTGCCTTCATCCTGTCAACTCTTGATTAGGCATCTGTCTAAAGGTTAAGTTTCCATCTTCCCTCATGGACTGCTGAAGGACATGACCTCAGAGTTCTCCCAGAGTCTGTCTTACTGATTTGATCCCTCACTGCTTCCCTGCTCTCCATTGACCACAGTGACATCTACGTTAGTTCCCTGTGTAAATCAATTCTAGAGTCTGTTGTGTTGGACAGTGCCCTCCAATTTAAAGCCACCATCCCAACGTCATAATTTCTTCAGATTGTCCAAGTCAGTCTTTTGGTCATCACTGAAATCCTCATCCTATTCCAACTCTCCATTGATGGATGTCTCGACAGACTCAGGGACAGTTTTTACCCAGAGGCCGATGAACATGCTGGGGTGGAGTGACTTTGCTAAGATTAATAGAATGCTTTGAATTATTATACAAGCCAAAAGTAAATACATTGACTTATGTTTAGATTTTTTTTTTATAATTCTTACCTTTTGTTTTGCCAGAATGTATTTTCGAAAGTTCTTCATTTGTACACTGGAGATTTGTGTGAGGGGACAGTTGACCCACCTACACACAGATGCATGGGCTGTCTGACCCTTTTGGCCTCCTCCTCAGTAAAGTGTGAAGGGTTGGCCTTGAGCACAGCATATCTCCTGTACAGCTCAAACATCTCCCCAAAGGTGCGGTCCTCAAACCCCTTTTGCCCATAGATACACCGATCCACGTTTTCAGCCAACATGTTGCTGATTTGAGGAAAGCTTCGGGCATATTCCAGGAGGAGATCTTTGAGCCATCCATTACTCATCTGCTTACTGCACCGGCCCTTGCTCTCCTCAGTGTGCTTGTCCATCAAGCTGCGATGAGATAATTTAAAGTATTAGATTGACACAAAGATACAAGAGAACAATTACAATATTTACTGTCCTAAACTCCTTAAAACAAATGATAGAGTGGGATGTGGGGACATACTAAAAGGAACTTGTGTGGTATTACATATTAACAACACAATAAACAACAAAAAAAAAGAGTTAAAAAAGTGATCATAATAATAGAGCAAGTGACGAAATGCAACAGGTGAAGTGTGCTATTGCAGTGATTTAAGTATTCTAATTAAGTAGCATTTACTAGCTTATAAAAAAACAAAACAAGACAATATTAGCACTTCCATCTGTAACCTTATAACCTCAAAACATTTGACAGTTCACAAGAGGATGCCTTGAGATATCTAAGTCTAATAAGGCATACATTTATTAAAATTATTTGTGAACAGTGATATTATTAAAGTACTGGGCCACAGACTTCTAGCCTATTCCACATGTTACTGCCCTCCTAGATGTATTACAGCCAAAATTAAATTAGTTATGACCAATAACAAAAGTGACTTGTGCAAATAAAATTGTGTTTGGCTACGACTAATGTCAAAACCTGCATATGTATTATCAATATGAAACCAATAAGAGATAATTAACCCAAAAATTATAAACTGATGCTGTCTACTTACTACACCAAGTATCCCACGTCGTTCTCTGCCAGCCAGTGGAAGGAGGCGTTAACGTACTTCCCAAATGGGAGCACCATCCGACCCAAGCAGAGGGTACGTGAGGGCGCTGGGACTCCCGCGGAGATCAGGGCCTGTCTGGCGGTGTTCATTGCGCTGGCCTCAACGAGGAGCAGCTCAGGGGGGACTGGGGAAAAGTTGCAGATTTAGGCCGTGCCTCCGAGCCTCAGCAGTGCTCATCATGACGGCCTGCTGTCGGTTCACAGGCAAAGACGCATTAACAACACGAATAACGGGGAGTGACATTACGGCAACAAAAAATGACAAGCTACAGTAAAAAAGACAACAAGAAAAACGCTACAAACAATACGAATAACCAAAAAACAAGACAAACGCAGAATCATTTTAGGTAAGTAAAATTTGGGATGTTAATAATCACTCGCTGGTAGATAAGTGCGCCAATAAATTCAAGCGGCTTCTTCTATCTTTATTAAAAGCCGGAGAGTTGGGCGGGACGAGCGAGGAGGCCCAAATCGTCACACCCTACCCGTACCTGATTGGGAGTCGATGGTTAGCTCGACCAATGAAGTTCGGAGTGTGCGGTCAGTGTGCCGTCCGCGTCCAATCATAATGCCTGACCGTCCTCGGTGACCCTACACCTTTTGCACTACAGTGGACAGAAAGCCTGCGGACTCCCCAAATGTGGGAATCTCGACTGCATAATTTCTGGTAGTGGGGGACTGCGTTCGCGCTCTCCCCTGATAACTTGTTGAATGAAAACTGAAAGTTTAAATTTTAATGAGATTAGATGAGTTGTTGAGGCGGGCTGTACAGTGGTGTAGTGGTTAGCGCTTTCGCCTTGCAGCTAGAAGGTCCCTGGTTCACGTCCCAGCTCGGACCTGGGATCTTTCTGCATGGAGTTTGCATGTTCTCCCTGTGCATGCGTGGGTTTTCTCCAGGTACTCTGGCTTCCTCCCACAGTCCAAAAACATGCTAAGGTTAATTGATTATTCTAAATTGCCCGTAGGTGTGTGTGTGTGAGTGCTTGTGTGTCTCTATATGTAGCCCTGCGACAGACTGGCGACCTGTCTAGGGTGTCCCCTGCCTTCACTCTAAGTCAGCTGGGATAGACTCCAGCCCCCCTGCGACCCTAGTGAGGATTAAGCGGTGTATAGATAATGGATGGATGGAGTTGTTGAGGCTGTTTATGGTGTTTGCTGTCAGCATGTTACTGAATGAAATGTGTATTATAGAGTTAACAACAGGACAGATGATCATGATTCATATGAGATGAATTGTGCAGTTATCGCTGTTCTCCTCTAGAGACTGTTAGAGCTCTGGAAATTGTTGTGTAGTTTGTGACTGGACTGTAATCAACACATTATAGTTTTCTCCCATAGAGAACTCACATAGATTGTTTTTGTCACAAGTTTAACATTTCAACACATCACATAACCGGATTATCACATAGGAAGATGCAGAGGATAGATGGAAGCGGATGATTTGCTGTGGTGACCCCTGAGGGGAAAAGCTGAAAGGAAAAGAATAGTAATAACAACAATAATAATACATCACAAACATGAATAGAAACACAGTAGCTTTAAATAGAAATATTGAATTACTTATCAGCTTCTAAAAATGTATAATATCCTTCATAAAGTCAGAAGAGTCCCACATGTAAAATTCTTAATGGCCAAGCGCCATCTTGTCAAGAAAACATCATATGTCAAAGTATGTCGCATCCATATACAATGACATATGATACTATATTACTGCTATATTCAGCCGCCAGTATCGATCCCTCCAGACAGCTTCATCCCCACCTTCATATTTGATAGTAAATTTGGACGGATTTTTATTGTATTTAAATTTATTTAAAAATTACAGACACTTGATGCCACTTTTAAGAAAAATTACCAATGATGGACTAAAAAACTTTGTGTTTTTAACTGTTATTTTGAAAATGTTCTAAGTTGTGTTAAATTACAGATAATATCTATTAAAATCACTGAAAAATAGTGTTAATTTACACGTTAACCATAAAAAAACAAGCCAAAACTGTAAATAACGTCCACATTCAAAATCAGTATTTTTACAACCTGACTGTGAAATTATGCTTTTTTCCCTGTATTTAAATCAGCTGAGATATACTTGTTTTCTGTCTAAGTTGTTATTGATTCACTTCCGTATGAAAGTTTATTTTATGTACAAAACCAGACAGATAATTTTTAATATTTTTCTTTGTAAATTGTAGATCACAGGAGATCAGCGAGGACATTTTTTTCTTTAATTTCTGCTTCTGGTTTCTGCAGACCTGGAAAGATAAGACAGAAAACAGGTCTTATAATGACTAAAATAGCTTTTATTTTGAACCTAAACATGTATTATATGTACAGTGTTTTCATCTTAAATTAAACATACATTATACGTACAGTGTTTTCTTTTTAAAGTAGACGCAGAGGACAGTGATGAGAACAACCATCCCCAGCATAAGGACTACAAGTCCGGGGATAAAATTCATTGGAGGGGCTTAAAAACAGAAGAAAACAGATTATTATTAGTATTACCATTATTGATGTTATTATTGTTATATAATAAATTCAAGTATTGAAGGTGAAGTTTGCTGAAGTTCACTGAAACAATAAACAGATTATTGTTGCAGTTAAACATGACAAGTTGCTTCAGTTTTGGTTCCTGTATTTGTGAAATAGATATGATTCAGAAAGTTCACAGCTTTAGTTTTAGCAGCTTCCTTGCGCCAAACTGCTCCCAGCTCTCCGGCTACACTTGAAACGTAACCGTGACACTCACTCAAGTTAGCTTGTTTAGTCCTTGTTTTCTCCCTTCAAACAACTTGTTTTTAGCAGCTTTTTTAGATAGATAGATAGATAGATAGATAGATAGATAGATAGATAGATAGATAGATAGATAGATAGATAGATAGATAGATAGATAGATAGATAGATTATACCTTTATTGATCCCACAGCAGGGACATTTACAGTGTAACAGCAGCAAATAGAGCAGTTTGAATAAAAAAAGAGAGCAGCTTTTAGTATTAAATGAATCTGTAAATGAATCCCCTTTCACCAACAAGCCTGTCTGTTTTTTTTTATAATGCTAAAACAAAGAAAAAAATAACAGAAAACCTATTAAATCTCTGCTCCTGACACTCTGCAGTTTAGTCGCGAGTTTAATTTTAAAGTTGTGGTGTGAATTTAAAAAAAATTTACACTTCCCTTCACCAGCAGTTTGTGAAATAAATATGATTGAAACTGTAACTATAAACGTCAAAAATGAATGTAATTCAATTAATAGCTCCTTGACCAAGAATTAGCCTCCTGGGCTACAATACACTGCTCCCAGCGCTCCTGTTACAATTTGAATGTGACCGTGACACACTCGCTTAGCTCTGACTTTAGCTTGATTTAGTCACAGAGGTTTTTTTACCTTTATCGCTGCACTTGGAAGCTACTTTGAACAGAAAAGATTTTTCTTTTTATGTTAAAAGCTGTTACAAAAAACAGTTAAAAACAAGTTATTTAAAAGGAGTGAAGGCGGACTAGAGTTGCATGTATTGAGTGTGTCATGGCCACATTCAAAGTGTAGGATGAGCGCTGGAAGCAGTTTTTTGATGCACAAGGAGGCTACTTTCAACAGAAAAAGTTGCTTCATTTGGAGATATTTTTTATATTGAAAGCTGTTCAAACCTGCAGAAAACATGGACTAAAGATAACTTGTGCGAATGTGTCACGGTTACGTTTCAAAATGTAGCAGGAGTGCTGGGAGCAGTTTATTGATGCACAAGGAGGCTACTTTGACAGCTAAAGTAGATTCATTTGTAGATATATTTTGTTTTGAAAACCATTAAAAACTACAAAAAAAACTAGTTATTTGAATGAAGTAAAGGTAGCCTAAATAAAGCTACATATGGAGTGTGTCAGGGTCATATTTAAAGTCTAGCAGGAGCGCTGGGAGCAGTTTGTTGCTGCACAAGGAGGCTACTTCGACAGCTGAAGTAGATTCATTTACAGATTCATGTTGTATTGAAAACTGTTGAAAACCACTAAAAAATAAGTTGTTCAAAGGTAGAAAACACGGACTAAACAGGCTAACTTGTGTGAGTGTGTCATGGTTACGTGTCAAGTGTAGCTGGAGCGCTGGGAGCAGTTTATTGTTGCACAAGGAAGCTATTTGTGCAACCAAAGTAAATTCATTTAAGGACGTATTTTGTGATGAAAACTCTTTAAAATTGCTAAAACCAAGTCGTTTCAAGGGAGTAAAGGTGGACTAAATAAAGCTGCATGTGTGGAGTGTATCACGGTTACGTTTCAAGTGTAGCAGGAGTGTTTGAAGCAATTTATTGTTGCACAAGGAAACTATTTTGACAGCTAAAGTTGCTAAAATGGAAGTTTGTGAACTTTCTGAATCATATTTATTTCACAAACTGCTGTTAAAAGAGGAATAAGTGTAGATTTTGAGAACATGCAGTCCAGGTTTGGCCTTTGCATGAATAAAATCACCACAGTGCCTGCTTTCGTACTGGAATAAAGACACCAATAAGCTTATATTTCCCTCCTGGACTCTGAAGCTCCCTGAGGGGATGAGATAGATCTCCCGGCTGGCGGAGGAGAAGTTATAGGAGAAAACGTTGAGGTGGTAAATACAGGTGTACGTCCCTCTGTGGAGGTCTTCTGCAGCAGGAAATGGGAAAACGGCCCAATGTGTGACAGCTGGAAGGACGTAGTTGAACGTTGTGCTGGAGGAGGTGAAGACGAGCTGGAAGGAACCTCCTGGATACTGAGGCCTGGTGGAGCAGATGATGCTGAAGTTGGAGCCCAAGAGGACCTTAACCTTCTGCTGCTGGACTTCATCATGGGACGGAGACACGGAGATGTTTGGTTGAACCAGCAGATCTGGAAACACAGGTTCGTTAATCTACACTAAAAAATCAGCTGTTTTTAACTGTTATTTGCTGAATAATTACTGTTTTTTCACCGATTCTCCCTGTTTGTTAAATTACAGAAGCTGTCTCACTGAAAAAAATTTATTAACACTAATCCATTCTTTTAAAGACCTTTGCGGGCAATTTTGTGGGAAAAATTCTCCATATTAAGGATTTTTTAGAATGTAATAAAATGGTGATTTTTTTTTAACTATTACTGTACAGATTTTCACAGTTTTGCTAAATTATTTAAAATTATAAACTAAATAATTAAATTGCTATTTTTTGGGGAAAATTCTGTTTAAAATTTTTTAGGATTTAATAAAATGCATTTTTTTCACAGTTTTGTTAAATTACAGATAATAAGAATAAAATGTCCACATTAAAAATCTGTACTTTTATGAACAGCTTTTGACCATAAACCTGCAAAAACAATCAGTATTTTACAGATATTTGCCATCATTTGAAAGAAAAAATGAAAGACTGAAAATTTGTCATTTTTAACTGTTATTTTTCAAATTTTGTTAAATTACAGATTTTATCTATTATAATCACAGAAACTATTTAATTACGTGTTACCTGAATAAAATAGGCCAAAACTATGAATAAAAAAATGTATATATTTACAAATGTAATTTTTTTATCCTAAAATTGCACTTTTTAACATTTATTTTACTGTATATAAATAACCGAATATTTTATGACAGATATTTGCTTAGTGGAAGGAAACACTAAAAAAGTAAAACAGTAAAAAACACTGTCCTGTTCAAAAACTGAAAATGAAAATACTTGTAAATATGATTTTTTTTATTTTTATATATATATATATATATATATATATATATATATATATATATATATATATATATATATATATATATATATGTATATATATTACGTTTGATAAGTGGTGTAATTCAGGGTAAAAGAACAAATTGCTGTTTGTAAAAATACAGATTTTACATGCCTTTTTCTGTCTTACAATCAACATGTAAAGTTTCTTTTATTCCTGTGATCTTACTGGGTATTATCTGTAATTTAACATGGAAAATCTCTAAAACAACAGAATTATTTCACATTTCTCAATTCGATTTTTTATAATTAAACAGAATTTCTAAAATAGTTATTTATCTACAGGACTTTTTACAACTTTTTTCTACAGTCAACATTTAAATCAATACCTTAATTCTATACTTGTACTCTGTAATTTAATAGAAAGCGTTTACAGATCTCAGAATCACAAAAACGTGAAAATGAAAAGATTAACTATGAGGAAAATGTACTTTAACTTTTTTCACAGCAGACATTTGGACTGGTCACAGGTGGAACAACTGATGAATGAACTCCATACAGGTTCTTAAAACTACCAGTAGAACAACAGTAACAGCTCTAAGAGGAATCCAGCATGAATTAATTTCTGATTTAAACTGGGACCAGTTCAGATAGCTGCAACTTTATTAACATCATTAAACCTGTAAAACTATTGGTATTAAACATTCACACTGAAGGTTGTTGCTGTTCAGCGTAGCAGATAGAGATCATTTCAACATGCCTTTACCTTCTTATGAAGGATTAATTAATATGCTGGCTGGAGTTTATTATTATCATCATCTAGAGCTGGACTGATAAAATCTGGCCAGGACTCAATTAAACAAAACAGCAAACAAGCTAATTTGGTTTTACAGCAGCTGACACTATATAAAAGTTGTCGTTTTCACTGAGCAATGACGAGTTTGAACAGTTTTTTCCCCACATCTTTGCTGCGCAAATGGAAACAGCAAAAATGTTTGTAAAGTTAACGTTATAACGAGTACTTACGTCTTCCATCATGGAGATAAATGCTTCTACGTGGTTTAGCATCAACTCAGCAGAACCAACCCCGGGAACAGAGGAAGCAGGCGGCCAGACTGCAGCCTCCGGCTCTGCTGACGTCCCATTGGAAGCTGCTGCCTCGTGTCAAACGTTTTACTTTCGGTTTTGCCAACTTGTGACGCAGATTTTTCTCTCCGTGTCAAAACTCCGTCTTAAGGTAAAGCGAACCGTTTTCAGCGTTTCATCCGGTAGCAGCAGCTGTCGGTAGTTTAGCTATGGTGAAGACGGCAAAAACCTGCCGTCAGGGTGTTCGCGTTAACGGAGTTTGAAATGTGAAATCGGAGTAAACACGAAGGAGGAGTATCGAGTTATTACAGGCCTCCACCATTTTGTAGGAGATGAAGCGCAGGGAAAAAAACAACAGCAGTGGAGTTGGTGTGAATATCCGTTTTAACATTAGCAGATATCTATATATCTATATATTCTTCCTGGTCTTGAAGAACATTTCAGATATCCACAGTGCAGTTGTTGCTGATCAGACTTGTAACTTAAGCCTTCGACTCTGACAAGCACTAAGAGTAGACTTTTAACAGCTGAACTGATATTATCTGGAATTGGGGTGTTTCCACGTAAGAACTCCACCCATCCATTATCTATACACCGCTTGATCCTCGTTAGGGTTGTGGGGGGCTAGTGTCTATCCCAGCTGACTGAGGGTGAAGGCAGGGGACACCTGGACAGGTAACCAGTCCGTCGCAGGACTACATATGCAGACAATCACACTAACATTCTTGTAAGTCTAGTTACAGAAATCTAGTGTACAGATGCACACACAAACACATATAAACAAATATTGTTTATATTGTGTTATAACAATAGTTAAATGTGTGTGTAAATTCTTAGCAACTTCTCTTTTGGATTCCTGACAACAAAAAAGAGAAGTAAAAGGTAATCGGACTGTGCAGTTCCATGACTCCATCTAGTGGATTAATTTGAGTCCAGCAGCCTCTTCTGTTTCAGACTAATTGGAAACAGAAACTAAATATATATTTGACACTCTCCATTTGTGATTTTTTTTCATTTTAAGTTGTAAAAGACGATTTCTGTTGATGTCCAGATAAATTATTTGTGTTTCTTTTGCAGATTAAATTTGTGTGAGCTGATATGAATTCAGCAGCATGGATCATCAAGAGCACCGAGAGGACAGAACGTCTCCTGATCCTCCTCCATGTGAGGAAGCAGAGAACCAGAGGTGAGAAAATCATCTCTAACTGTCCATGACTCTTTTCATGTCAGTGCTCAGTACTAACATCACTCTACCATCATTATTCACAGTTCTGAACCTGAACCTAGCTTTGTGTCCTTAAAGAGCGACCAGTCAAAGGACTTTTACATTAACTTTAAAAGGTAAGTTAAAGTTAAGTACATATTAAGTAATTAAAAATTATGTCTCTTTGAATGTTATTCAGAAAGATTTTTACAGAATAACTGAGCTTCAAAAGGTTCGTTGTTGCTGTTCTTTCAGGACCCATCAGAGTCCAGAACTTCCTGAACCCAGCTTGTTGTCCTTCAAGAGCAACCAGTCAAAGGATTTTTACATTAACTTTCAAGGACAACATCTACCTGTCAGGTAAGTTAAAGTTAAGTACATAATAAGTGTAGCGTACCAGTTGAAAATTGGTGAAAGCCATGACTGATGGTCGAATGTCTTTTATTGCAGTTGCTGGTCATAAACCAATTTGCAGTTTTGCAAATCTAACTTAGACCAACAATAGGACCAGCATAAGAGCTAAACAGAAAATAAGACAGAAATATCACATTAGCTTGCTTCACAAATACCACAGTAAACCATAAAAATGAGAATATACAGTTACTGTACCCTGTTGCCACTTTGAGCTAGAGCTAAATTCCTTGTCACACCTATTCTCCTGTTTATCTCTACTTCTTTATCACTTGTTTTTCTCTCCATGCTCCTTACCGTCATTACCAGGTACCGTTTAC